>CM068493.1:8330374-8727874 GCA_034769265.1 Remorina albescens
ACACACATCCATTTTTGGATTCACTGGGAATTTGGCAGACTCAGATACTACGAGGACAGCAAAAGCCAAGCAGCCTGCTCTGATCTGCTCTTCAGAAACCAATCGGTGATGTCACAGAGGCTTCATCCATCTTTATATATGGTCTATGACAATGAAGAAGGAATGGCATCATTTCTTTGCAAGCCCCCTCTGGGCACCTTTCATTCAGGGCGCAGATTTGCTTGCTCTGCATTTAACCAATACTGTGTTTGGATGTAACAATGGTCAAAATGCCAATGCAAACATTTGCTTAATTCCTCTGCAGCTTTTGTGCATCTCTTTCTTCTCTCACAAGAACCAACACTAAGTAAATGTAGGTAGAGAGGTACCATGGGTAGATGGGAGAGGACAAAGAAGTACCAATGTGGAGACAGGCGCTGAGGGTCAAGTTTAGCTTTAGGGGCCCAGACTGGGACTGGGAGAAGGTTTAGGCCTGGGTCACTGGATGATTTGACATAACACCAAGCTTCCAGTGTAGTGGTGATGAGTGAACATGCAGAGGGTGGAAATACAAATTACACTTGTGTTGCAAAACTTTGAAAGAACATACCGTTTTGAACTCAGCATAAATAGTACACACCTGTTACACACGTAGAAATGTAATCTCAGGTCAGAGAAAGAGGAAAAAAGGGACCATGTTAAAGAAAAAAAGGGAAAGTAGAAATAATGCTCTCTGAAGACTCAACAAAAAACCAAACTATCCTGATAAATTGTCAATCAAAAGCCTTTGAAACGGCCGCCAGATTTGTTATGATAGGTTCTGTTGACAGCTGAATAGCTGACAGCAGGGAAAGGCTTCTCATCTTACAGGGGAGGGGGAGACAGCAGTTGATTGACTGAAAAAGTGACAGAGTGAGGAACTCTCCCATAATGGAACATGATGGGATCTTCCACAAGCAGAGATGATGCAGCAGGGCTTACATTTGTTTTAATCGACATGCTAATGATATTGGGCTGTGCACAAAACACAATCACTACAATGCTGGTCTCCATAAATATGTTGACAAGCACACATCACACATTCCTTAAGCTGCTGGGTTTTTTTTTTTCCTCAGTAAACCATCTTCCCTGATTTTATTATGCTAAATTTTAAAACACCGAACAGAAAGAGAGAAAGGTTACTGGAGTTGAGAGATAATGCAATGCAAGCCCTGACAGCAAATGCATTTAACCTTGGAGGCAAATTTAGACTTAAGAACGGGGAGTAGAGCGTTTTCTAATTATCCAAAGAACATAAAAACCCATGAGTTCATAAATAAGCTGGAGCTAATTAAGTTAAAGCTTTACAGGATTAGATCTCCTTTAATGTATTCTAAAGGCTAACAAAAAACAGTGACTAGATGTTCAAAGTGGGTTGTGTTTTCTTCAGTTCCAGGCACGATATCGGGAAAGAGTGAGACGGTCAAGAAATTACATATTTGAGAAGATGGGAGAGAAGGGAGAGAAAGTATGTGAACTATAAAAACAAGTTATTGGAAAGAAAAAGGTCACAAAAGTGAGTGAAATGCTGCATGAATGTGATTGCTGAGGAGAAAGGGACAAGGGAAACATTAATGAATGAGTGTGAAGCATGAGACACAAACTTATGACAGTCCGGTGAGCATAAAGAACACAGGCAGCATTCTGCTAATCATAATGCATATAAATACAATCACAACCACAAACAAACATACACATACATCCACAACCTGAGGACAAGTGGTATTTAGTCATGCAGTAAACTGACTTCTTTTATTGTATGCCATTGAAAAACTCTTAGAATATAATGGAAGTGAAGGGAATACTGTTTATGATGTTCAAAACTAGGAAAAATTACATTTGAAAAACCCAACGGCAATGTTCACAGTCTTCTAAATAATTCACCACAGACTTCACTATCAAAACTTTTCAGTATTTTCAGCTTTAGTAGAAACTAGCTGCCATTAAAAACTTTTCACAGCTGCTCATTGGCAGATGAAGAGCAGACCCAGAGGGTTCATTAAAAACAAAACTGAGTTGATTTAAGCGTCTAAAAATAATATATTAATGAAGGACAGTGCATTTGCAATGGGCCCTAAGCCTGATTCAAGATCAAAGAACAGTGCTACAGCACTACTCACTCAAATATGCTGCTTAGACTCCTGTCCAAGCAATACACGCATACAGATGGAGTTGAGGAGTGAGGACTGTCATGCAGTGAGCATTTGGTTCCCCAGTGCAGGTGGCATGTCAAAGCGTTGACTTTGTACTGCAAAGAAAAGGCTAAAGTAATCAGATGTTCTCACAAAAAATAACAGGAAGAGGAGGAGGATGGTGTAAATATAATGCCTGAGAGATTTGCTGTAGGAACACTGTGCCACACAAAGACCCAGTAAACCAAGGCTCAATTTTCCCAGTTCAAGTCAAAATTTTAATAAATGTGCACATAAAAAGTCTTTCTTCTTGTGCAGATGCAAGGTGCCTTATTCAATAAAACATCCGTGGCAGCAGCTGCCCATTTGATAAACTGAGAGACACATCCACACTCACAAATTCAGTCCTGGCAGTTTTGGCTGATCTGCAATGATACAGACTGAGATCAAGTAATCATTTCTGAATTACTCCTTTATTGATTTTACACTCTGAAATAAACTTAAGTTGGAATGTTCACATATTACACAAAATTGCAGTTAAAAAAAAAGAAAAGATCTGAAACAATAAGACTTGTGTATTAGAAATTCATTCTAACCACTGTTCCATGCCATAATCTTACAGTAAGCTTTTGTAGTAACAAGAAACTCCCTAATTACTGATATTATGCTACTATTACTATTACGTATGCTGCAAACACAGGGTAGCAATATGTATTAGCAAATAGCAAAAATCTTTTAACCGATGATGGAATACTTTAAAAACTAAGGCTACAGTCTCACATGAATATTGGCTTGTTACACTGTAGTCTAAACTAATGTTCACTTCTCAGCAATTACATGCTGAGCTGAGCTAAGCTGATAGAGATAGGGAGATGAGAACACATCATCTGAACCGGCTGTTGTTTAGATCAAAGGTGTCATTACCATGAATAAATAGACAGGATGAAAGGGAGCGAGATGCCTGTTATTTTCCCCATTCACAACGTCAGCTGGGGGCCAGAGACATATTATTATATCAAAACAAAAGTTAAAAACAAACTAGTCAGACTGACAATTTACGCTGCTTGCAACCATTTGTGTGTTTCTGTGTTCAGAAAGAAAGAAAGAAAGAAAACAGAAAGAAAAAGATGAGGCGGGAAGGATATACGTAAATTAAGAGAGCAAAAAACAACAATCAAATAACTGTGAATGGCAACAGACTTTTCAGATGACCTTCTGAGAGCTGCACAGATTTGAAATGGGGCTGGAAAAAGTTGTAGAGCAACTGGTACACAGAAAAGCTGAACATATGGAAGGACAGAAGGAACAAAGTTTTTGAATAAAGAGGCTGACTGAACACAGGATAGACCACAGTCTAATAATTCTGTTGTTGCCTTGATTACCACCTCTAGTGGGGGACGAGTGCTGATGGAAATCACTGTGAGAGACGAAAGAGAAATGCACAAATGCATGGTGGGTGAGGCAGGGGATAAATGTGATGACAAGGTATTCTGTATTGTTTTTATCACCTCTTTATTTTGAGGGCGATTGATGCCAGAGTCAGCAACAAAATCTGACACCATGATGCAATGTGCAGTTCAAAATTCACCTTCCACTACCGGTATTTTTATTTTTTATTTAGAGAAACTAAAGATTTTAAAATATTAGGGTAGATATTTTGAGCAATAGGACAATGAAAAAGCTAAAGAACCAAAAAAAAAATCTGAATGCGATCTGTAGTCCACGATCCTAAATCCAGATTAAATGAACATGGCTTGTTGAACCAAATAATTTCCTAAAAGCTACCCAGTGCAAGGAGAAAGGAGCACAATAAGCTCCTTAAAAAACTGGGACACCACAAAAACATAAATGACCTGGTTCTATTTTACAAATGACTGACCTTGCAACACAGGCAGGGTTTTGGATGGCTTGACTGGAACAATGCTGGGCAACCACAGGCCAAAGAATACTAAAAGTGAGCTAAAACGGTGTGAATATCAAATTGTAAAAGAGTATCTGTACATTCATTCTTTCACTTTCTACTGCTTATCCATTTCCTGGAGCCAAACCCAGCTCACACTGGGTGAGGGCGGTGTACACCCTGGACAGGTCACCAGTCCATTGCAGGGCCAACACACAGAGACAGACAGACGAACAACCACTCACACAGACCTACGGATAATTTAGTCACAAATTAACCCAAACATGATGTCTTTGGACAGTGGGAGGAAACTGGAGTACCTGGAGTAAACTCATGCAAGAACGAGGTGAACATGCAAACTCAACAGGCTGCAGAACTGAACCTGCAACCTTCTTGTTGTGAGGCAACAGCACTAACCGCTATGCCGCCATCCTGCCTATGTGTACATTAATTCAGTAGAAACACTGCAATAGCCTACATCAAATTAAGTTATTGTTTTTGACACTTATTTCTTATCACCTAATTGCAAAGGGAATGATGGGCTTATACTGAGATGAGGAAAGCATATGTTGGACTATATTCTAGAAATATAAATACGATGTATTTATCCTTCTCTAGCCACTCACACAGATGCACAAGTGCCTTTGGACACCAAAGCCCAGTTTCATGAAAATATAGGCTAATACTCAATTTCTCTGTGCTCGCTATATTTGCAATTTCATAAATCCTCAGATATAAAATTAAGTTTCATATTATCCGCAAGGACGTTATCGTGTTATGTTACACACTATTTTCTTCGCAACCAAATGGTGTTGACCACACCAGAAAATCTTTGAGGTTCATTTATTATAGAGATGGGATATGTGTGGGGAAGGTGTGCACTGTGTGTTTTAACAGCACGAATCCCTCACCATTGCCCCTGCATTGCTTTTATCTAACACTGTCACATCCATTAGTATTCATGCTGCCTCTCTGACTATGCAGCATTACAGTTTGAACTAACAGCAGCAGGTTCACCATCAATGCTGCACTTCATTTCACAATCTCCTTGACCACAAACCAGGTTGAATGTAAATAATCAAGTGCAGGACACACAAGAACAAACTGTTGGATCTTGAACTTAAAGAATCTTGGGCGATCTGTCCCAAAACTTAGGCTTACTATACTGCATGTGCAGACTGCTATTGTTAATCGTAAATATGAAATAAATATTATTGTTCAAGAAGCACGTAATTAGTCTTCCTGGAGAGATAAATGTCAAGGTAGGAAATAAATTACTAATTTTAATTTACTAACTTTCGGGTAAAGCGATAACAATAATAATAAAATTTTCATTTTGTGGGAAAAACAAAGTTGTGGAAGATATCGTTTATCACTTTAAACACTGATCAAATCAGATGACTCTCACATGCTACCACGCAAACCACTGCAGCAGGGATGGAGACCCTCCTCAAGGCATTAGGATGGTGAGCTTGAGCCTGTCCATATCTAGTGTCTCTTCACAATCACTTTCCTTGTGGTAGACTTCTCCTCAGGCTATTGCTGACAGCCTATAGCTCCACTTCTTACACCTTTATGATCTATTTGTAACAGTAGTGTAAGCGAGTCCATTGTTCAACCAAACAAATCTTGTGATCCACTGATGAGCAAACTAGCCATCTGCATGTTTGCCTAATCAAAGCCAAACACTGGAAAAGAACAGCCTTTCAGGGTAAATCCTGAGACGGCCTGTTTTAAGGCACAGTATTTTAAGTATTTTAGGCACAATAACAATGTATCTGTAAGCTCAGTTGGTGGACTTTCAAGTACACTCATTTCCTGAAGAAAGAGTTCATGAGTGTACTCTCTCTTCATGAACGTCATTAACTTCAGTTTTTTATAGATGCTGATTCAACTGCAAGATTGTAAATATAACAATCATTAATTTAGACAGAGTCAATGAAAGACTAACCCATAAAACTGTTCCAACACAAACTAAATATTAAAGCCTTCATATAGATTTATTTTGTATAGTTTTAGCTAGGTGTACCTGATAAACCTCCAACAATAGAGCGAAAGCTGAAAAAAAAATTATTTGAGAATTTTTAAAACGAGTATGGTGTGCCTTCTGATAGATAAAAACCCCCATCTTGTCACGATATAAAAGTGCCAGTTGGAGCCAACACAGTGGCTGAAAGGAGACACCCGAACACACATTTACACACTCAGTAGTCATGTTGTTTCTGGGCGATAAGCAATCAGCTACAGAGGTTGCCACTGTTTTAACCTGTTTTCTAGTTATGATCTTTCTTTTCCCTTTCCCTTCTTTGTGGCTCATATTTTTATTGAATGCATCTTTTATCTTGTCTCTTTGCTCAAAGATAGACGGACAGACAGTGACAGAGACAGGCAGGAACACACAACAGTCTCTTCCCTGAGCCTGCCCTTTTAGGGGTGCTCCTCTCACATTCCCTAATGGATTCTCCCATTATAGGATGAAAAATGAAAGCTCTGTTATAGCAGATCGAGCACAGTCCATTTTTTGTTAGTGGCTGGCAAGGATGCTCTTTGTCTGCTTATATTGATAGTGTCACAAAAATGGGTTGAACAAATACAACGTTTTGAATAAATAAAACAGCATTTGTGTACAGTACATAGTACTAGATATTTTTTTAACACACACACACACACACACACACACACACACACACATATTCACAAAATTAAAACATGATTCCACTTACAGTAATTAATAGTACAATGAACGACAACCTTCTTTCTGAAAGACTCTTTCACTCACTCTCTATGGTGGGAAAATACTAAAATCTGACAATAACAGGAGATCACTAGTTGGCACAGACTGGAAATAACATTTATGTTTTATGTCTTGTATGTATGGGGAAACTAATCACTTCAAGTTCAACACACAAAAAAATCTAGTTACATTGAGCCCGACATTTCAAAATAGAGACACACACTTAGAGACCTAAGTCATACAAACACAAAACTTTATCACCAACCTTCTCCAGTTTTTCAAAATGCTCCCGCAGGAATTTCATAGGACGCTCAGGCTTAGCGATGCAGAGGTTCACAATGCACTCTTTGAGGATCTGTTGGATGTTGTGCTTCTGCACAAAAATTTCACAGCCTTTCAAACTCTCGTCTTCTTCCAGAGTGGAGGAGGAGGTGGCCATCTTATCTTTTATCTCTGTGGCAATGGGAGAAAACAGGGTGGACCATGAGAGGAGGGGAGGGAAAGCAGAACAGAGAAAATGGGTAGAACAGGGTAGTGGGGAACAAGACTGTTGGAAACACAAAATAGAAGGAATGGACAAGATGAGGAGCAGATTATGATATACAGGGAAGAGAGGAGCGAATGGAAGTGCAATGGATCGTGGGACAGAGGTATCTGAACATTTTACACCCTGTTGCCTTTATTTCCTCTGAAGGACATGACAGGAACTTTTGTCAGTTAGCAATACACTAAGCAGGACACAGGTGGTGACTTTTGCAGGTATATGTTACCTTTCTTATTTGAAGACAAATAACTTGTAAAAACAAAGGTTGAGTAACATAACAATATATACTCTAGCACAATGTAAACTGTGAAATTTTAGCATACTGTTTCTCTTGAGGTAAAGCTGTAATATCTGTGAGTGTAATACACCGCTGTGTCATGGTACAATTCTTAGAAGCAGAACTGCTTTATGCCAGTGTTTATTGTTTTGGTTCTTTGTGATCTTTTTTCTTTCGTGTGATGACACACCTTGAGTTGTCATGTTTTAATTTGCAAGATAACTAAATGTATCACAATATAATGTTATATATGACCAAATATGAGCTTTCAATCTTACCAACTATTCTTCTTTTACTGATCTATGAGTAAAACTGTATCATATCACATCAAATGCCTTTTACTTGTCTCTTTGAATGTGTGGTGGGTTAAACTAAAAAGACATAAACACTACTGAACATGTGCATTTGAAAGTGCACACCTCATACTCAAACCACTGAAATATTTACAAATGCACTTGTATACTTCTTTCAGACTGAACATGACTGATTATAAACAAATATCATAAACTGCATCTTTAAACACTTCAGTATGTAGAAGCAAAGCAAATCATGTAACAGTGTATGACAACTGCCAAGAGCTGGATTACAGTTTTGTAAAATAACATAGCAGAATGTCAAACAACAAGCCACAAAAGATGAGCAGGTGCAGCTAGCTGAGCTACCCTGAATCACTTCCTCAATGGGAAGTCGCCTCTCTGGTTTGGTTATTGCTGCATAATAAATCCCAATCAGGTGTCACCTTAGGGCATGGCATCAACCGATTGTATCTGCTTCACAACAAAAAGCAAAGCAGTGCTCACATATGACAACGTTGCCATGTACACTGTGGAGCTAATGATGAAACTGAGCACCTGTTCAGTTGCAGTCAACGCACCAGCTAACCCAGCTAGCTTTTGCTAACCTCACAATGACAACCAAACCGCGACGAAGTGAATTTTCTGACGACCACGGCGTAAACACGAGCAAAGGACCGGCTCCGAGCCGCTGTTTGGTGTTTGGTAAAAACACGGTGCGGTCTGTGCTCTCGCCGGTGTCCCTACCGTTATTTCTCGTAGGATGCTCGATGGGGAAAACACCTCGCTGGTGGTCGGAGAGAGGTGAGGTACAGTCCGCTAGCTGGGATGATGCTGCTGTACCTCTCAGCTACCGCGGCTCGCTCTGCGTCAGCCCCGATGACGTCACTCTGTCACCGTCCCAACCGTAGAGAGAGGCGAGCGCGCGCCAGCCCGGGCAGGTGAAACATCTTTAAAGGAAACGTCCACCCCCACCCTCCAACCCCCTCTCACCCCAGGGTGCCGGACAGGTGTTTCATTTAAAGGTTCGGCGGCCTTACCTTTAAACCAGACCACACTCCGGCGTGGTTACATTGAAATCCAATGAAAGAAATAATTCAAAAAGTTTATTCGACATTGCACAATATTGCCATGTTAAGTGGGAGACTTGCTCATCAAAGTGTTAAAATGAAGTAAGTCTTTGTATTGAGCAAAAAAAGAAAAAGAAAAAAAAGTTTGTGGAGATTGTTCAGCTTTTTCATAGGAAATCAGTTGCCAAACTCCACCTTATTCGTTTTTTACTTCCAATTTTTTGTGCCCGGAAAACACTCAAATAAGCCCATTTAATATGGGGCATACCATTTGTAATTTTTTCTAATTAAGATTCCCCAAGAACAATGAAACAAAAAAATAAAAAATAGCAGCAGAGTATTAAAACATGACCAAGGGTTTATTATTTCTGATATCTACAAGATTAAAGTCTATGCAGAGATGACTGTTAATACATAGTGCCTTTGTGCAATGTACCTGAAAAAGCACTAAGCAGCTCTATAATGTGACATCAACGAGTATTCGTATCCATGAATATCCTACTGTCATGCTCCAGGTTTTTCATTCATGTAGATTGTACATTCTTAATAAAATGTGAATATACTCAAAAGTTTGGGAACATGCATGTTTGACCACTATATCAACAGGAATTGATTAAATTATGGGAATATTTGGGTAAAAATAGAAATTACCAAATTAAAACATTGAAGATATAGGTACATTTAGACTTGCCCAGATGAACGTTACGTTTGGGAATGCTAATAAAGTTTGACTTTTTGAATCAGAAGCTGTCGTAAAGCAAACGTTTGTTTGTCGTGCAACCGCTGGTTGCCATAACGACAGTCAAGATGGCAGCAATGGCGGCAGGAGATGAGCATGCTGCTGGTGAAGTTTTGAGAGGACTAGCCCGGCATTTAAACTGTCTGAATGAAGAAAACAAGGCGACAAGGAAGAGAGCCCTAGAGCAAATCAAGAGAGAGACGGTAGATAAAGGACTTTCCAGCAGCGTCTTACAGGATATTTTCTCTGCTCTCCTCAAGCCTCTCCTCAAGTGCCTGTCAGATCCAATGGAAAGATGCAGAGAAACCGCAATATCAGTGATGAAAGAGTTTATTCGTTGTGTTCCTAAACCGGAGGAGTCGCTGCCTTATCTCATGCCGTGTCTGGCTCAGAGGCTCGGGGAGAAAGAAATCCTGGAGCCGGCGGAAGAGCTCCGGTTTTCGGCCGTTGAGATGTTGACTCTGACAGTGGAGGTGTGCGGAAAACATTTAGCGCCGTATCTGAACGAAATGATCAACATACTGCAAAGAACCATCATCGATCCTTTCCCGGATGTAAAAAGAGAGAGCTGCAAATGCACAGTCAAGTTTGCACAGTGTGTACCAGGTTGGTGGCACGCTTTGTGTTGTTGTTAAGGTCCGTTGCCATGGTTTCAAGGCAGGCAGACATTGAATAGCTAAAACACTTGAATTATTTTTTATCATTAATGTCCAAAGACTTCCCTTGACTTTTTAACATAAAACTTATTTATTAATCTGCTGGTATGCTTTTATTTAATTGATCAGTGTGATGCTTCTCAACTTCTTGGGCCTGCTTCACTTTCAAATAAAGTTCATCAACCAACATCAGACACCGCTGTAACCTGATGAATATGTCTATCATTTAAATCAGATCAATTATTGTGAAAAACACTGATCATTTTCAGATCCTTGAAAAGGTAAAATACTCCAGTAAATCACCAGTAAAAATGAAGAACCTCTTGGACTCATTCAGGTTGACTTAAATTTCAGTTTTAGTCTATACACTGTTGCTAATCAGTGCAGGACTGTAATTAAGACTTTGAGTAAGTTATTTTGTAATGTTAAAGAAATTGAAATCCTAGGACATAGTTCCAGTTTGTTATTAAAATACTGATAATACGTACATGTTTCAAACTATTACATGAATTGGAATTGACTAAAGTACATTTCTACTCCCAGAGCACTTTCACATGCAGGCTGAGAGTCTGGTCAAGCCTCTCATGCAGACGATTGCTCATCAGCACTCCCGAGTACGAGTGTCTGTCATTGAAGCTACCGGAGCAGTCATTCAGCATGGCACTGGGAAAAATGTGGATGACGTACTCTCTCACCTGGCACAGAGACTGTTTGACGACTCACCACAGGTTTTGTTTTTGCAAATAATCCACTATTGAAAATCTGTTGAAAAGTAATTCACCTCTTGGGATCACACCCATCTTCATCATCAAAGTTTGTGATCTCTGGCTTGAACAAACCAATACACAACCTGTTCAAGTGCTTTCATCACCTTTTTGTTTGTTTTTTTCTTTTTTGTTTTCCAGGTAAGAAAAGCTGTGACTGCAGTTGTTGGAGATTGGCTACTTCACATGAGAGACAGATACTCTTACTTCCACAAACTTGTCCCACTCCTCCTGAGCAACATCAGTGATGAGGTCCCAGAAATAAGGTCATCACCCTTTGTTTTATGATATAATATGCCACATTAATACATCGTATAATAGTCTTCCAGTTCATGTTAGAGACAGTCTGATAATCTCAATATCTCATATCTCTATAACATATTTTTCCATTCCATTTCTGCAGACTTCTAGCTGCTGATTTATGGAGACAAGTAGGTGCACAGTGGGAGAGGGAGAATGAAGATGACATCAAGGACAAGATGGATTTCCTTCTCACCCCACCTGCTTTCTACCCGCCAGGAGGTGAGTCATAGTTGGTGAAGCATATGCTTCTTTACCATTTTTACTTTTAAGAAATTGATAGAATCCGACTGGAATAGAATGAATGATGAAGTGTCTGATCATCAACATCTGCACCATTACTTTTACATGTGAGTAATATTCATGCTTTGTTTCTTGTTTTAGTTATTTGAGCTGGTTATCGCAGTTTGAACTGTGTCAATTTTAAAGAGAGGTGTTATTATTATAGGCACCTAAAGCTCCTGTTAGCATCCATTGTTGGATGCTGCAAATAGCAATGATGGAAGGGCGTCTAGACAGACCTGGTGTTTACTTGTTGAAATAACTTGAAGAAAGTCCTTTCAATCTGGCTTAAGCTCACATTTAAAACTCAGGCTTCCCTACATCCTGTAAGTTGATCTGTTTTGCATATTTAGGTAGAAGGATTAATTTAGGAGAAATATAAGATTCAAATGATTTCAAGGGTTACAACAGTATTAAGTTCCCAGGTGCACTGGCCTGGCTTGTCTCTCCCTATATGTAATAACTTACCTGTCACACCAGTTAAATGCAAATGTAAATTTTTAATCTAAATGTAATCACCCACACCTCACTGCATTAAATCATCATTCTTTAGTATAGCTGTCCAAGGTTATTACGTTCAGTAATATATAATGCTTTGTATGACAGCGTAGTTTTCAGGGCAGGCACTGGCTTGGAAAGATAAGTGTTTGCCTTGGGGCCGGGAATGAGTGTGAACCTGAACATGGTGACCATGACTTCTATATGGGGCCAGGGTAAGCTTAAGTGTGTGTGTGTGTGTCAAAATTAGTGTTCCTTAGAACATGCATTTTGGTCAAAGCTCATATACGCGTCCCAAAGCTAAATGTGTGGCAATGTGGATGAATACAGGCTGTGCCTGGGGACAGGAAAGGAAAGGAAGAGGCTCCCTCTCCCTCTTTTGTCTTTCTCATTCTTGCCATCATAAATCTGCCGGGCCTCCCAGTGTGAAGAGGTCACTGTCAAACAGTGAAAGACAGCCAGAAAGGGGCTTGTTTTGTCTTGTCCTGGTGTGTTTCTCTGATTTATCTCTGTCTTCCTTTAGATCCCCCTTCCTGTCTCATTAGTGTGTGTTTTAGCAGAAGAATAAGGTGGGACAGAGTGAGAAAGCAGTGGTAGAAAGGCAGGCCGAATTTGAAATGTAGTTTGAGAATGTGTTTCACTTGCTCTGACAAGTCTCTTATAGCAAAATGTGTTGAGCTGGTACAAAGTGAACACACGTATGAAAACCTTTGAATGAGACATATTTACTTTCATGTAAATGTTGTTTCCACAGTCTCATAAAATTAACCGCACACAGAGACAGAATGATTTCTTTAAAGAAAAGATAAACTTAAGTTAAAAACTGATAAATGTCCCAAAGATGACAAACTGAAATTTATGCATAGTTGAATGCTCTTCATTTTATCCTCCAGTGGAGCGTCCTGGGCTCGGCTGCAGAGAGTTGGTGATGAGAAACCTGGGCAGGCTGGTGCCAGCCATCACCCATGATATAACCGACTGGCTGGTGCCCACGCGGGTCAGGACGTCTCAGCTGCTTTCTGTGCTGCTGCTCCATGCCGAGGACCACAGCACCCAGCATATGCAGCCCCTCCTGGCCATTCTTTACCGGGCATGCACTGACACAGAACAGGATGTGGTCAGCAATGTGAGTTTGAGGAGACAGTCTGTCTTTTTTAACATGTAAAGAAAAAGTGAACCTGGTATGCATGATAGACAGTAAGAAATGTCCTTTTAAATATTCTAATAAAGAAATCTGTCTACCCTGGGATTAAATGAGATTCTATACATCATAGAGCCATTTCCTTTGTTGAGGGGTCAAAAGAGGCATTTAGTAATGCTCGACCTGTGTGCAGACAATAGAATTGCTTGGTAATATTTCAGTTATTATCATACTAAATGATTTCAGGATACATCTGTTGAGCTTTGAGTCAGCCCTTCTAGTGGCATGTGAATTTCTTACTGTTCTCCATTTAGACTGGATCAAGCAGAGCTCAAGGACTTGGGATGCACCTGGTTAGGTGGAGGATCGTGCAGATCTTTGATGTGCGGGAGATTAAAAGTGGACTTCCTGTTGCTCTTGTCCCCCTTCACTGTGTTCCTCTCCCTCTTTCTCTACCTATATTCAGTGCCTGGCAGCTGCTAAACTGTTGGGAACCTTTGTCCCTCCGGCTGTCTTTCTCAAACTGTTGCTGGAACATGTGACAACCCCCTACTCCTCCTCCCATCCCTGGGCGCCCCTGATGGTCCTTGCTGCGATGTTGGGTGGCTGCTACAAACCCCTCCTTCAACCACATCTCGAGCAGATCACCAACACTCTGGGACAGCCCGATGTCTGCCAGGAATATCAACAGGTCAGCATGAGGGAAGCTTGCGTTTGGTTGTGGTTGACTTGTTTTGACTTATTTACGCAGGGAATAACTGTTTATGCCAGTATCTACCATTCACACCCAACACAACCACATCCTTCTGCTTTTGTTAACTGACTAGCTTCATTGCAGTAGCAAATCTGATGTTTTCTGTGAAAAGGGAATGAGTTTCTATTTTAAATAATAAAACATCAAAGCCAGGTGTGTTTTGATGACAGGTTTGCCAGGTTTTCTCTGTCCTCCATGTCTGGATTTTTCCCCCCTGATCTGTGTGCACCAGCTGTTTCTCTTCCAGTCTTGTTAGGTGATCTTGGCAGTGTCATAGAAGGTCATTTTCTACTCTCTGTGTACCCTAGCGCCCTTATTTTTGGCAGTGACAGTTAAGCAGTCAAACTGTATATTTCTCGCCTAATTTGTCGCTTATGGAAATAGGTTTCATGATAAGGTGCCACATCTCTTAAAGGGGCTTTAGTTGAAGAGTTTTCAGTAGCACTACTGTACACAGGGAGTTCAGTGGGTTCATCGTTGAGTAATTCTCCAAAATACAAATTTTGCCAAAGGGACAGTCTGGCCACATAGTGTTTTTCAAAGCCTAACACTCCCAGTCAATGATCAAACCTTCTCTGTTCACATGCAATTGTCAAATGTTCATCTTCAACAATGAATGCCTCTATTTGTTTGTTTAGTTTTTTTCACACTCAGAGAAATTATTAAAAATGCCTTTTGAGTTTCAAATGACAATTTGCTAGTGGAAAAATCCGATCAAGACCACAGCAGACTCTTCCCTGTTGTTTTTTTTCTTCTTCCACCAAATATGTTTCTCTTTCACAATCAAAATAACAGTTGTCTGACAGAGTTATTTTCTGATCAAACTACTGACTCACCTATGCCCACGACCCCGCCCTCCTCCCATTGAGACAGGCAAGAATTTCCTCCCTGGGATAATAATAACACAAATCCACTAATTTCACGTGACCTCAACATGGTTGCTCTGACCTTCCTGACCAGACAAGGCAGTGCATAGTCTTTGTGTTTTTTATGGCCATGTGTAAGGTCTCTGCACCAGACTGTGGTTCAGCTACACCATTGAAAGAATCCCTGAAATTTCAAAGCCTGTCTGGTCAAGGCTGGTGATGAATGGGGGGAAGGTGGGGGCTATCCAGCAGGGTCAAACAAAGAAAGAACTAACAGGACAGGATGGTCACACGTTGTCACACAGATGGAGGCAGACCTCTGCTTCCTCTCTGTCTGTTTGTCCATCTATCTCCCCGTGTCATTCTCCCTATCTCTGTTTCAGAGGACATAGCAGAGAGTGTTGTGGTTCGAGAGCTCTCCCGGTCACAGCACCTGCAACATTCTTTGACACTAGACAGAGTTCATAGCAGCGAGCAGGGCCAGATCACTGTGTGGCTGTAAATAACACTACTAAAGAAAGGAGCACCTGCATCCCGCTCTACCTCTCTTTTTCTTCACATTGAATTGCTGACCCAGAATGTTGTACACTTACTCACTCAGATCATTCACAGAGGAGTGATTTTCTTGGACATGATTATCGTTTAATTATCTGCAGAGTAACAGACACAAATAACAGACACGGTATCCTTGTTTTGCTTTGTTCAGCTTTTTAAAAAATAAGGCATCTTAAGCAGCTTTAAAAGTATGTGTACTTGGATCTAACTTTAGAGAGTTATGTGCTACTTGAACCAAAGGCAGAGAGAAAGAAAGAGTGAAATTTGACTTGGACAAAATGAAGCCTGTAAAAGAAATGAAATCTAAACAATGTTCAAAGTGAATGGCAGCAGGAGGAACTGTGAGGCTCTGTGGGGAGTGCGGGAAACAAGCTGGAGATTTGGAAGTTGATAAATGATGTTTCTGCACAACTTAACCTTGCAGGCTCTTTCAAGTGCCTGTTTTCTTTTCTTTATTTCAGTCAAGGAAAAAGACAGCTTACCAAAATACATGACAGATGCTCGGCGGAAAATAAAAACATTGGTTAGAAATTGAAGTTGATGTCAATTGCTTGAGGGAAAATGAAAGGCGAGCTGGCGGTTAGAGAAACCGCCATGTTCCGAGGGTACCCTGTGTAGTTTGAACAGGGGTGTTTGCTTATGAATCACATATGGGCATCTTTTTTCACGGGGCATTCCACAGAAGATTAACACACCCTCACCATCACACACACACCTGACAAAGATGACTGTCACAGTGTTGTGAGCTGCTATAGTGATGGAGGCATATCAATGTCTGAAGAGCTGGTATAAATTAATAAAGATAGGGATGAGAAAGAGGAAGAATAAAGGGATAAAGGGGAGGCTGAGTGAACGAGTAGCCATATTTATAGGCAGGCTTGTTTTCAGTCAGCATGACGTCTTGGTGAAACTGTAAAAAGTGCCTGACCTACAGTAGACCAGAAGAAGAGATCAGCAGGAGAAGACTCCGTCTTTTTCATTTTGTCTTTGCATGTAAGACCTTCACAATGTAACAACTGCTGGTTTTCTGCTGGATACACAAACATGCATCCATATATTAGAATGTCTTTTGCATTCCGGCCTTTCGTTATGAATGACAGCTGCCTACTGCTCACTGTTCTATTGAACGACAGATGAAGATGGGAGAGCAAACTTTGCCTTTCAGGAAAGGGTCAACATCATATCCACCACCACTGTTTGTTTTCCGGTTGCCTTAGCAACATTAGTAGCTGCAGGGGGTGGGTTCCCCGCTGGATAGGAATCCATTGCCTGATATGGTTCCTTAAAGTGGAGTTGTGTGCGTGTGTAATTGATGCATCCAGTGGTGGACAGATACACACACATTCTGGGTAATGAGGGCCCCTGGAGCGTGCCCAGGCCAATGGAACCAGGTGTATCTTACCTGGCTCCAGGTGTCCACCTAGTCATTACATCGCACAACTTTTTCCGCTCTCCCTCTTTTTCTCCTGTAGCCAGCCTTAATGGCTGCTTTCTGCCCATGTATGCAATGTGCATCCATATATTTGTAGGCTAATTTGTTTGTTGTTTTTTCCATGACTGGCTTCTTTGAGCTCTTGTTGTTTTTATGCAGCAGGGAATAACCGGCAGGGATGTCCCCCTGTCAATGACTATTTGATAGATATTAACAAGTAACAAATGAACATACTGCTGTAAACTTGTTTACGTATTCTGAGTGTTGTTAGTTGAAGACATTGGGGCAAGTCGTGGTTGCCTGGAACTTTAGTTTAGCCTTGGACTGCTCAGGAAAATGTGATTGCACATTTAACGAACAGGCTGGACTCAAGATGTGTGTAACAAACCTTTTTTCCAATGTGTGCTCAACACCCTGTTGCAAAATAAAAACATTTGCTCATGAGTCTCGAATACTGGAAGGCCCATAGCGACCATTCCTCCTCAGAAATCTGGGCTTTTTTTAAATCTCTGAGCATCTTTACTTGGCTTAACATTTGTTTTTTCTTGTAGACTAATGCCAAGCTGTGCAGCACAATAACGATTCAAAATTAGAAAAAGATACTGCGCCCCCTAGTGATGAAGGTCTGGTTGGTGGCATTTGAGTGGATGTGCTTTGAATGATTTAGAGAATGGGAATATTTTATTTACACCTACTAAAGTCTACCTCACCCCCTACTCCACAGTAAAGCCAGCCCCCTTCCAACCAGCTATAATGACAGGCAGCTAGAAAACAGGAAAGGAGGCCGCGATCTCAATGATGGCATGGAAATAAGCCTGAGCCGCAGGTCTTTGTCTAAACATGAGCTCACCACAATACTGGCTGACAAGTGATGGAAATCTCACACACTCATTTTCTTAAATTGGAACAAAGTTGAGTTATTGTCTCTTGCACATACATTTGGTCATTTTTGTGTGAAATAAGAGATAAATGGGCTAGTGGATACTTGCACCAATTTGCTTGGTTAAAAGTGGGATTACTTTTGAGGAGTTACTTAGGACTACACTAAGAAGATGGTGTGCTGTGGAGGAGGAAGTGGAAAGCCGGGTGGGAAAAGGAGATATCGCATTTTGGAATAAAATGGAGGTCATTGGAAGACACATTGAGTCACATTTTTTATAAACCAGACAAGACAATATTATAATACTTCCTCTTGTCTCCGTCTCTCCCAGGTTATGTACTTGGAACAATTGTTGGCCTGTGTGGATGTGCTGCTGTGTAAGTGTGAGTCAGACTGTGGCTCGGTCAGCCTGCAGCTGCTGCAGGTGCTGGTCACCGTCCAGAGCCTCTCCACTGAAACAAGTCTCAGTGAAAAGGTGAGAACAAAATGCTGTGAAGACACAGTCCCAGATTTATCTCCTCTGCTGCTCTGCTGCCACTTTGTACACCATGGGAAACCCAGCATTTTACCTCATCTTTGTAACTCTGGAACAGTGCATTTTTTCTTCTTTCCATCACTTTTTATTAGAAAGCTAAGCTGGTTTTATGACGCAAGAGAGCTGCGCAAGGAATGTGAGCATTTCTACAGGTTCAAAGTGTGCATGGCCAACAGTATAATTACCCACTTAGCAAGGGGAGCCAAAATTGCACCTTTAGAGTGGAACTTTAAATCCAGTCCTGGGTGAAAGGTGGGGAAAAAGAAAGACAGACAGAATAAAAAGAAAAACAAATAAGGACACATGACCAGTGTTTCTTAGCATGTGTGTGTCATCAGCCCAACCCCCTCTGTGGTTCCATAAAACCTCCACAGGTCACAAAAACAAGCTGATACGTAAGTAACAAGCTTTCATTTTGTGGTCAGACTCCCCATGCAAGAACCAAACAGGAACATTGACAAATTAAGCTGGTCGTGTCACAGACCTGTGTGTCGCCTAACTTCTTGTCGCCATAGGACGGTAATGACAGGGAGATGACCGGAAAGTAACTGGCACTGGTGCTTACCAGACACCACACGGTCCACCAGTGCGTGCGCATGTTTATGTCTGTCTGCATCTGTGTATGATCAGACAGGCAGCAGTGTTACAGAAGAGATGCAAAGGAATGGAAAGAGACAGAGGGTGAGAATGACCTTGAGCATTCCTGGACGCAGAGGAAAAGTCAAACATGTTTTCCCAGAAAGGAGGCACATCTTTCCCAACAGTGGACAGTTCAGGGTTGTCTAGTTCTCTTCTGATGGGGTCAATTTGTGACTCAGATATTGTCTTGTCCCTGTCCATCCCTGAGGGACAATGATGGGAACTATGTAGTGCCCTAAAGGTCTGTTACTCTGCTCTAATTGTTTTCTCTCCTATCTCTCATTCCTGACCTTTCCTCTCAGCCCAACTTTATTGGTATGTGTTTGTGTATGTGCGCGTGCGTCTGTTTCTGTCAGTTCCTGTGCCTGTGTGACATCCTGTGTATTTGTCAGAGTTTTTGTTTCTAAGTGGTTTTATGTGTGAGACCTTGTCATGTCTAAAGTGTTGTTCTTCCCATGGTTTGACATGATGATTTTGCACCTCCCATGTGAGCAGGATCCAAAGAATTCCCAAAATTGCAAGAGAACGGATGTAGTTGTTTAACTTAGACAAAATGGTGTTCTTACTTATTCTCTTCATTTTATTTTTTATCCTCCTAATGTTCTCTGTCTTCCTATATCTTTGTCTTTTTTGACTAAATTCTTTATGTTTTCAAATAAGAACTGGAGCATAAAAATATGGCCTAATTGTGTTCCGTCCATGTCTCTCTCCCTCAGGCCTTGGAGAGTCTACAGTCTTTGTGCAAGGTGCAGAGCCTGGACTCAGTGATGCAGCTCTATAAACAACATATGGGCCAGCTGCTGGACTGGTTGTCTGCCTCTGTCAACACTTGGTCCAGTTACTCCCCACAGAGACTTCAACTGCATATCATAGTTATACAGTCAGGTGAGAAGTGAAGCCTGAATGTACACATTGCCAAATCATACCACAGGTGCTGAGGTTTGCAAATATCGGGTCAAAAAAATATAATGAGATTCTCAAGAGATTGGTCACTCAAATCTTTGTTAATGCATAGGAAAAAACTCATGAGTCATCAATCTGAACATGCTCTTTGACTCCATTTCACCCCAGCATGTCGGAGAGACCGTAGTCTTTGTAATGTTTTATTAAAGATTACTTCATAGTGTGATTGGTGAAGTCATTCTTTCCTGAACTTGTTCAGACGCAACATGTTGCATCATATTTTGAACGCCAAGCTGTCTGTCCTGTCTGCACATGATCCATCATCACGGCAAGTATGGCAACCTTCAAAGTAGCAGCCCTTGTAAATTTAAAGACTCTTAGAACTTTATTAAAATAGTCTTAAACGTGTTAGGATGCATTCTTTTCTTGCAGTTGAATTCACAAAATCAGCAGGGAGCATCCTCCCAATCCAAGTTTAAACTATTGAATTGTGTATTAAGGAAAAAAAACCTGGACCTGGATGTCATGCTGGTTGAAAAATGTGCACTGCCAACATTTTAAGGTTAAATTTTCTATGATTTATTACTTAATGCATAGACGGATGTGTGCGGTTCCATTCTGATGTCCTTAAATGATGCCCATCAATTATTTTCTGTTACCCAAGCAGAGAAGGGTCATGGTAAAATGCACCCACATAGGAAAAAAAAACATGGTTGCCATTAGCACCAGTTGGCTTGCTGACTTTTGTAAATCCCTGTCTCTTTCTCTGTTTGTCAGTCAGTCAGCGTGCCTTGGACTTGTCTAAAAGGTTTAGGCTGTGCTCGTGTGGCTATGAGTGTGTGCGGTGCTGCAGGTTAAAAAGTTTGTGACCCTGTCTTTGCTGCTGACACTTTACTTTTCCTCCCCCCATTCCATATAATCCTTCATCATCAGCGCTCTCTGTGGCACACTTTCATCTCCAACCCCCTCACCCCCCTCTTTCTAATTGACCGGGCAGCCGGGTACCCCTTTAATCCTCACACACACACACACACACACACACACACACACACACACACACACACTCACTCACTCACTCACTCACTCACTCACTCACTCTCACAGCTAACTGACCATTGCAGTCTAAGTTCACTCAGTGAGCTCCATGCAGGTCACTACATCAAACAGAACCACAGCTGCTTGCTCTTGACCTTCCCAAGGATCAAGGCCACTTTGAAGCTCAGTGTGTGTATCAGCATGTGTATATTTTATTTTTGCATGTTTAATTAAGCCTTCTTAAGGTTATTATTCTCCTATGGAGGTGGCAAGCCGTGTCTGGAGGCATGATGGTTACTGGTTGTAATTCTCTGTTGTAATATGTCCATTGAATCTGACTCAGATCGTATGCTGCATGTCATCTCCTCTCCTTCATATCTACATTTCTTGTCTCTTTGTCAATGTCCCTGCTGTGATAAAGCCAAAAAATATTAATAATTCAAAAGATAATAATTCTATGGTTAAAGATTAAATATCACATTCACTGTGACCGTAACAAAGGTTAAAGGTCAACCTCACTGTAATAATTTTTTACAAGCACTTCTCCGATGATTTTTGAACACTTGAGTTTGTTTTTCCTTTTCTTTTAATCACTCTGCACATTAAGAAACGTGCAGTAAAATTAGAAGGGCAGACCATAACAAAGTCAGGTGCTGCACATGTTGTGCATGTCAGTCTAGACAAGCATGCATGTAAACTGCAACTTAAAAGGTCAGCAGGGCTTGCCAACCATGAGGCAGCCTCTTCGGATTATGCAAATATGATCTTTGGTCCGTTAGCAGAACCCAAGGACTTAATTACTGGCAGCAAACTAGACAATGTGTCTAGTTTGTGTTTGATGTGAACGTGACTCAGGGAAATCGACCCTGTGCTGAACAATTGACGGTAGTTAATATGACAACTGAGAATTGGTCAGTTTGCTTACTCATCAACTCTTCACATACTCTCACACAATCTGTGTTTGTTTGAGACAGGAACAATTATTGCCCTCTCATATCCTCCTCAGTCTTTTGTTCTTTAGCCAGTAAGAGAATGTCTGATCGTTTGTGTGTAGATTTGGACAATCTCCCATACTTTCTTTCTCTGTGGTCAGTCTTGCCTTGTTCGAGGACAGGATTCATGTCTCGCATTGTTTCTAAGCAGTGCACGTAAAGTGAATTCTCTCTGTCTTGTCTGTATATATCTGAAGTCACTGTGAGATCACCTGCACACATCTCCTCTAACACCCTTGACTGAAGGACACACTCTTTGACTGACACGTCCCTGCTCTGTTTGCCTCTGTTTCTGTTTTACCATATCTCCTCATGACATTGGCCGCCACCCTCAGGCTGTTGCAGGATTTCCTCTGTCTACTCTCATGTCTGTACAATTGAGTCCAAACAGGGCATGGACTTATCACAGATTACTATATATAGCTATGTAAACATGCAGTCAGACTGTTAGTGGGTGTGTGTGGGGGCATCAGCGTAAATGGGAACACTTGCACTGCAAGTTTCTCATTTTCCTGAAATAGACACTTGTATAGAAATACTCTCTTACACCAACAGTTTTTTATGTTTAATTTCATCAGAGTTCCTTGTCACTGTCTCACCAGTCCATCGAGGTCTCAATAACACAAGCTTTCCAGTCACTGCTTAACACAAAAAAGATATTAGGTCTGTGTTGGCTTTTTATTTTTTTGTGTGCCAATTGACAGTTGGTGCTAGTCAAGAAAGAACAAAAATACTTTTTTTAAAGAAAGGTTTAGTATTTAGAGATTAGACTGAAGACAAGTGGTTTCAGGGCATTATGAAAGGATCTTGACAAACGTGTGTGTTTGTGCATATGTTGTAGGTCCAGTGATCGGGGAGTTTGTCAGCCAGCTGATGCTCCTGCTCCGGAGCTGCCTCAATCCAGACAAAGACCCAGAAATGAGACTGAGCACCTTCACAATGCTTGCCAAGTTGCTACTGGACTCAGCCAATACATTGGATTCCCAGGGGTGAGCGGGGCACATACATAAATTCACATAGAAATACACACACAGAGCAAAGTGACTCATGAAACAATTCGGGGGTTCATTCACTTGTTTGGGTTTCTCTAGTCTGAGTATTCATTATCAATTTTATTGTGATTTTAAGACATTGCTGGAAATTTATTAACCTGCAATTTAGTGCCACACCCGCAATCTACCATAAACACAGAAAATAGTGTATTTCACAAAAGCCCTTACAACCATCTGTCTATTTTTTATGTCTGTGGTTTATTAATGTAGTCATGTCTTTCACAATAAGGTATATCCAGACAATGATACAGTTGTGATAAGTCCATAAATGACTGTAGGAAGTCTCAGCAGACTTGAAATAACCTCTTAGGGAGTATCATACAGACACACTCAAATTACTCACCTCCCAGCATGCATGAAGAAGACAGCACATGCTGTGTGAATGTCTTGTCGGTAATTTTAATGATTATTGACTGATGATGGAAGTAGGACTGGATGGATGTTTGACACTCAGAGGAAGCTCCCGTTTGTAGCTTCTTCCTCTCTGTGACACCCATCCCACCCTTCAGGGTCCCCTCTGAGTCCTCAGCTGTGAAGCCCTCAGCTCGAGCTCAGAGCTCTAATCTGAGGGAATGCGTTAAGCCTGAGGCCCATCCTGGGTCAAAGTGATCACAGCAGCTGCTCCTGTCAATCAGAAAGACAAACCCTGGCCATTGGGTTTCTATAGAGACATCTACACAGCATGTCTCTATCCCTAAAACTACAGCCAAAAGGTCTGTACGGGTTGGTAGGCGTTTCCATTTGCTATTTGATAACTGAAGGGATAAACTGCTCATCTTTTTTGGATGCACTGGAGGATGTTGAAAGTGCCTTTTCCTGAACCTGGCAACAGCGTAAAGAATACAAGACAAAATAATCCCCACTGTCAGTGAAATATGTTTCATAAACAATGGTTGGGTTCTTAAACCGAAATATTCTGCCACCTTTGCCAAAAATAGGGAAATTGTAACTTTGCTTTCAGTTTTAATCAGATTGTTTTATCCATAAATGTGCAGGTTAGACAAAAGAAGCCTCTGTTTCTTCCCCACTCACGTTGTGGCCACCTGTGCTGCTAACAACGTCTCTCATTGCTGATCTGTATTTCAAGTAATCACAGAACCATCAGGAGACACAAATCATGTTACACCTTCAAAAGGTTTCAAACAAATGCTTAACTTGCGTTATGTGGGGCTGTGCGGTGTGCCATAATATTTCCATTCATATTTATCTCATTCCTCTATTCATAATTTATCACCTGATCTTTGCTCAGCAGATTGTAGCCCACACACACATGCTACATGTCATCAGAAGGACAAAGATAGTCAAAGAGAAAACCACTTCTCTTTGTTCTACAACCAAATTGGCATAATGACAGCTCAGCTTCAAAACTAGCAAAAAGGGAAAGTATGTTTTTGTGCATGTTAGTGTCTTTCATCAAGACACACACACGTAATGTTTTTGTTTCATGTGGATTTGTGTGCTGTGATTAAAAAGCAGGATTCGAAATTTAAGTAGAAGGTGATGTGTGGTAAATGAAAGTCGGTACTCATTCTCCCTAGATGTGGCAGCCCAAACTCAGGTGCCACCTCTAAGTGAGATAAGACTATGTGTTTTTATGCATCGGTGAATGACAAAAGATCCCTGTCTTTACTCTTAATTTCACCTTTCAAGACATCAAACAGAAAACGCTCCTCTGGGTGAGATCATGCTCTTATTAGAAATCTGTTTTTTCTTCTGTCAGGAGAAGTCATAGTCGATGCAGAATGTATAATTTTCAGTTAAATAAAACATGACGAAATTACACAGCCCTAAGTGTACATGTATAGTAAAAATAAGATTTATACAGTTACACATTTTAGAACATTTCTGAAACAAGACAACTCATTGGCAGACACTGATCAGTTCAAAGAAAATAAGATTTTTCAAACAGGGCAAGGGAATAGGTAATGTAATTTAAATAATTATCAGTGTACCAATATAGACATCTCCAAAACCATGAAGCACATAGGCACAGGTAGAAAGTTAATTAGGGATTTTGTTTAATACATAATTTGAACAAAGATAATTTCTCTTATATCTGTTAATGGAAATGATTGAGTCACTGCCCAGTCCCACTAGATGACAAACTCAGTCGCTCGGTATAACGTAGAATTTCAGCTGTGTTTTACTGCAAGAGAGAGAGAGCTGTTTGGCTGCAGCTGCTTTGTTAGTCTTGCAGAAACACAGGCAGCTCTAATGTGTAGAGACCCATGAGATGTACTGTCAAATTTCCCTGGCACTGGTGTGTGTTTGTGTGTGTGTCCAGGGACGTACATGTGAAAGGTGAAATCCTAGTCTTCTTTCTCTTGGGCATCATCCCTGTAATGTGGAAATATGTCGTTCCATCTTCTGCCATCATTTACGATGAGCTTTCAACACCTGTCAAGCTGAGATCGAGCAGCAGACAAGGCTGAATTAGTGGCCCACAGTCTCCCCCTGCTGGCACTGTTATATTATAACATTTGCACAAATCAAGACTATTGACAACAGCTGTACAGACAGAAGTTTGAGGCAGCAACCAAAGTTTGCAGGGTTTTGTTTGCTGCAAAGAGTGTGTGATAGGATTTCAGAAGGTTTAACATGGGAAAATGAGGGAAATGGAAACAGTGGACACCCAGATGTTGTACTCCTCACTTCCTCCCCACTTCTCTACTCCTCCCCGACTAGTCCATCTGCATTAGATAGAGAGTGGGAAAATAACTGCAGGATAGGCATTGTGTTGCAGTTATTTATGAAAAGGCATTAAGGCTTGCGTATTACCACATGGAGCAATAGCAGTGTGTTTCAGCTCATCTGTTGTGTCTCCATATTCTTACTCTCTGTATTCTGACAGCCAATTCCGTGATGAGTCTGAGAGGTTTCTCTGTGACATCCTGCTTCCTAACCTGGTGTGGCATGCAGGCCGTACGGCTGCTGCAGTCCGCACCTCAGCCCTCAGCTGTCTGTTCGCCCTGCTGCATGGAGGGGCCATCACACCTGGACAGGTACTTGCATACAAACAGATACATCACCTCTTCAGAGATGACATCCACAAATACATCAGCCTCCCCCAAGACATGTATGACACATTGGTTACATTCACCTGTGCAAAGGGACTCTTGAGTATTTGTAGCAAACACTGGATGTGAACTTCCTGCAGTAGTACATACTCCCTTTTTTATTGACTCGGCTGTAAGGGAAAAGATGTGTAGTGCATTCTTCTGTTCCATCAGGACTTGACATTTACTTCAAAGTCTGTTTTATCCATCTCACAACAAAAAAGACAATCCCACTTGGCCATTTAGGAAAATATATTATCCACCATCGTTGTCTCCTTGGCTGAAAGAGTTGGCCACAGCAGGTAGCAGGTGTACGAGGGGTCAAGCGGGTTCACATACCTTTGTCCCTAAGGAACAATGTGTCCAGTGTTCTGGGCCTTTGTTGTATGAAGGAGCTCTCCCCAGGACATGCCCTTGCACCTGTCTTTGGGAGCATGTGCCCAGTTACAGTATGTGTGCTCACACGCTCAAAACACATCTGGCTTCATTTCCCCATGGCTTGTTCGGAGGGACCAATTGGAATCACCTCACACACACCTCCTCTATTCACACATTTTTAACGACAACACAAATCAAACAGCTGGGGGACAATATGAAATTGGGTGTGTGGGTGTATGTGTGCAATCAAACTTTTACTATCAAATGGCACCTACACATCCTCACAAGGATAGAAAACTTGGAAAAGTGGTGACTAAACTGGACTGTGCTACTCTGGACTCTTAGATTAGTAAAACAACAGTTTTTGTGTCCTCACTAGTATCACAACAGACGGTTCTTTCCACCATCAACTCAAACAGCCTTTCATTTAGGAGGACATTGATTCCTCACTTCTCCCTGTGAAAACAATTAGCAGATCCACTTACACTTGGCATCCTCACATTGTCACTGTGTAATGCCGGATTACTTCTCTGCCAAATATTCCTCCTCTTTCCTCACTCTCCCCTCTTTTTTTTTTTTTTTTTTTTACACTTCGCCTGCATGGTTTCAATAGCAAACAGACCAGATGACAGAGGTTTTAGCCATCACCTCTTGGCCCTCTGATTCATGGCACTTAGCCTCACCTTGTTTTTTGTCCATTTCCTTTGTTTCTCATCTGTTGCTGTGATGAAAACATTGGTCTTTTCTGGACCTTTGTAGATGGGCTCAGTGCCCTTGTGTCTGTACAAATTGATCCAGACCTGATGTGAATCTGTCATGCTTCGGGTGATATTTCATTTGAGTAAAAAAAAAAAAAAAAAAGGTAATTGAAGCTTGTGTTTCCAGTTTAACTAACCAGTCACATCTTTTCTTTTATCATTGTTGATAGCTATAGTAAATGGTTCTGACAATAAAGCCTCAAAGGAGGCACACATGATATCTAAGAGAACTTTTTCACACAAAAACACAATTTTTAAATAATCTTTTTTAAACAATTGATTTTTTCTTTTGGGGAAGAACTTTTTTAAACAGACTTTAATCTCATCATCTGACATTTAAAAGCTTGCCTTTTCTGTGTGCAGCTGCTACATCTGGAGGAGAAGCTGAGTCCCCAGGTGTTGTCGGCCATGGAAGAGGATTCCCAGATGGGCAGACTGTTGGCATGTCGCTCTGTGTCTACAATCGTCAGACTTATTGGAACCAGTCTGCAGCCTGAGTCCCTCAACAAGATCTATCCTGGTAAATGACACAGTAAATGACCAACAGATAGAAATAATGCGCCACAGTCTGTCACAATTCACATAAAAGCATTGTAATTGTTTTTGTATAATCATGCATCACAGTTTTAGCATGAATTAAAACATTTCATTTATCAAATTTATGATCTCAAAATCTCATACCAAAAGTTTCAGAATAGGAAATTAATTTCTTGTGAAGATGGCAAAAAAATAAGACCTAACCCATTTAACAGCATAACTGTTTTAGATTCTTATTTATCTCTCTCTTGTCTGTTGGTATCATATCTCCACAGAGCTGTTGAAACGTCTGGACGACAGCAGTGAGGAGGTTCGTGGTGTGGCTCTGCAGACCCTGGGGCTGTGGCTGTCCAGCCTGACCAAAGGCTACAACCCTGAGTTGTACACTGCTCATCTGCAGCTCCTCTTCCAGCAGCTCCTTCTTCATTTGGATGATCCCGAAGCGTCAGTGCAGGAGCAAGTGCTCGGTGAGACTGTGTGGGGTGTTTGAACCAGTGACCTCAGGGATGAGGATAGAGTGTTGATAGTTGGAGAGTGTAGGAGTTGCAGTGGCTGCTGAAATGAATAATTAGTCTGGCTCTTAGAAAAGTGGACACAAATATTGGTGGCTAAAGTTTCCCTCCATATATCATAGCTTCTCCCTAAACTATTAATCATCACCATAACTAAAATATATCTTAAGATAGAAATGTGGAATTTTGGTGGATACAGGATAATGTGAACCATCCCCGTGTGCACAAACCTATCTGGCATCTAATCAGATAAACATGTCTCACTGATACAGATAGCAAGACTGATAATGGTGAATGTGAGCTAGTGATGATCGCAGAGTTTAGATGTGATGATCTGCAGACTGGCCTGCTGCGTCTGGGACACTCAAGGAGAGACTAGATTATGTACTGGCATGCTGCCAACAGATTCTTCCACTCTTTTATTTCAAAAGCTCCCCATTATGTTTCTCTTTCACACAATTCATCACCATGAGCAGCTGAATTCCCCCCTCCGGAGTACGTCCCTTCAGGGCTCAGGCTAAACTGGAGTGAAACACATGATCCAGATTAGAACAAGCACCCACCCGAGAGAGACTCTTAACAGGTTAATATCTGTATGGTTTCTCCTCCAATATACCCAATGGTGACACTCCCCCCCCACATCTGTCCACACGCCCATTCCCACCTAATCCCTTCGTCTTTTATCTGTCCATCTCTCTTCCTCCTCTCATACCCAGTATTTTTTGTGCTGGCCTGCTGTGTTTCAGTCACGTGTCAGTAGTGGAAAGTCTGAGAGGCATCTCCTCAAGTGAGTAACTGAGACTCAGCTCCTTTGGACTTTCATTTTCTCCCACTCACATGGATGTTAGCTGTCATTACTTCTGACAGGACACAGGTGAGCACTGATGCCTTAGCCAGCAATGAGAGGCCTCACTACTGGACTGGACTACATTTTCATACAACAGGGCAGAGCGGGAAAAAAAGAGAGAGAGAAGGCATTCACACGCTCACCAGATGTAGCGATAGCTTCCATACCATAAATTCTAGCTCTGCCAGAGAGCTTTTGAAAGACACGCAAGAACGATGAGCATTTTTTGTTGTTGCCAGCGGTTATCAAGTGTCTCTAACCTTGACTGCAGAAGGCAGAATAACACGCATAAATCAACTTTATGTACCGGCCTTCGCCCACATACTGTACAGCCATATTTCTTCTAGTTCAGTGATTTCCTGTCATATCTGTGCATGTGTTGTTTTAGAATTTTCTTTAAAAAAACTATACTGTCACACAGTATGTTAAAGTATTAAGATTAATGGAAAATTTTTGGAGAATGTCTTTGTTGTTTCAAGCAATGTTCAATATGCTGTATAGATTTTTCTTTAACTGTAAGAGACAAGCAGAATTCATATACAATGATTATTTTTGAACATCTTCAATACAGAGTTGGTGATGTATCAATCATGAAATTGATGAAATAGAACTTTATTATACATAACAGTGCATCATCATATTTGGCCCCTACGGTTACAAATATAAATCAATGTAGCAGCCTAGGTTTGTCACACTGTGAATCTCCATGAAGTACAGTAGACTGGTAGACAGCTTGTAGTCTCTTTGTGAAATCAGATGACCTAACATCTTGCTGAGTGATCGTCTGTATCTGACAGCACCAATAACCTGCTTGCACCACAAATGTGGAAGCAATCTTGATGGCCCTGTTTGAAGCTTTCTTTTTTTCCCCTGCAGCTCGCTCTCTTCGATTTCTCTCTCTTTGTTCCTTTAATAGTTGATCCCATTCTTATGCTTCTTGGATTTCAAACACATATCTGTGTTGTGGTTTGATGTATGCAGCATGTCCTGACAGCATGATGGACAGCACCACCCCCTCCTCCATCTCATCTCTCCTTCTATCACTCCTTCAGGCCTCCACCCTAATAATCCCATAGGTCCTGGCAGCCCGGCTGCTACCTGCTCAATCACACAGACTGTTGGCACGGGTATAACTCACTTCTCACAAGTCGTCATTGTTCTCCTTTAATTCACTGTCCCACTTCCCCTTCCTCCATCTCCGCCGTGTACAGTATACACAAAAGCCAAAAATCCCCTCCATCTCATTGAAGAACAAAGACAGGTATATCAGATGATGAGTTTACATGAACTAACTCATCCAGAGTGACGGTGTGTCACCACTGGAACAGGACTTTTTCGTTGTGGTTTCCGAAGCATTTATCTGTTTGACAGCAATTCAAGTAATTCTATATACCTCTGAAAAGCTGCAGTCTGTGTGGGAATGATGGAAAGAAAAGGTTTGAAAAGAGAATTATCGCCACCTAGTGGAGGAAAGGGGAGCTTGCCTTTTCAGTTGACACTGGAATTCATAACTGCTATCTGATGCTGCAGAAAACGCTGTGCCAATATATTGAAATAATGAAATAAATGTAAGGTTTCATCCTGCCATACTAAGTTTTAAGTAGATTTTAAGTCTTGTACAGGTGCAGAGTAGCACTATGATGACATGAACTCCTGTATTGAACTAAAGTTAAGCATTCTATTGGCGATTAAAATATTTGCTATATGTTGTAGGAATGTTTCATATTTTACTCCAGTTCATGCATATGAAAGTTATAGCTACTAGTTACTTTTCAGATTTAAGAAGGTTTATCAAATATGATGGGCTGTTTTAGGTTAAATTAGACAATCAGCGAATGAACTAGTTAACTTTATTAAAAGGACCAATAACTTTTTAAAGGTCACTTCCAATAACTCATCAGTAACTATACTCCACTGCTAATACAACACTGAAAGAGGCTGCGCTGCATGATAACATGATAATATATGATATTCTGACTGCTCACTCCCGTCTGTGTGTGTGTTTTTGTGTTTGTTTGTGCCCAGAGATCCTAAAGAAAGGCAGCTCAGTCCATCCTCTGCTTCTGAAGAGGGAGGTGGAGGCTGTGAGAGACAAACATCGGAGTCCTCTCTACTGCGACCAGCTGCTGGAGCACATCAGCTCATTGCCCACAATGACCACAGCAGACTGTCCTGAGTGACATGACACAGAGAAGACAAACACACTGAATTTTGTGCCTTCATTCATTCGTTTATGCCCGTAAAAGACAGTTTTATAGCAATCTAATAGACTAGAGGTGTCCAAGTTTGTCCACCTTAAAATTAAACTCAGTCATTACCTAGCTGCTGGTTTTATATTAAGTCGAGTTTTGACTTTTTGTAGAGGACTGAACTCACATTTTTTCTCGTTAACTTTTCAGCATTTCTATAAACGCAGAATGTCTCTGTTACCGTATGTTCACGGACAATTTCACTGTTGCATTTTATGTTTCAAGTTGAGATAGGCCACTTGTTTTTTAAATAAGGCAAACTGATATTCGATGCACTGAGGGTGTGTTTATATATTTGAATGAAACCCTCATAGGATGTTTTAGCACATTCCTGTCTCAACATCCCAGCCTCCAGATGGTGCTGAGTCTGAGATGAGCTGGCTCATTTGATTTTGGCCTCAAAGTGTGTGTGTGTGTGTGTGTGTGTGTGTCTTTTTTTTTTTTTTTGTTGGGTTTGAGTTGTTTTTGTTTTTGTTTTTTTCATATTTAGTTTAAAAGGAGTGACCATTTCAGATCTGTTAATACAAATCACATAAAAATAAATCTTTTAAATATGAAATTCAAACTATACTTGAATGTTTTAAATAGAAATAAACACGTATGCTCTAAAAATGATCTCCTAAACTGCATCACTTCAACTCTCTATGCTGAATCTAAACAAACTGTAATTGTAATTTCTGTCTTGAGCGGTTATATGCACTTGACGTTGATGACGCCAGCGACCGTCCCTCCCTTCTCGGCTCCCGTCCGTCCTCTGCACAATCTCCAAAGCGAATCAGCTGGTTCTGGTCCCTCCGTGTGAGATCTGCTCTCTGACCCGGGACCATGTAGTACCCTCGGTGCCTGACAGCAGAGCTCCATCCCGGCCATTTTCTCCTGAACATCCTCCCTCCTCCTCCTCCTGTGCGGCGGCTCCATCGGACCATCTGCCCCCCCTCCACCATGCTGCAGATCGGGGATGAACTCATGTATTTCTCGGCGGTGTTTGTGCTGGTGATGCTGGGGACGAGGAGCGCCACCTGGGCCTCCCTCCTCACCGCCCTCCTCTACGTCTTCATGGTGATGTTCCGGTTCCCTCCGGTGCCGGCGGACCAGGCCGGCCGCGTCCTGCGCCCCGAGGCTCCTTCAGGCGACGTCCCGGTGGTGGCTCACCGCGCAGGGAGCCACGACGCCCCGGAGAACACCCTGGCTGCGATCCGAGAGGTCAGTCTGATGGGGCTGCGGAGATGTGCATAGGCCCAGTGTTAGAGCTACTGTTTAACTGAAGGCTGAAAATATTCTGCACCTAAATGATGTTTATTTTCTGTGCAGCTCTGGAGCAGAATACTGTCAAGGGAGTGTCTGTAAATACGAGGCAATACTGTGAGGGGTTTTGTCTAATAAATAAATACATTGATAGCTTTTGCACATTCCACATCCCCTAATCTGAAAGGCAAAGGGAGGCTTTTATGCATCGGTGAATTGAACCTCCACCTGTTTTTATGGCAAAACTGTAGATTTTATTGCAGAATGGTCAAAAAATGGGAGAGCTGAGCCTTTTATAGAAGGACACTGCAATCATGATCAACAAAGTAGCCCAATAAGTAGGTAAAACATTCAACTATTGTATATGACAAATCTTCCCTGTTGTAATTTAGTGTCTGTGCAAAATGTGGTTGATTTTGGTTTCTCTGGTGTCCAATGCACAGTAGGTAACCCTGCTTCCGTCAATATTTTTTTAGTTGACACTTAAGTTGTATTCATCTTTCATGTCACACACAATCTACATATGAACAGTCAGTTCACATCAACTGTACATGTCTTTGTCACACTGAAATGGAGCTGTCATGCCAGAAATGTTCCTTTTGGAAAGATGCTTTTCTTCTCCCCCCCCCCCGGCCTTGATCTCTTGTTCTAGGCCAGCAGGAACGGGGCAACCGGAGTGGAGCTGGACCTGAGTTTTACAGCGGACGGCGTGCCAGTACTGATGCATGATGACACCGTTGACCGCACCACCAACGGCTCTGGACCAATTAGCAAATTGCAAATTGTCCAGCTAAGGAGATTAGACGCCGCTGCTCATCACAGGCTGAAGTATGCTTCCCATCAAACTTTCACCTGTGTAAACTTGTGATTTCCCTGCTGAGGACAGTGTGTGAATGGAATAAAATTTTCAATCTGTCAAAATGTTCTTGATTAAAAATAAGTCTGACTTGCAGAAATGCTCTTTTCGTATCGGTGATCCTTCGCCACTTGCAAACATGTTTTGGCGCTCTGTTTTGATTCATTGTTCTCACTTAATTTTGTACACATGAGCCTATTTATCATTCTTTTGTCAGCGTGGCTTAAAGGGAAAAATCTGTGTTCCCACTTGGCTTTCAAAGACTTTGAAGACAATAGACAAAACGTTTTCTGTTGTTTTTTTCACCTCCAGGGACAAATTCAGTGGAGAGAAGGTCCCAACTCTGCAGGAGGCTGTGGAGGAATGTATAAGACACCAGCTGACCATCTTCTTTGATGTTAAAGGCCAAGCTGATAAGGTGCAAAATATTCTGGCATCATACATTAACTTTATATTCACATATTAAGTAAAAGAAAACATTTCTTCATATGAGATGGATTAAATGTTGGAGCCACATTAAAGCAAGCGATAATGATGAACTCAAGTAAGATCAGTATTTATGTGATCTGTATGTGCACTATGAAATAACATCAATAATAATGATCAGAAAAAATGCTGAAAGCATTGTATGTAGCAGCTGTCCATCAGTACAGCATCCCACAGCAGTCAGAATACTTCTGACTACTAATATTTCTAACTAATATTAAGAAGCCTTCCTCTTATCTAGGCAGCATCAGTGCTTCATGAGATTTATAAGAAGTTCCCTGCCCTCTACAATTCCAGTGTTGTTTCCTCCTTTGAGCCCAAAGTCATCTACAAGGTAACAACAATGGACAGATAAGCTTCATATGAATTGATGGTGCTTTAACTTACTTTTAAACCCCTTACAGGTGCAAAAATCCTTTTTGTTTAAGTCTGTATCTGTTTGAAAGCTGTTTCTTCTTATAAGTTTTCTTTTGACTTTGTTTTTTTGCTTGTTATTTATCATGGTTTTTAACCAACTTATTAAATGTATATAAAAGGACCAATGACAACACCCACTGGCACCGGGAGTGTTGGTTCTGGTATCTGAAGCCAATGCAAGACACTGCTTCAAAATTTTGACAGCATTTTGTTGACCTCTGACCTCTTCTGATCCACAGATGCGTCAGACTGACCCCAACGTGGTCACGGCCCTGACCCACCGACCCTGGAGACTGAGCCACTTCAGTGATGGCACTCCTCGGACCCTGTCAACGTGGGGTCAACTCTGGACCGGCATTCTCGACATCTTGTTGGACTGGGCCCACCACCACATACTGTGGAAGCTTTGTGGAGTTTCTGCCATCCTGGTGCAGAAAGACTTCATCTCACTGTAGGTGACGTTAAAAGTTTTCTATCACTGGAGTGCACAGCTACAACAATAGTATGTGATTAGAACATAATAATTCAGAGTTTAAGATGTTTGAATGTAACTTGCTAATCACAGGACCAATGCAGTTTAAATCTGGTGTTTGGTTAAATATTTCAGTATTCCTCTTTTCCTTTTTTTTTGTTGCAGAGAATATTGAAGTGGACATATTAATAAATTCATAGCTAAAAATCTGTCAAATTAAACAATCTGAAAACGAAAAAAAAAACCAAAACACTTTTTGTTGAACTATTCACAGCAAAAGAGCATGATGACACATCAACAGCTCATTCGCTGAGCTGTATCGGCTTACCTTCCTCCTCCTACCTTTCCCTCAGGGACTATGTTCAGTACTGGGCTGAACGTGGAGTGGAAGTGGTGGGCTGGACCGTTAACACAGCGGTGGAGAAAGACTACTACCAAAACCTGCTGAAGATTGGCTACATCACTGACAGCTTGCTGGAAGACTGTGATCCTTATTACTGAATGAATGATCTCTCTCTTCCACACACACACACACACACACACACACACACACACTTAATTCGCTAAAAGAAAAAAAAAAGTCACATTTGATTATAGCATTTCAACCTTTCTGACATATATACAGTGGATTAAGTTATATTTAAGGTGGATGGAACATAGACAATTTTGGTGCTATCTATCTCTGTAGTGGCAACTCAAACTTTATAAAAAGGCAAACAATTATCTGTAGATTAAGATAACTGAATTACCTGTAGCTGGCATACAGGTGATATCCCTTTAATTTACAGAAAACCATGAAAGCTAAACTTCAAACCTCCTTGTCCTTATCCTACTACCAGCAGCAATACATCCAGCCCTCCTGGACCAGGGATTAGGATTCCACCACTTTAAAGATCTTTTCTACCTTCTGTGCTGATGTTTATTGCATCTTTAAAGAGACGTGGGAGTGAAGTGGTGTAATATTAGACACTCTGGTATTATAGCAACACCTACTATCATATTATGAATATTCTTAACATTAACTTTACATGCTGATTACTTGAAGTTAGAATAACTTGGTTGCTGCCATTTTGTGGTTCAGTGGCAGAAACGACCCCCCCCCCCCAAAAAAAAAGAAAGAAAAACTTCACTCCCACTAAAAACCTTTGGAATCGATATACAGTACTTAAAAAATATCAGTCATATTTTCTGTCATTTATTTTCTGGCCACAGCATAATTCACTACATATTATTATAGAAAATGACTAAAGAATATCAGACTCAGCCTTAAAGCCCACTGTGTGTGATTGTAACCTCTGAATGTCAATACAGGCTGTGATGAAAGTAACATTTCTCCTTTGGGGTTTTTCCCTCTTGGTGACAACTTGTCCTTCTGCAATAGAAATCAAATAAAGTAATTACATTAAAAAAATCAACTTTTCCATTTCTTTACTTATCTCATGGCCCATTAAGAGACAAATTACAAAAACTTGAAATAATCTTCATTTGCCTGAAGTGGCAGTTTGGCTAAACTGATCCACTTTGTAATTTATACCAATGTTAGTAGAACCCATAGTAAAGCTTGGTTGCATTGTAAACAAAGGTGTGTGTGTGTGTGTAGAGTAATGGTTGTGCACCTAAGATCTGCAGTGTGTACTGTAAACACAGTGGCCACCTCAGGGGTTGTTAGAGGAGCAGACACATCTGAGAGGATTTCCTTCATTTCATCCATGTTATTGTAAAGCAGCGTTGGCTGTGAGGAGGAAGGTCATCATAACGATGAAGCAGGTTACATCTTAACTTGTCATTTTTAGAATTTAAAATAATATCATAACTTCCTTCGGATTAAAGGGCCCCTCAGTCTCCACTAGGGGGCCCTTGGAGTCCTCCCCTGTTTCCTTGGTGGAGTTTTTGGTCCAAACCGGGAACACTGTCTCTTTAAAACGCCGGAGGCGGCGTGTGGGTGCGTCGGGGGAGTGTTGGACTGACGGCGTGCGTCCTCGTGTCTCATGAATAACAGCCGCTCTTTCAGTATGTGTGACATTGTGAGCGTGCGGGACGCCCAAACACCGCAGAGACTTCCTGCTGTCGGTGCGGAGGAAAAGACAGGGAGCAGAGGAGAAGACAGGGGACAGAGGAAAAGACAGGGGACAGAGGAAAAGACGGGGGACAGAGGAAAAGACGGGGGACAGAGGAAAAGACGGGGGGCAGAGGAGAAGACGGGGGGCAGAGGGGAAGATAGGGGACAGAGGAAAAGACAGGGGACAGAGGAGAAGACAGGGAGCAGAGGAGAAGACAGGGGACAGAGGGGAAGGAAAAGGAGAGCGGGCTGACATGCGCCCCGGCTCGGAGCAGTTTCAGTCTTTTGTCTTATGTCTGCTCCGGAGTTTCTGTTTTTTTTTTGCCAGCTGAATTCAGTCTGATCCCCTGAAGGGACAGGACAGACGCCTTTCACACACTTTTTTGCCCCCTTTTTTTTGTCCCAGAGGGATGTGTCTAAATTAACGTGCCTTTACAGAGAAGGTCTGTCTCACCTGTCTCTGTCTCCATCTGGGACTCTTCTTCTGACACCATTGTGCCAAACTTCAAGTTTCCAGCTGTTTTTTTTTTTCCTGCACATGATGTACACAATAACCAGAGGTCCCAGCAAACTGGTCACCCAGAGACGCACAGGTGAGACTCTGCACCAACTTCCATCAGACAATCGTCCGAACCTTTTTTTTTAAGTGAAATGTTCTCTTTCTCTTTTTTTCCAGGGCCCACGCAGCAGCTGGACAACAAAATAAACGATTTCAAGCACAAACAAACTTCCTGGAGTCTGCCTGAGTAAGTGAAACAAGCCACTGATGCTCTTGGTTGTGTGTCTGTGACGCTTCTCTATGAGATTTCATTCTGAAAAGATCTCAACAGTTTGGCTCATGTTTGCAGATATATCAGATCAGACTTGAGTGTGTTGGGGGATGATAGTGGAAGTCATCATCTTTAGACAGGCCGCCTTGAACTCATAAGCACAGGCCTGAGTGATTTATTACACACCTTCACACTGTGGCTCACTCCGCCTGCTCGGCTGTTTTCATGCCTTTGAACCTGTTTGAGTTTGACCTTGTGGGAAGCCAAGGTGGCACATGGTCCTTCATTCAGCTCTTGCAATCTCTGGCTCAGACACAAACAACCTTGCTTGACTTAAAGCCCCAAGGCCGACACTTTTACGTCCTCCTGGGAAATTAGATTTATTGAATATTATTGGATAATTAGATTTGATAAATCTATGACATGTTTGTCTTTCTCCTTACACCCATCAGCCTTCCTGCACCCAAGATAGTTTTCAACCGGCCGAATGGTAAAAAGTACTATCACCCTGCTCCCGCTCTCCCAGCAGACAACCACCAGGAAGAGAATCTCACCATCGCACACGAAGAAAACGTCAAGTTTGTCTACGAGGGTAAGGAAAAAACTTAATGGCCTGAGTGGAAATACAGGTAAATCACCCGACTCGACTGTCTCCAGTCCCACAATAGCTGTTTTGTAATTGGCATTGTTTCACTTTCATAGTTTATAAGAGCACCCTGCCCACCAAACCTCACCCACACAGCTGCTCTGACACTGATAGCCCTGATAGGAGACCAGCAGTGAAATGCTTCACACCCACATGCTCCCCATGACCCCCGCTGGCACCCACGTCCTGAGAGAAACAGCTTTTTCTTGGCTTAAACCCACCAGCCACTTGGGGAAACAGACTTGTTGTCTGCTGTGAACAAAGGAAAGAAAAGCTCCTGACAGGATGAAGGGTTTTTTTGTGGTGTCTGGGTGGAACTTTACACAGTGACCCAGTTCTGAAGTGTGTTAAGCTCTTTTGATCATTCACAGACTCACTCAGTCTCTAGGAGACTTCATTTGGCCAAAGTTTATGTTGTCTGTGTCCTGTGAGCTGTTGTCATTGAAACTCAGTCACTGCAGCTCACAAACAGCTTCAGTAACCTTGTCATTGCCCGGACAAGGACACAAAGAAGCCCCGCCCCCTGCTCAGGCTTCACTCTCTCTTTAACTCTATCTAGATTTCTTTGTGCAAACAAATGCATCCATTTGAGTTTCAGATACAATCAATTCATAAACACACACACTGCCTGTGCATGCTGTGTGATATGAAACACAGACGTGTGCCCGGAGTGTGAGGCTTTTGAAGTAGGTGCCCTTGTGGACTTTGCTGTTGTGACACTGTGGGTGTGACAGCAGGCTGTATGACTTTTACCCCAACTCTTGACTTGACTGTTTGGCGACTCGATACCGAATACGGTGGCTGAGGAGGGCAGAGCTGAGTGCTCCGAGTTTGGTTACTTAAGTCACAGATTTACAAAAAAAAAAAAAAAAAACCCCAAAGCCCAAATATTTATTTAGATCAGTGATAAACTGATATGGTTTTTTCAGGGCCGATACCGATTCTTAGTAGTCAAGGAGGCCGATAACTGATATTTGGAGCCGATATTCATTTCTAGTAAAAGGGAAAATATTGGCGTCAGAATTTTGTATAACACAAACTCCAACACTTAACTTAGTTTAAATGCCTTTAAGCATATGTTTAGTAAACAGCTTATCAGATTTGCAACCTGTTAAGTTTTTTTTTTTTTTTATCTTAGACAATAGACATCTTTGATTTAAAATTCTAACAAAAAGTGCAGGGAGCTCCCAGGCTCAGCAGCATGTCTTAAAAAGTTAAATGAAAACTTAAAAAAAAAAAAAAAAAAAGTAGCTCCTTAAAGTTTTCTACAGTAAATAAAGTTTTCCAAAATTTCAATATAACTGAAATGTTAATCTTTCACTTATCTTTGTTTTAAGCTAAAACAAAACAAAAAAAAAAAAAGTGCAGGGTGTTCCCAGGGTCAGCAGCATCTCTTATAAAGTTAACTGAAAATTTTAAGAATCTTCCGCCATGACACCCGGAAAACCACTGAGCAATGAACGGGCCCCGCCTCCGACACTGTGTCCAGTTCTCTTTATACATCCGTGTTCGAAATATTCGGCTAAACTCTCTCCTCTCCGCCGTGTGTGTGAGCACTGTGCATGCACAGCTTTCAGTGCTGATTGGCTGTTACTGTGCCGTGGCTCTGCGTGTAACCAATCAGATGGTGCTGTGGGTGGGACAATGCTGGAGACGGAGTAGTGACAGCAGACAGAGAGGCGCGGCAGCATCAGAGCCAAAATAACCCTCTTATCGGCCGTTGGATTTAAAAAAAAAAAAAAAAAAGGCCGATGCCGATATGAGTCAAAATGCCGAATATCGGCGCCGATAATCGCTGATCACTAATTTAGATATATCTAAATATATCTGTATAAGTTCACTAAAACTCGTACAGAGTAAACGTGTTGGTTACCCCACCATTCAGAAATGTTCAGCGCTGCAAGCCACGCCCCCAAAGTTCCTGAGCCAATGAAAAATACTCCCATAGACATATTAGCATGCTTATTCACACAAACACACACACACACACACACTATATGTGTTATATGATATACATGTTCATTCTGAGGTAGAACCCCAGCTGTCCAGGAAGTTCTCCTTTACCTTTAAGTTCCTGCGGTGGGAAAGCAGACACAATGGACCTGCTGTAGGTTGTAGGTGTTAGTTGATGTTGGTCTGACTTAAGCTGTGTTTTCAGCCTGGCAGGAGGTGGTGGAGCAGCAGCCCAGCCAGGGGTCAGAGGAGGAACCCCGGAGAGCAGTCCACTATAAGGAAGCCACCCCCAGCCCCCACATGGAGAGTGAGTACAGATTACCTTTAACTTGGTAAAAAGCCCTGAGATGTTGTATATCATGTTTGTGTTTTCAGTTTTTAATTGTTTATTCTAAGGCCGAACTAAACAAGATGATCAAGTAAAGAAGTCATTTTTTAAACCCAAATAATCCAGTTCCAATTATAAAAAAAAAAAAAAAAAGACTCTTTATATGCTTGTCTAAACCTTTTTTCTTGCTCAGTCCTTCTAGTTAGTCTTACTTGGACAGCAGGTTGTATTGATTTATGATTGTCAGGCTACTGAGGATTAATGGAGCTAGAAGGAAAGTAGGAATTAGAAGCTCAAAATCTGCTGGCACGTTTAGAAATACTAATTAAAATTTCATAATTTGTTTCCATGCCATCCAAGCTGACAGGACTGTGTAAATTCAGATTTAAAGCTATTGTTTATAGTATGTCAGTGTCAGCAACAAACTTTACAAAGTGACAAGTAGAATGTATAATATTAATAATAGCGATAACTGCAAGAGGGCAGTGAGCATCTGGGATTGTCTGATGCCACCTAATAATAATAATAATAATAATAATAATAATAAACATAAAGCTCCCTGTCAATGACTGTAGCTTCTTTAAACGACAGTTGGGCCACTATTTTTTCTTTTCTTTTTTGCTGTGCCTCAACTTTGTGTGATTCATTGAGAGAAAATATTCACAATCGTTTTCCATTTGGCTTCATTACCAAACTTGGTGCACACCGTCCAAATCAACCATGCAATTTGAGTCAGACTTGGCTCCTGCTAATATTAATGTATTATTAATGTATAATGCTAGCCACTTCCCACCGTTTGTGGTGATGAGATGCAGAACCCACTGGGGAAATACCGCGAGAAAATAGGTGCATTTTATAATATATGTAGCGTTAACCACATTCATTTCTTGCTAATTTTCAGCTTCCACTATCTGAAATTCTGTTCCATATTTCATCCAAATTGTTGAATTTTTCCTTTCTAGACTTTGTGCCTATTGACCTGGATGAATGGTGGGCCCAGCGCTTTCTAGCCAACATAGAAAAGCTGTCCTGACAATCTCGTGGGATTTATGGATCTTGACCGGCAGTCAGGAGGTGAGACCTGAGGCAGAACGGCTCACGAGGAAGAGAATACCTGAGCAGCAGGTGTGATGGGTCAAAGTGCTCTGATGTGATTCTAATGGATGCACAGCGCTGGGACGCTGACATGAGAATCACCTCGCTTGAACTCTAAACCTTTTAAACCAACCCATCTGACACTACTGCCACATTCAGTCCGCCACAGACGCCACACTGAGGGGTGAGGTCTTCTCCTCTTACCACCCTGAAAACAGATGGCATGCCATTTTGAAATTCAGTAAAATTGTCTTTTCAAGGAAATCTGAATTGGCATCTTTTTTTAATTGCCACATTACATCGGTAATAACACAGGTACATAAAACAAACAGAACCTGTGAAGAATCCACATTTGACCACTGGCAGTCTACAGGTCACATTTGCAATTCAACTGTATTTAGTTTTGCCACAGGTACGATATTAAGCTCCTAACAAATGAACCGAGAATAGTAATTATGGAAAAAAAAGCTGGAAACATCTCTCTTCAGTAGGCTCGAATCTCTAAATGACAGATGTGTCAACTCTAGTATAACGTGACATTTAAACAGGATTTTGAAATGTGATTCAAGAAACCAGATTGTTTTTCATCCACACTTTTGTCAGTAAATTCCTGATGTAGTTGTCCTTGTTACTGGTTTTAAAAACCAGGTGACAATGTCGCCATGTTTTTCCATTGGGCACTAAAAATGACACTGAAAAGACAAGTGTAGTTATAGAAGCCAAGGATGTCCTGTTTCCAGTTTTTGAAATTATATCAAAAGAATTTGGAGCTCTTGATGAAGTAGATGAACAAAGAGCGCGACAACATAGTGTTTGTGGAAAAGCTCTCTCAGACACTGCTGACAGTCCATCTTTCTCCAGCCTGTATGTGCTTTCCTCAGGGGGGGGAATGATGTATGCCAGAGGGGAAGAGATGCAGTTTTTTAGGGCTTCACATAAGGCCTGTGGTGCTATGTAGAAACTGAAGCTCTCCAGCTTTGTGGGCCCTCCAGCTGCTGTAAAATGCTCCAATCATCAAAGCCAAGTTCATGTCTGCATGTGGCTCTCAGTGCTTCCCCAAAGCTTTAGTCAGTAGATCGTTCAAGCGGGAAATCATCGGTCGGGGATCGTCATTCAGGCCTGCTGTGATCATGGCGTTATCATAAATCTGAAAAATACAGACAAAAACATAAATGGTTAAATCTGCCCTTGTACACAGCAAATAGAAATCTCTTTAAAGGATGATAGCATCCAAAACGTTGATACAGCTAGCAGAACTTATCAAATATGTAATTCTCAATTCTGTAATATTACCTTTTTTCCACTATGATTTTGTATGAACATAGATCAATTGAACAAATGCATTCTTTTATATTTTCAGAAAAGCAGGCCCTGAACACAGAACCAATCAGCACAAGTATTCACTCTAATCAACCTTCACTAATTTAAGTCTATTAAACTTTCTTTTTCCTGCAGATGTTTCAGATTAAAACTCAACCATGAAATGAAGCAACTTGAAATAAAATGCACTGCAGGTGTCTAAGTGGAAAAAAAAACTATGGAAGTGAGTGAAAAATATATTTCTGTTAAAGAAGAGAAACAGATCATTGCAGTTCACTCCTACACTTTAAGATTCCACTGCATTATGGCAGGCTTATTCTTAATTATAGGTTACTGTCAAGGCAGGGAGTCTTCTGTTGTCTAATTGTAGTGTATTTCTGTGTCCTTTTCTTTGTGGTTTTTGTGCAGTTAACATTGTCCTGTTGGACTAAGACATTGGGATGTGGTTAAACTGTGTAGATTTTAGCTGTAGGAAATGTAAAAGACAACAGGTAAATACTGAGGAAGGCTTGAGTTTGTACAAACAAAATGAAAATAATACCAACAATACCTGCTCCAGTAGCAGTCCAGCCAGTTCAGAGTCTGTGTCTTTCAGTGCATGCAACTTCTTGATCAGATCATGTCTGCCAGTGATAGATGGACATAGAACCTTCATTATTTAAAGTTGTTCCAACAGTTTTATCTGTAACTAAAAGTCATCCATCCCTTACCCAGCATTGATCTCAAGTGTGGGCTGCAGTATCTGTGCTCTCTCCTCAGCGGTGCGGGCCAGCTGCTGGGTGCGAAGGAAATGGCGTGCAGCACCCATTTCCAGCACTGTGATCATAGCTGGGTGGGTGTCCAGACGAGAAGTAAGCTGGGGGATCAGGGAGAAAATGCATTACACAGCACATTTGTAGTATAATGGATTGTCAAGACAATTCGGATGACACGAATCACAAGCTTAAAAATGGGAAAAATCTAACTGATTTGAGGGTTCAAGTTCAACAACATGAAACCACACTATAAAATTTAGAATCACAGACACACATAAGTCTTGTATTTACCTTGATGTTGGTGACTCGGGGACCCAGAGCGTTCTTCATCCAGGCCATCAGGTCGTCAGCCTGCTCCTGCGTCAGACGCTCAGAGGCTGCAGATAAGAGGGGGCGAGTGTTAAGTGTGAGGCAGAAGTGGGTTGCTACAACTAGAACCTGAGATCAGAAGGAACCAGACCTGGTTTACTGTCCTCAAACTTTTCCTCCTTGTAGTGATCCACCACAATGTCCGTCTCCACTGATATCAGTTTCTTTTTATCAAACTCCCTGAGGTGGAGCAGCGTCAGCTCGTCAAACTGCTCGTAGCAGAACAGCACCTGCACACAAACAGAGAGAAGAGAACCCTTAAAAACCAAAAACCAACATCATTTTATTACTGCCAGTGATGTCAGCCTCTTACCTCCATGTCTTTCTGTTTCATGGCCTCGTAGTAAGGCGAGTGCTCTGCAAGGTGGCGGTTGGGGGCGCACAGGTAGTAGATGTTGCGAGTGCCTGCCTTCATTCGAGAGGCGTACTCCATTAGACTGGTCTGTTGGCCCACTGGGAGAGCAGACGACTCAAACCTCAACAGCTTTGCAATATCCTCCTGTACAGAAAAACACAGAAGGAGACCGTACCTCCAGACATTTCTAGGGCTGGTTTCCTGTATTTTTCTTACTTTTCCTTTTAAAAACCAAAGATTTTGTCACCTTGACATCTTGTTCCTGGGTGGTGACAATTCCCTCCCTCATGAAGAGGCCATAGTCCTCAAAGAATTTGTTGTACTTCTCTGGCTCTTTCTTGCTCTGATCCAGCAGGAAGCGGATTACCCTCTGCTGCAAGACATCTCGGAGCTTCCTGAAACCAAATATGAGTGGAAAAAAAAAAAAAGGTTTTACTAGAAGAGCAGCACCAGAGTAAATGGAGAAATCTCAGCAATGAATTAGAATTAAATTTTTTTAAAAAAGGGATGTTAATCTAAAACAAAGAAAACTAGCTGTAATACTTGCATTATACCTGATGAGGGCGCTTTCTTGCAACAGCTCTCTGCTCAGATTCAGAGGGATGTCCTCACTGTCCACCACACCTACATTCAAAAATTAACAGCATTTGTTCCTACATACAATAAGAATCAAGCACATAAAAATGGGCAAGTAGGTCCAAAGGATCCTGACCTCGGAGAAAGCGCAGCCACTTGGGCAGGATGTCAGTCGCCTTGGTCTGGATCAGGACCTTCCTGCAGTACAGTGCCACACTGGAGCCCATCTCTCTGCTCACGTCAAACATGCTCGGCCTCTGTTGATGCATAAATTCTTCAATATCATACATCAATTTGAATTAATCCAATAGACTGAAAACAAAAAATAAGTTAAATCAACATTAAATAATTCAAACCAAGGTTGGTATTATTTAAGGGCTTGGAAGTCTGCTGGTTTGACCTCGAAATGTTAAAGAGTAACATCCTCTTTAAATTGTAAGATTTTCACAAAGTCTGAGATCCTCACTGCATCAGGGATGTAGAAGATGCTTCGGATGTTGAGTGGGGCATCAGCACGATAGTGCAGTGTGTAGCGAGGTTTATCGTAGGCCTGGGCGACATAGCGGTAGAACTCCTCATGCTGCCAGTCACTGATCTCCTTGGGCTCCATCATCCACAAGGCCTGAAAGGAAACACTTTTATTCTACTCTATTCTATTCTTTACAATCTTATGTTGTAAAACAGTAACCCTAAACCAGATATTTTGATGAATGTTAATGAACATATGCTCCTTGAATCAAAAGCTCACCTGTAGAGTGTTGAGCCTCCGTCCATTCAGGAAGATGGGGAAGCTCACAAAGTTGCTGTACTTTGTTACAATCTCTGAAAGTGATGCACAACAGTTTTCATCAGAGGGGGAACTGTAGTAATGAATATGCTGTGTGTGGTTTGTAGCAGCCACTGATAATTTATCTTCGGGATTTTACCTTTAACTCTGTCTTCAGAGGAAAACTCCTTGCAGTCGTCCTTGAGGTGCAGCACGATCTTTGTCCCTTGTTGAACACCACTGGCTTCAGCAATTTCGAAAACTCCAGACCTGAGAGATGACAATGACAGGAAACATGGGAGGATTACATTTGATGATACTCATTTCAAATTTGTATATATGCAGCCCTTGTTCTTCTGCGCAACAGAATCATGCCCACGATATTTCTTTTCCTCTTCTTGATGTTGAAATGAAACACTTCCTTTTATTGTTCTTACCCATCTGAGGACCACTTGTATCCAGGTGCATCAGGCTCAGCAGAGCGGGAGTACACGTCTACACGGTCAGCCACCATGAAGGCAGAGTAGAATCCAACCCCAAACTGACCAATGATGGTGCTGCTGGCCTCCGCCTGGTTCTGCAAAGCATCCAAAAATGCCTGTAGTTTGGAGAGGAGATGATTAGTTTGACAGAAGGCCTGATCAGCAGGACAGATGTGATATATACAGCCTTGAACTCAATTTAAACATGAAGTTTAAAGCTGAACATGCAAATATTACATATCACAACAAATGCATGAGGCTCTATAACAGTCACCTTTGAACCAGAGCGGGCGATGGTCCCTAGGTTGGCCACCAACTCCTCTTGGTTCATTCCCATTCCAGTGTCCTGTTAAGAGCACAGTGATTCCAAAAAGGATTTTCTATTTTTGTTCAAAATTCATCCACAAGGTGGCAATCCTGCTCAAAAACAGACCAAGAAACTATACAATTAAGATGGATGCACTGGATCACATTTATTTCCTTTATCCCCCGAGGACCATCTTTATTTTGCAGCAGAGGGTTAACAACAGAAATAAAACTTAAAGTTGACTTCGTAATTGAGCTCTCCAGAGCCAAATTTCAAAAATTAAAACATAATACATCATTTCAATTTCACCCACTCATACATCAGGGTCAAGGGGGGTAGTGGAGCAAGAGTAGTGTAAATCAACAATTCTGGTCATTTGAAACACAAGTAGACGCTGAACATCTTCCACAGATATAAGTGTACCTGGATGGTGAAGGTGCCCTTGGCAGTGTCAGTCTGAAGGTGGATCTCCATTGGAGCAGTTTCACCTCCTGTTGTGATCAGTTTGTGACGCAGTTTTTCCAGAGCATCACTACCATTAGAGATCAGCTCCCTGATGAACACCTAGTGGGATGAGGAGGAGCCAGGGCATCAGTCAAAGAAGAGCAGTTATAGGTAACAGACCTAAACATTGGTCCAGCTAATTCATAGGTTCCTCTCCTTTCGAACAGAAACCTTCTCACCTCTTTCTCTGAGTACAGGGACCGGGCAACAATGTCCAGCAACTTTTTTGTTTCTGCCTGAAATTCATGTTTGGAGAGGCTACCTGGTAAAATCAGGGGTAGAAAAATCAGATCATCTTATGTCTAAGAAACGATTATCTACAAGCAATAGGTGTCAACAGCAGATATTGCTAGTCTCTCCAGCACCTTGCACAGATTCCGTGTCACTGATGATGGTGTGCAGGGGCTCTTCTTCTGGCTCTTTCTCAGCCTCCTGGGTGCTGTAATATGCCTGCTGGCAGAAGTTGAGGCAGGACCGCTGAGCGCTCCACAGTCTGGGCCGAGAGCTCCACTTCTGCTGCTGTCTAACCTGTAAGTCTGGTAAGATGAGGAGGAAGACGTTGGAGCTTATTTTTGGTACTCCCTATTTGCTTTTCAGGACCTATATTTGTTATAGGTGGGATGATTATATTATGATTTGAAAACCCTAATTAGGTGTAAAAAAAAAAGAAAAAGAAAAAGAAAAACTATCAGTTTACAGGTTCTTTTGTGTAGCAACGTGTTGGAAAAACCTTTCAGAGAAGATCTTGGTTAACTGAGGTGTTTATAAAGTACTCTCAATGTCATCATTTTGATTGATGATTTGATGCTGATCGCACTTTCTTGTGTTGTTGGGTAGATAGTGGCAGGATACTGAATAATACATCCATCTCTGCCTTTAAAACATCAATAACACGCATAACACCAGTTTCATTCAACTTTGAAAAATATAAGTGAAAACCAGAAGAGATGAGGGGGATGAGATGACATTTCTACCTGCTGCGTCCATTTTTAACAATAGCATTGCTCAGTAATGATCTAGGTAATCGAGCTAAGCTACATTTAAGTATGTGTGTAAGTACATTCGGATATAGCTATATAATTTTTGACTAAGGTCAGATATCTGGAGAAACAGTCCAACAGATTTTCCTGTTTTTATAATTGAGAAAACTGTGTTTTATAAGGCAATACTGTACAACCTCCCAAAGGTAAACCATAAATGCGTCTATTTTTGTGCGATGAAATGCAAAAACAGCTCAGTTAGCTCAGTCCACAGTTTGGTTTCACAAAAGAGTATTTTAAAACAAAGCATTGAGTTAAATTTGCCTGCAGCTGAAGTGGTGCCTCTGAGCGGACTGTTGGGCTGACAGAGCGGCTCACAGCAGGTAAAGGAAACGTTTTTCCACCGCAGAGCTCACCCGACGCTTCTGTTGCTGCTAAGCTAAGCTGTCGAGGCTAACGCTTACCTGCAGTCGAGGAGCGCGAGACAGTCGTGCTGCCAAGCCCTCGCGCACACGTCATTAGGCGCGAGCTGGTTCTCCGGGAGGACCCGAGGGCGAACCGGGTCAGAGAGAGACAGCGGGACATGATGGCGGACCGGGTGACGGATCAGGAGTCCGGAGGAGACGACGACTCGACCGCTTCAAGGGACACACGCTGAACGAGCTCAGTCAAGCAGGACCCCGCGCCCAGTGATGACGTCAGCGCGGCCTGTCTCTGCTCTGCATGATGAAAAATTACTATTATATTATTGAGTTAGAAAATTGCATCTTATTAACTAAGTATTTCCTGCTGCATCATTTTACATCGGTGTTTTATAGAAAAAATGTCACAAATCCTCTCGATCTAAATTTTCTAATTAATCCATTTAATATTAATTCCCACCTTAATTTGCCCTTCAAGGTCATAGTGATCACCTCACATTCTGTAAATTTTGCAAACTTAATTTTGCGGGACAAAATTTATCACGTTGACACTGATAAGAGCTAAAACACTTGCAACATGCAACTTTATTTATCTTTTTTTTTCAGATTTCAAATAAAACTTCTAAATACTTGATGGCTCCAGCCTCTCAGTACTGAGTGTGTTCCAATTTACATAATGCTTGCACTAAATCTCTTGATGTTCACACAATTTCTTTTTTGGAGGTGATTAAACATACAGAGAAAATGGAAGCAGAGTCTGTGGCACACAGGTTTATTTAACAATATGTTATATAAGTACGAAATGAGCCATTTGAACCATTTTGTACAGTGATTTCATTCTTATTTTCTGCATATTTACAGTACTGTCTAGCTGCATGATTTACATTAGAGAACAGTTCATCATCAATTCAAGTTTAATGCAAGAGAGAAAATGATGCGCAAAACTCTCTGAATAGAAATCAGCAGTCAAACAAGTTAATTTCCCACCACAGGCAAAAAGGTTCAGTACTTAATGAGAATTTCTTTAGACTGAAGGAGAGACAAAGCGATTTTTTTTTAAACATCTGCAAGACAAATACTGGGCCCAGGCCAGTAAAAAGAACATTCTGGCACCTGTGAACATTAACAAGCTTCAATGCAGATTTGTCTTAAACCTGCATGTTGTGTATGGGTGTGTGCAATAGTTCCTAGATCTATACAAATACATTAATCTCCCATAGACGCTGCAAATGGGAAAGAAATTAAGGCTTTCCCAAAGGCAGTCCTTTTGAAAAATGGCATATTAGAATAAATTAGCCAGGAACAGAGAAACTGAGCAAGAGGTGAAACCTGGCAAAAAAATTCCCAGACAAATAATTTTACAGTCTTCTCAACACAAATACGATATTAATTTGCAAAGGTACAAAATAAAAAAAGAAAGAATAATAAAGAGAAATATTTTTTTGTTTTGAGAAGTTTTGTTAAAAAAGTCATTACCAGAGCATAACAAATGAAAAACAAATTAAAACAACACAAAGACCAGGGCAAAATCTTGCATGGCTGGCCTGAACCAAAAATATATTCTTTGTTGTTTTCTTTTCAACAGCAATTATTAAATCACTCTGTGTTGGAAGAAAAAGCAGTCCCTTGGTTTAAGGAAAGTTCACAGTCTGTAGGCCTCATTTGACTCAATTGTTTGTATTTCTTTTAGCTTTTTACATCAGCAAGTACAAAAAATTTCTGAAAACAGAACAAGGCCTTTCTTCTGTCATGAAATGCTACAATCCTTCAACAAATTTCTCTAGCGTGTCTCCAGTCGTATCACCTGCCATACCCATGTCATTACTTAACCCCCCTCGGTTTGGTGTGTTAAGTTGAGGAAGCATGGCACTCTGCTCTGGTGTTCCCATGTGCCCCTGCTCCATGGAGCCAGACATGGGGCCTCCAAGGCTGGGGTGAGGAGAGCTGGAGTGGAGGGTACCATGCTGGGGTGAGGGCTGGGGTTGTATCCGTGGGGAGGGACTGGAATGCGGGGGCTGCTGCGAAGGTGGACGAGGTGACTGCACTGGGGCTGGGGAGCGTACTTGGTTTCCCAGGGTGTTTGCCATTGTCTGGCCAGGTAAGTGAGCTCCTCCCTGGCCTTGGCCTTGGAGCATGTGGGGTTGTGGACTCATTGAATTAGCCTGTGCTGGGGAGCCCATCTGCTGCTTCAGGAGCTGTTGCTGCTGTAGCATGCGCTGCTGGAGGATCTGGGGTCCGTCCATGCCCATTCCAGGCTGGCCCATTTGTGATGTGGGAGGGAGCTGGCCCATGGGTCCCCCACTTCCTTGCATAGCCATTTGCTGCTGCATACGAAGCTGGGAGTAACTCGCAGGCCCTGGCTGCTGTTGGGAGAATTGACCGTGGCCCTGAGGCATGCCTCCCTGCTGCTGCTGCTGCTGCTGCTGCTGCTGCTGCTGCTGCTGCTGCGCCTGCTGCATCTGCTGCATCCTGAGCAGCTGCTGTCTGCGAAACAGCTGCTGATTGCCATTCTGAGCAGCATTCATCATTTGGCCTTGGGGGCCCAAGGGTGCCATGCCCTGAGGCCCTGCCTGCTGAGGTGGCTGCTGCTGAGGCGCCATCCCTGGTCTCTGCACCTGGTTTGCCATGGCTGCCATGGCCTGCATTCCTGCCTGGGACCCCAGCATGGCCTGAGGGTTCTGCTGCTGGGGCTGCTGCTGTTGCTGTGGCTGGTTGGCCTGGTACTTCGCTGTCCTCTGTTTAATGAAGGCGGCCATGAGGTGGGGGTTTGACTTAAGGATGTTGAGGACCTGCTGTTGCTGCTGGGGGGAGCTGGGAGATTTAAGGGTGCGCAGCAAGTCCTGTAGGGCACTCGGAGCAATGTTACCAGACATACCGCGTGGCATGTTTTGCTGTTGGGGTGTCATACCCTGCTGTGAGGGCCCCTGGGGAGGCATGACCCCAGACATTTGGAGACCCTGTTGCTGAGGCAACATGGTTCGCTGCATGAGTTGGCCTTGCTGGGGCATGGGGGTTCCCTGAGCCTGCTGAGGGGCCATGGGGCCTTGTTGAGGGACCTGCTGCTGAGGTCCCTGGGGATTCTGCATGGGATTTTGCATCCCTGGACCCCACTGGCCCTGCTGCATAGCCTGCATCACCTGGGGCCCTCGTGGCCCCTGCATCATCTGCATTTGACCCTGCATGGGCCCCATCATTCGTGGGTGGTTCATGGGCATCCCATTCATGGCGTAATTCTGCTGCTGCTGCTGCTGCTGCTGCACCACCTTGGCTGCCATCTCAATCTGTCTGGCTACCTTCAGGGCTGCGAGCAGTGGTTGCTGTTGCTGCTGCGGTGGTGGCTGAGGCTGCTGTTGGTGTGGCATGTTTGGCAGAGGTGACTGCTGTTGATGGAGAGGAGATGACTGAGGCCCTGGCTTACCCTGTGGGACTGGCGTTGCGGGCTGGCTGCTGCGCCCATTGTTGGGGTAGCCTGGGGCAATACTGGCAGGATTTGGTGGTTGCTGCTTTTGTTGAGGCTGGTTGGGTATGGGCTGGGGGGTCTGGGGTGTATTAGGCTGTTGCACAGAGTTAGGGGTGTCAGGAGCTGCTGAGGTAGGTGGGGATGGCATGGGCATACCCCTTCCGGCCATGGTGGCCATTCTTCGGCGCATCATTTGAGCCTGCTGGAGCCTGTGTTGGAGCTGCTGTTGACGGAGTTTGTGCTTGATGTTGAGACAGAAGGGAACAGGACACTTGTTTTCCTGACAGTACTTGGCATGATAACAACATAAAGCGATAAGCTGCTTGCAGACTGGGCAGCCACCATTGGTCTTGCGCTTGCAGCCCTTCGTGTGCTGAACCACCCTCTTCATCTTCTGGCAGGAAGGTAGAGAGCAGTTTGCATTGCGGCATTGACAGGCATGGACCAAGGACTGGATGCAGCGCTGGATGCTGAGACGTCGGCTCTCCTGAGGGCTCTTGGAGGCCTCTCCACCTTGACTGTTGCTGTCATCATCTATACCAAGACCCCACTTCACCATCTGGTGCTCGTGTCCCTTAGTGTTGTAGCAGTTAATGCATAGGTCATAGTCCTGATAACAAGCCAAAAAAATAAATAAAATATATATATTTTTAGATGGTTTAAAGATTTAAAATGAAAACAGAGAGATGTTTACAACCAAAAAAGTTTGTTCAGTGCCACTATGTCTTACCTCACAGACAGTACAGTGCCAGCGAGTCTCCACATGGTGCTTGCACTCATTGCAAGTGTACACAAAGCGGTCCTGGCCCTGGTTGTGCAGCTCCACCAACATGCACATGGTGCTCCATTTGCATCTTCTCAGAGAGCTGAACTCCCAATGCTTGTCTCTGGCCAGAGTCAGAAAGGCATCACGGCCATCCATTAGGTCACAGGTCAACAGTGGGTCAGGATCCATTATGGGTGGCAGGGTGTTGATGACTGGCCCGGCATGGAGGTGGATAACAAAAAATACCTGGCAACAGAAACAAGGGGAAACAGCTGATAAGTTCAAAATACAGACTAAATTTCTCAGCTCTCAGTCCATCCGATGGGAGACAATTCCTTCCATGGGATTTCAGCATCTGAGCTTCTCTCTAAAGACAACTGACCCTGTTGTGTGTTTGTGTACTTGTCATGCCAGATGTGCTAATAAGACATACAGTATACCAAGTGTTTAAAAAGCTCAATTGCAGCAGGGTTGCATGTGAAGCAATTTTGTTTAATGACAGCCAGAAAGAAACTGCTCCTGTTACAGTTGGTAGGGTTTCCCACCTCCTTATGCTTCTCCATCGTGGCGTAGAGCTTCTGGGACAAATCATTGGCTACATTCGGCATCCCTGGCTTTTTCTTATTGGCTCGGCTGACGCTGCTCTTGTTTTTGTTGGTTTTCTTGTTGTTCTTCTTTTTGGCATTCTTGCTGTCAGTGTGGGCTCCCTTGAAATAGATGGACATGAATGTTCAAGCTAGAGAATATTGCACAACAGGCAAGATGAGGTTATGCAATTAAGCTGAGTGGTTATTCAATGCCTCAGTGACCACTGAAAGCTTTTATATGATGAAAACTTGGAGTATGATAAAATCTAGGGTGAGACAGAAGCTTTAGAACAGGCTGTTGATTTTGCCATTCCCTTTTGTAAATCCTCATTCAAAACATCTATCCATCCAGCCCACCTCTGTTGTCTCAGAAGAGGCTGTGTTCTCCTCCTTCTTCCTCTCCTCCTCCTCTTGCTCCAGCTCTTTGATGCTTTCCTCCAGCACATTGGGCCAGAAGTCACCCTCAAAGTACGGCAACTCGTAGGCACTGGTCAGCCTGTCTTCTGTTGCCTGCTTGAAAATGTCCTGAGCACAGACACAAAGAATTTCCTTCAGATGATACAAGTTCTAGTTTCTAATGGGGACGTTGACTTTGAATGGCTTTGAAAGACAAATTTAAATGTCAGATGGTTTTGCTGATGAACTTAACATTAACAAAGAAATACAAATCCTACTTGTGCATACTTTGAATATTAGCATTACAAATTATATATATATATATATATATATACACACACACACACACTTTTTATATTATTACTACTATTATTTATTTTGTATAAATCTATTTTTTATTCATCTTTATCATTCAGATGTGTTATTTTTCTGTAAATATAACATTAAAAGTGTATAAATTAAACAGTAACACACATGCATAACGTTCTACAAAAAAAAACTCATTACTTTTCATCTTAGAAATAAATGAATATAGCCACCAGCCTGCTCCTGTAATCTGCTGCTAAAACTTACCTGCTACAGTAAATGGTCAAGTTGAAATGACTGAAGTTCAAAGTACTTTGGAATTATAATTGATAACAAGCTGACATTTGAAAATAATACTAACATGTTGTTCAAGAAAACCCTTTTGTATTTGAAGAAGTTAGCCAAGTTCCATGTCTACAAGTCCCTGATGACCGTATTTTACACATTTTTTATTGAGTTTTTACCTTTGGTTTTATTTGTTGGTACACATCCCTTGACCTCAAACGGAAAAACTCACTAACAATAGTCAGCAGCAAAATCATAATACTCTGTCAGACCTTGATTAAAAACAGCTTTTAAAGAAGGCTGACTCCATCATGTATGACAGAACTCCTCCCCTGTACCTAAAATTTAAGTTCCTTCCTTCTGGTTCCCGTTTGAAACAACCATTAGCCAAAATAAACAGATATAAATTCTCCTTCCCACCCTCAGCCATCTCACTGCTCAACTGTTAAGTACAGGTAGCATCAGTGTGTCTCACTCTATTATTGTTGTGGATGTTTTATTGCCACTGTGGCAGAACCAATTGCCCCTCACGGACAAATAAAAGTCTTGTAGTGAATATGGCATGACATCTGACTGCATTTGTTCACAACAGATGACACATAGGTTTACCGACTATACAGTTACATCTGGTGAAGTTAATTAGAAATTCACAAAATCTTGAGACTCATTTTCCCATATTCTCAAAAAATGTGATTATTGTGAGCATCTTCTGACCTTGTAATCGTGTATGATTCTTTCAGCAAAGGCCTTGTCCAACATCTTTCTGTACCATTCTTGAAGCCTCTTAGGTTTGGGGATCTTCTGGTCGGGAGGGTGGCAGTGGAAAATGTAGTCATCTCCCTCACTGGGTGGGCAGGCCCAGATGTGACCCATCACATACCTGGGCAGGATGTAAGTTGTCAGCCCTTTTGCACTTGCAGCAGCCACACATTATTTTATAAACTTGTATGAACTGGAAAATTGTTAAATAGTAAACAGTGTAAAGTTACTCTTCTCATACCCCAGTTTCTTCACATACTCCAGGTAGCCTATTAAGATTTCATGGTACACTGCAGTCCTTAGCATACGTGGTCTGAAGAAGTGAATACTGTCAAGGTATGAGATGTAAACCCGTCTGAAAGGCAAATATAGAGATTAAATTCAAGAAAAATGTGCACAAAACAAATTAAACTGTCAGGAAATAAATATATTTTCATTGTTTTTGCATTGGTTTTACCTGGTATTCGGAAAGGGGCATTCTGACCCGTACTCCTGGACATGCATGCCGAAGAAACAAACGTCTACTCCGTCTATTTCCTCAAATGCAAAAAGTGCTTTGGTTCTGTAAGGGAAGCTCTCAACCATCTCTCCTGAGTCCACAAACCTGTAAAAACAGAGAACCACAAGAAAAGTTACAAACCTAGTATTTGGACAGAGAGTTCACTTGTAAAATGCTATTTCCCCCCCCCCCTTTTTAACAAATCTGTCAATTGCTCATTTTCAGTCAGTTATTTCTTGAATAGTTTGTGGTACTAGAGGCATGTTCATATAGAGATTCATATATTTAAACTTATACACACTTGTGCTTCAATTGACAGACTGAGCAAGAAAACTGCAGGGTACATTTTCATTGTGTTTACATAGTTCCAGTGGCAGATATGTCAGTGGGTAAGAACCTCACCTAGACTTCATGCCAGGTTTAACCTCCACAGTTTTGTCTGAGCTGGCCACCACTCGCACAAACACCTCACCAGCTTCTGGGTGGTTCTGCCTTTTCAAGTACTTATTCACTCGGTCCTCAATGTACGTCCCCAACCTTGTAGACTGCAACCCTTTACAATCAAAAACACAGACGAGATACATTTTTAAGCATCTAAACTTCTCCAAAATTAAACTAAATGAAAATTACATTAAATGTTACTGTTGTTTTACTATTAAAAGCAGCTTACGTCTGGCTGAAAACTTGTTTTCCTTTCTTGTTTTGCCAGACTTCTTCTGACAGTTGTCACAGATAAAGCTGGAAGATGAAAGATCAAAATGTTCTACAGTGTGGCCACACAATAGATATATCCTGCTAATAAGAATTGTGCTTAAGTCAGACATGGACTTTATATGCCTGACTGAATGAGCGGTTGGCCAGCAGCCACAGTGAGACTTACCCTGACGGCCAAATGACTTCATAGTGCAGGGCGCAGATCTGATGCATCTTTCGTCCACAATCTTTACATTCAACGAACCTGCAAGGACAAACATTCACTTTTTCTGTGCTTGCCTTGCAAAAACCAGTGAAGAGGCTTCACTTTAAAAAATAAGAGTTGTACTAAAGTTACGGTCCAGACAGTACTCACGGTTCGGGGTCCAACATGTCGTTTTTCTTCTTTTCAAACTGATCTTTTAATATCATGCTGCATGAAAGACATAGAATGACAACCAAGTTCATGTTGGCTCCAGTGTTTAAAAGTCCGCTCCACAGAATAAGTAAGGAGACACAACAGCCTGATAACCTGGCAAGAACCACCAAGCCTGGTAACTTACGTCTGTGGCTGTGCTGGGTCATCCCCCAGGGTCACACTGTTGCCCTGGATCTCGTTGAAGCACTTCTCACAGAAGTGATACCTGTCGGCAATAAGGCCATATTTGGGTGAACTGCAGCCAGCACACACAGTAGCAGCACAGGCAAACCGGGCGTACAGGTGGTAGAATGGAGAGCGAATGGAGCACACGGCAACAACCAAGGACGGAGCATGTGCAGTGGACAGACGGAAGGACACAGACACACACACACACATACACACACACAAAAAGGCAGAGGTACATGTTAGTCACAGATGAAATGATCAGGCCAGTCTCGTTCAAAGTGGAACAGAAATGGGGTTAACATGCTAAAATACTATGTTAATAGTATAACTGCAAGTTTGATGAATATCTGAAAACACTAAAAAACATGCCGGGATATGAAAACCATAACATAGAGCTCTATTCATGTATAAATTAAAACCATGCATTGGGAGCTGGTGAATGGAACGATACGGTCATGCCGGAGACAAGATCAATTGTTATACAAAAACAGATGTGCAGATCTTTACGGAAAAATTACTCAATTAGCTGGATTGAAGCTGAGATTACTGAGATCAGATTTGAGCCTTTTAGACAATGTGAGGAAACATTAACATTGACTTTTTGTTGGAAAACCTGAATGCTGTGTTTGCAAACCCCATTGCATTTGGAAAAATGCATCTGCAATAACTAAATGATGTAGCATTGGAGTAATATGCAAGTATGGAGGTGCAGTAGCACTTTTTGCACAGCAGTGGGAGCTTTATAGCTGGTTCTGAGGCACAACAGATTTGTGAGGGCTACACCAAACCCCATCATGCATATTGTGCTTGGCCACAGCATAGAAATCCCAGTGGTGTGTGACCTCCCTGTGATAGACAGATCATGTGGATAGGTCCTTACGGCTTTGAGTATAGGTGTGTGTAAATTGGGATCTTCAGCTATGCTTCATCTTTGAGGATGCAGCTGCACCCATCTCTTTATTACCCCTCCCCCCTCACATTTTCACCCATAATTACCCTTTAATAGAGCCACCCTGCATCTTTACCTGTTTTGATAGCTGTAGTAGGTGCCATCCCTGGAAATGGTACACAACTGTTTGCCATAGCAGCACAGCGTCTGAGGTGAGAACTCATACTGCAGAAAAACCAGATACACACACTTTAAACATCTATGTCATTTAAACAATCAAGTAAAGATAATGCAAACTGAGAAGATGAATGTAGCATAATAAAGCTTATAAATAACAGCTTGTTTTGTCGCACCTTCCGGCCACAGCAGTAGCCTAGGCCCTGCATGACAGGGTCTATCTCTGCTTCAAAGACTTCTGCCAATTTGGTGCAGTACTTGTAGACACGGGATGTTTTACGGTTGTACAGCCACGCATTGTTGAACATGAGCCACACATCGTCCACGTACTGCCATGGCTCCTGGTACTGACCTGTATCCAACTTACGTTTGATGGTGGATAAGTCAATGGGATTTTTCACAATGTCAAAGTAGTCCTGTAGAAAAGGAGAGACATATGCAGGAATGAGTGTACTGTGATCAATGCTTTCTGTTGGTCTCTGAAACATTGTGTAAAATTATACACATTTTTAATCCACTCACAGGGATTCCAAGTAGCATGGGGTCTACAGGTTGTCTAAACGGCAAGGATTCTGGGTCCTGCCTGTAGAGAGCCTCAAGTGTCGGCATGAGGGCTTGTCTCAGCTCCTCTGGCTTAAAAACTGAGACAATGGACAACAATAATGTTATACGTAGTGAACACCAACAGCACACCAGTATCAGCTATAACAAGCTTTGAAGCACACTGTACACTCATGAATGGACATAGAAAAATGCTATTAAGGGAAGTGCGTACACGTGGTGTCAGTAGTCAGTACTCAATTGGCACAGGCATATGATTTTACTCCTGATAAATAAACTTTGATGCAACATGCACTAAAAGGATATACATACGAGTAAATACAATACATTTATTTGATACTATGATCCATTTTTGGCTCAAGTTATGCCATGTCAGACGTATTGATACTCCCTCAGTATATGGCGTTTAGATCTGGGTTCTTACTTTTTTTGCGGTTCTGTGTGGTAGAGGTGTTTGATGTGCTGTTGGCACCACTTTCCTCCTCTTCTTTGGGTTCTGCCTTCATCTCCGGCTTCTTTTCCTCAGTTTCCATTGGTTCCTGCTTTGGCTCTGCTGCATCTGGCTCCTCCTTCTTCACCAGTGGGGGTTTGGTTTCATCCTCTTGCTACATAAACATAACCATGATTAACCAGTAATAAAATGGTGCTGAGCCAGTAAATAATCAAATATTTCTTATGTTTACTTGGAGCCTCAACTCTTTCCTATAGTTGAGTAAAAGACCCCAAATCACATTTACTTTTTTGGACAAAAATATGAGAACTGCATCTAATAAATGTGTGCATACCTCAGTTTTTACACTCGTCTGTTTCTTTCCAGAGGTGCTGTCATCTTCTTCATCTTTTACTTCGGGTTTGGCTTCAGTGCCACTCACATCAGGCAGGGCCTGCTGGGAGCTTAGTTCAGCCACAGAGCCTGGGGTGGGCACTCGATTATCCATACTGGCTGCTGCCTGGGATAACTTAAAGGAGAGGAAGCAGAGGACATTCTATTCACAAAATTGATCCTTTATTAATAAAGATGTACTAATTTAAATACTTGGGATCACTTGAGAATAAAATGTCACAATCTTTCAGTTTCAATGGGAGGCAGAAGAGCTACAGTGTCTCACCGGTGTACTAGGATGCTGTGCCTGCACTGAGGTGGGCTGCTGCATCTGGCTAGGGGGTTCAGGTTGAGGTTGCAGGGGTGTGTGTGGCTGTGATGGGTCAGGGGGTGTGCCCATGGCTGAGGGGGGACCAAGGAGGTTACTAGGCATGTGGGTTGGGGTAGAGGAGGGCCCACCCGTGGAAACAGGGGTGGAGGGCTGCGGTGGCACCTGGGCGATTGGGGGAGGATGGTGCTGCTGCTGCTGCTGCTGCTGCTGCTGTTGTTGTTGTTGCGGCTGAGGCTTCAGGCTAGCAGAGGCATTGGGTGGAGGGGTGGCACCAAGGCTGGGTTGGGCTACAGGGCCACACGGCATCTGGGGGCCAAGGGAGCCCAGTGCATTCAAAGGGAGGTTAGAATTTTGCGACTGCTGCTGGAATAGAGGAGGATGCAGAGTTAATACATTAAAGCACACAATCCATACAGCAACTGACACGGTGGGGGTACGCAAAACTTGAAGCACTTGGCCCTGGCACTGCATCAAGTCCTTACCTGTGTGACAGCAGCCTGTGTCATAGGCTGTCCCAAGCCTACATTCACATTCATTGCTCCACCTCCAGGGAACTGGCCCTGCGGGAGGAACTGGCTCTGGTTGGCTGGCTGAGCAACCATGTTATTTGCATGACCACCCATAATTCCTTGAGTCTGAGGCATCCTTGACTGGGACATGCCCATCTTAAAAGCAAAGCAGATGAAATAGACAAAATCATCACAACAGAGAAAATTGGAGAAAGAAACTGTCCGACTGAGGACAAGACAAACATGGTGAGAAACTGATAAATATGTTGGAAAAATGCAGAGAAATTAAAGCTCAAAATAATTAAAGGTAAGAGGGAAAAAAAAGACAAATAGGAAAAAGGTTGAACCTGTGGGACGGAGCTCATGTTCATCTGTTGTGGATGGGTCATGGGGGAGGGAGCTCGTGCTCCCATGGGTGCCTGAGACATCTGCGCATTCTGCATTGCCATTGGGTTAAAGTGATTGATTCCTGTGGGAACAGATACACACATAATTATCTGCCTGATTATTATTCTTGGGAGTTGTCGTAATTCAATATTCAATGTCCTGCTGGGCTGGCAAAGGGGCCAAAGCATCTTATTTTATCATGAGAGTTCTGACAAATGCATTTGTCATACATACTTTGAGCATACTAGAATCATATATCTAGTGATGATAACCAAAAAGAGAAATATCAAGTACTTTTCCTGGGAAAACCAAGGCTCTAGCCAAAACCCTGCTAAGCTCCAGCTCTGAATGCAATTTTCATCTGGGAGGACATGCTAATTTTCAGCCCTCATTTCTTTATTTCAAACCTTATGAACAGACCAGTTACCTGCTCAACACAGTGCTGTTAAAAACAAATACTATGGCTATGAACTTCAGCCCCAAAATACACTTTTAAAATCATACAATCATTGAGCCCCGCGTCTCACAGAGAGGCTCACACACTTACACGAGCAACAACCAGAAGATGAAAAATGTTGGTTTAAAAGGCTGCACAACAGGTAACAGCTCACTCTGTTGTGCCCACGTGAGTGTCTTCTCATGTAGACTGGGTTGGCAGTGTAAAAGGAGCCAGCTTGTATGGAAAAAGTCTAGGAAATGAACACATACCTTGGGGCACCTGCATTCGATTCATCATCTGATTTGGCATATTGGGCATAGGCACAGGTCCATCTATAAGAAGACAAGACAGCACAGTGCCATTATTTACAGACATATTTCTTAGAAACATCTAGTTGTTAATAATTACATACAATCCAATTACTGGCATCAACTGAAGGAAAGAAGTTAGGGTACTAACTGGGAGGTCGGACAGCCTGTCCTGGGCCCATGGCATTGGGCTGGCCCATACCAGGCTGCTGCGGCCCAGCTGTGCCCACGATGCCAGGCTGTTTTTGGAGCCTTGAGCGTCTCTTCTCCTCCAGTTCCTTTTGGATTTTGTAAATTTTTTCTGCCAGGAAGTGGTAATACTCATCCTTGTGAGAGCATAAGTAGAAACAAAAGACAAGCAAGACATTTTTACATAATGATGATTCAGTCTCTTAATCTATGATTCAGATTAAAATGTCTCGCTGCTTGCTGGAGAAAGCCCTTAGTGGGTATTATAGTAGTTACCCTGCTGTTAGCTGACTCATACATGTCACCCTCAACCTTGCGTGCATATGCCACCAGGTTCTCCATTCGACGGTCCTTCAGTGCTGCTGGGTCAGGGGTGGGGAATATGGCTTGTACTCTGAAGAAAGAGAGAAGGAGAAAAAAAATACACACAAAATTTTCAGTTTTTCTTCTATTTGTGTGCATACAATGCATGTAACAGGATAGTATTGGCTGTATTGTTGCACTTACAGTTTGTGCACCAGGTGGGTGCGCAGGTCCTGAGTGACATGTTCATGCCAGGCCTTCCTTACCCCCGTAGCAGAGAGAGGGGTGGCAGTGGGCAGGTTTCCCATGCCTCCTGCTACTGACCCATCTGGCATCAGCTGACTGTAGGACAGAGAAAGGAAGTCTTATTGAAGATCAATATAATAAGTAGTGATATTTCAGGTAAAGGCATGATTTGTCTTTTACATTGTTACAAAAAATGTTCAACAGATTTATGCTAGAATTGAACACACTGACCGATAAAGATGCACTGCTGACAGGAATAAAAAGCTCTAGGTCTAAACATCCTAACTAACTATCACACAACTTCATAATGTTATTTACGAGATGACACTGAATAAAGAAGCATACATTTCTTGATGAGGACATATAAAACACCGGCAAAGAAAAGTCACGTTTTGCGTCTGGTTAGGGGTGAGAATGCTCACTTGTTGAGTGTTGAGGCCAGAGAGGAGTCAGAGTGGATGCCAGTCTGGTCTGAAGAGGGCACACTCATGCCTCCTGCCATCTGGTTCATCTGATTAGTGCCTGTAAACATCGTTTTGAAGGATTTTCAATTATAAATATTATCAGTAAACCACAATACTATGCTGAAGTTTCCTCTGTCCCTTACCTAGTGGGTTCATATTTCTCAGCTGCTGGTGCTGGGGGCCTTGGGGATTTTGCTGGGCTGGACCCTGGCCCTGTCCCTGGACCTGAGCAGGGGACTGGTTTCCATATGGCAGGCCCAGGGCAGCATAAGCCCTCTGCATGGAGCTGGGGTCGATGTGTGTTGCACCACTGTTGATGGCTGTAGCACTAGGCTGGCCAGGTCCTACTGTGCTGATGGCATTCTGCAGCCCAGCTCCAGGGGAACTTAGCATGGCTAGAGGGAAAATGACAAAATAATTAAGGAATTCGGAAATTTTAAATAATTTAAAGACCCTGTCAACGCAGAAGAGTGAGTGCTGCATCTGGTATTAAATTTTCAAAAATGTATCAAAAGTTAAATACATGTTAAGTTAAATACAAATGAACAATTCAAAATAATTACCATTGCAAATAATTTGTCTACTAAATAAATAAAAGGGTTTAGAAAGATCTAATTTTCAACAAGGAAAAAAAAAAAAAAAAAAAAAAAAAAAAATAATGTTATTAACGTTTTAATGACTTTTCTGTGTACAGGAAAAAAAAATCATCTTGAGACTCCATCTATAGCCCCTGCTACTGTTCCCTGCTGTGTTGATTGCTGACAGGAAGCACGCTGCCTCTGTTGGGGATTTAAACCTGTCATTGAGCCTTTTAACCAATCAGAGAGCAAGCAGTCCCAGGGCCCAACGCCCATTTATAGCAGAGCTACAGTGCCCCTCCCCTGGGTGTCACATTACAGGCCCAGCCTTTCTAGAGGAATCCTCTGGCTGTTCAAGCTCTCACAGCCAGCAAGCCGGCACAGAACTGAGGCATTGAAACACAACCTGCAGGTGGCACCACTTCATATAACACATACATGACTTGAAGCTGCTTCAGAGTGGCAACTCAATAGGGGAACTGTTTACAAGGGTTAAAAGTTACTGTCTTGAAATATGACCATGAAGATTTTCAAGCACCCATCAGATTGTATATATTACGGTTCTGTTTTAACTTTAAATGTGACCCATTGGCATTTTAACATGGTTTGAAATATTGACAAGAGAAGCTGCGGGAGACACTCACGCTGCTGGTTCCTCTTATCACTAGCATTCTTCAAAGGCAGGCAGACTGGACAGTCGTGCCGCGTACAGTTCTTCCAGTGGGAGATGATTTGTCTGGACGATGCACAGTGAGCCACTGGAGAAAATAACAGAGAGACGAGAGATGCAGGGTAAGAATTGAGCATTCAAAACACTGGCTTGCCAAAATTATTTGGTCTAAGAATTGGCATCTTAGCCCATATAGCACAGTGAAGAAACTGCAGGACTCCTCAACTGCAAGAGTACAATCTGCACACAGCAATGCAAAAGCAATTAATCTACACATTGTAACACCATAAATACATCCTAGTATTTACTATAATGGTTTAAGCATAAATATCAGAGTTCAAGCCTTGGGTGAGCTCTTGGCACACTGTTACTGTTATTGTATTATATTTCTATTTTTGCTGCTTAAGATTGTCCTGTTTTTATCCTATTTATCTATTCTATATATGCACGCATTGATTATGGACAGCAAAAAAGAATGTCATTGTACAGGGAAACGTGTTTCTTTACTGTACATATGACAATAAACACTTTGAATCTTGAATCTTTACTACCCACAGCTGTTGGAGGGAAGTTGCTGTTCATCATCGCTGATGAAGTATAACTATCACAACAGACATAAAATTTATATTAACCAATGTCGCAAGTCACCACAGCATTGGGGCGCCCCTCAAACTGTTGATGTTGTTGGTCAATAACCTTGCAGTTTGGTCGTTTCCTACATGGGGATGCAAATTTCATGAAACTCTCTTGACCATTCACACCTATCTAAAGATCAAGAAATTTTACTTAGCAGCTAAGGCAAAATTTTCTTAAAGCAGTTTGGGTAACCTCAAACCTACAACACCCCAATGTTATTCATGTGGTATGTAAAGCAGCTGGTAGAGTTACCACATCGGCATAAGACATTTAATTAATCCCATTGATAAAATTCTTGATTAACATGATTAATGTTTAAAAATTTAACCAGGAACATGACAGCCATGAAAAAGTTCAGAAGACCGTTGTTAGGTCAGTATATACATTGAACACCTTGTGGTCACAAACTGGAGTCACCAAAGTCACCAAAGTCAGACACCTGATTTGAACTAGTGCTCTGAACAGTTTCCAGAGCACTGGAAGGACATCACTTTCACTCACCCTGGCAGGACTTGCCGGCCTGGCAGTGGGTCATGTGGTTGAGTACGTTCTTCATGGTGCGGCAGTGGGGCAGAGTGCAGGCCCTCACCTCCCCATTGGCCTGCTCCCGCCGCTGGCACTTATGTGCATGGAGCAGCAGGACCAGCTGCTGCTGAATGAGTTTGCGCTTCTCAGGGTCAGCCGTTGGGCCTGCTGAGACGCCTCCAGCCCCAGGGACCATGCCCACCGACGCTACTTGCTGCTGCATCTGAGACTGAGAAAGAGCGCCAAGACACACACACAGATTAAACACAAACCAGAATATCATGCTTTACCCATATGCACTTAGAAAAGAAAGTAGAGGACAAATAAGGGATCTAAAAACTCAAAGGAAAAGTTAAATATTAAATAAAGTAAAAAATGAAACTACAAAGAATGAAGGGAAAAGGACACACGAAAACCTATGGTACAAAACCAATTTCCTGTTCCTCAAACAGATTTGAATATCACTAGGATGTGTTTACTTTGTCCCTTGAAAGAATCTCACTCTCTGTTCTGCAGTTAGTGTAAATGTTTAACAATACCAAAGCAGACAGCCTGTTACACCAATGTCTCCCTCCCAAAAGGCAATTTTTCGTTTTGGTAACATCTTATCAAGCTGTGTACTGACAGTGGGTGTGGGCTGTGTGAGGAGAGACATACTACTACTATGCTTGGCAAGTAAACATCAAACATAACTACAGTATTTTTTAAATTTTTTATTTTTTGGTTCAACAGCTGTGTGGAGAACACATAGCAAACTCCATATTAATAAAACTGCAACAGATATAACCATATAAATCACACCATAATTCAACTATGCATAAGTATACAGTTATATTTCTATTTGATTCTATAGTTCTGATCTTTTATCTTGGAGCCAATTTTTACTATTAAAGTGGTGACACTACAAAATTATTTAACTCATGGGTGTATCCTGATAATTATGGATCAGCTCTATGAAAAAAAATCCCTGTAATATATCCACAGAACTAGTCACAGATAATTTGCTTATGGACGTTGTCTGATTCAAGTTTCAATTAGGGCTGGGAACCAGCAAGATTAGGATGGTGACAGGTTCAAAATGTCATTTTTTCTTTTAATTTCCCAGCCCTGGAAAACATTTACTTTAACCTCTGTCACGATGGAAATGATCACATGATTTAATTATTTAATATAATTTATCTTTAATCTAATACTCTGGCAGAGACTTCAAAATAATGTGTTTAACTATATTGTATACTGGGCACAAATGTACAGCTGCTGCAGCTGTTTTTTACAATACAGCTAATAAAATTGTTAAGTACTAAATTTTGACAGTTACTAAAGTCAATGTTACCGATATAAAAATGGCTCGAGGACAAAAATCAAAATGCATCACAAACAAATAAACTACATAAACAAAACAAAGGGTCCCTTATGGCAACGTATGTGTGTGTCTAAGATTTCTCTGACAATTATCTTCATGGAAGTGTAAGGCCAAGAGCAAAGCCAGGCTGGAGAGTTCAATGGCTGCAGACTGTGTCCTCAAGTTTGGAGTGTACATTATAACTGAAGTTTCAGATGAAGCATAAACCAAGTCAAACACAAAAAAAGAGCATGCAGCTAAAAAGGTTGTATTGTGGCAGTATATTTATGGCACTAATCCCCCTCTGCAAATGTTTTTGTTTTATATTTCATCTTCCATTCACGACCAGGTGCACAACGGAGATATTGTAGATACAAATACAACAAAATGCATATTCCTGTGAATACCCGGAAATAAAAATACACCGCAATTTAAAGATATGAGTGACACTCACCATGTTTGGCACACTTCCAGCTCCCTTCAGTTCAGCAGGGAATTGTGGCAGGTTGTTTGAAAGGGCCGGCTTGTTCTGGTGTTGTTGGGCGTTGACACCCGCTGTCCCCATCTGCTGCACTCCAGCCTGACCATACTGCTGGCCAAATGGAGTCCCTGACATCCCCATCTACAGTGAACAGACAGGATGGAGGGCGGTTACAATTATATCATGCAGCATGCCATCACAGCAGATCAATCTTTTTACTTCTCCAATGAGCATCTGTGTGTCAAAGCATATGGATTATCATCTAACTTCGGACACTGCACACACGGCAGTAATCGGGAGTTGAAATTAATAATGTTTCAAAAATCTGCTCCTTTATGGTCAACTTTATTCCCGACATGTTCTTATTTATCTTCAATTCATCCACAAGATCTGGTGCATCACTTTCAGGGTTCAAGAAATACTGTGGGACTGCTTTCAAAAACCTAAAAAAATTTCAAATTGGAGCACTGCTCTGGGCCAACACTACAACCAGAAGCCGAAAACCCTTACTTGTCAGCAGTCAGGGACTTGTGTTGAGGTCCCTGACTGGGACTTCAACAAAAGTCTATGTTGAAGTCTATCTTTTTATCCCAATATCTCCACTCAACAAGGTTAGCACTTTTTGCATTGTAGGCCCATGTGTGGTTATTGTGCAAAATTGTGGACGTAGTTGAAAGCAGTTGTGAAACTTCTGTCAACACCTGCCTGTTAACGCCCTGAACAACTAATTGTGTAACTTCACTCAGGAAATGGAAAAAAAAAAAAAAAACCAAAACAAACCCCCCCCCAAAAAAACAACAACACATAAAAGTACTTGCAGCAACATTACTTGAGAACCACTGATTTTTAAAATTAAACAAGTTTGGATGGGGGGGGGTTAGTTAGCTTGTCTACTAAGTCCTGTGAAAGTCATTAATTCCCATCTTTTACAGCCCCCAGCGAGCATCTCTCGTTAGCTTTTGCCTGCCTTACTGCACAGTGGCCAAAGCGTCAGCCTTCCTTGCTTCATGGAGGTCCCTCACTGCCACTAGTGCTCTGACAGAGTAAGCCCAGCCCCGGGTAAGCGACAGAGCAAAAAATGGGAGGAGACGCACAGAGAGAAGGATCAGCTTGCTCAACAGCTGAGCAGAGCACTGCACTACTGCCTGCCCCTCCCCCGCTGCCACACTGAGACACACAGATGCTTGTCTGCTGCCCGCCTCCTGCTCACACATGGGTTCTCCCTCTTGATGATCTGCACTTATTATGGAGGAGTGTCCCTAAGCGAGGGGACATCCCCATCACACAAGAAGCCTCTGGTGTATCCCTTCCTCTTGGTATGTCTTGGTGTGTCTTTTCCCCTCCCCTGTGCCACCAAATCTATCCTGCCACCTCACGCTCAAAAACACACAAAAAAACTGCTCCTTTAAACATGATTTGCAACTCCATTATCAAATGCCAGAGGTTCAGAGAAAAACAGCATAGATCAGAGAAGGCAATAAGGAGAGACATAGAGAAAGAACTAAAATAACCTTGAGGTTATTTACATTCACCAACTAGTCAAGTTGCAGTAAATATGGTCTCAAGCCCTCCTGATGGAGTTACACTGTTGAATAAAGGCCAGATGTGTTTCTAATGAACATTATGTCGTCACAGTGAAGTTGACTTTGTTTACAGGCAATTGGGCTAAATAGTGACCATATCAATGTATGAATACCTCAGTCCTGGTCTTCAAAGCCTTGGACTTTGATCACCATATTCAGATCAGTTTAGATCCTTGAGCCTAAGTGAACTTTTGTGCTGAGTTTAAAAGTAAGGCCCAGTCCCAATACACCCCCTACCCCTACTTTTTAGCCCTACCCCTAAATTTTGCACGTTCCCGCGAGGATAGTGGTGTCCCAATTGCTTTTTTCACATAGGGGTAGGGGGTGTAGCAAGGGGTAGGGGGTATGAATCTAGCCCTTCAGAGCGAGGGTTTTCCAATACTGACTTCCCGAGGAAGGGCCAGTTTCGTGATCCCCAGAGAGTGAGAGGATGTGGAGAAGTCAGAGAAAAAAAAACACAAAAAATTCACAAGAGACAACAGACGTCGATGGTGTATTCTTCTCCGTGTACCTCTTGGTTTATTTATCAACCGAAGCATGATGAATGCTAAAAAAAAAAAATGATCGCAACCGATCACAACTGTAGACTCCATGTTTTTTTTTTGTTTGTTTGTTTTTTATATATATTGACAAAATTGACATTGACAGACAGAGTACGAACAGGGTGAGGTCGTTACATACGAAAATAAAATCATGCCGATTGAAATTTACATGAACCGTAGCCTCCATGTTGCTGCTGGGACTACGCAGTTGCTTGCGTGCCCTAACATAAACTACGCGGTGACGTAGCAAGTGGTGTCCCAATTCCTAGGGAAGATTACAAAGCCCTACCCCTTGTGGCTTCCTTTTGAGGGTTAAGGGGTAGTGGGTGAAGGCTAGGGGTAGTGAGTAGGGTGAACATTGGGATTGGGCCTAATTCTCTCAAGGAGTTGCTGAGCTATTTTGCTGGTGAGGTGGACGTACAGACAACCCATATGTAATAATAAAGTCTGTGGTCAGAGAGGGAAAGAAGGTTTAAAGAACAGATAAAGTTAAAAGACAAGAAAGAGAAGAGCATAAAGGAAATACTATTCACTTAATGTTTTACTACCAATTCACTACCAATTTTAACAATCAGCATTTCAAAACCAGCAATCAACAACAAGAGACTTCCATGAATAGAGTGGAAAGCGCTCAATGACAAGTGCAATTAGAGGGCCAATAATGAGTCTGGTTGGGTAGGTAAAACTTTTATGTATATTTCTCGACCATTCTGTTCAGGATACAGGGATTTGTCCATTTAAGCCTGATGGCTGCTCTGGCTGTTTTCATTATGTTACTGTGGACGGCGTGCTCCTCTCATTGATGAAAGGCATTCTAACCAATAGCTGTCACTGGTGAGCAGCTACATCTTGGTTTCCAACCAAGCTTCACCAGCTGTCCTGAAGTCAAACTTTGAATACACTCACGGAAACCCCGAGGCCCTTTTTAGAGCCTCACAATGACCAAGGCATTTAAACAGAAGTCTATTTAGTAAAAAATACAATCCTAAAAATTATCCAAAACATCTAAATGGCTGGAATACATATTCACCCTAATATTATTTCTATTACAAAAAAATAAATAAATAAATAATACAGCAAAACCTTTAATATCTAAAATGTCCAGGTTATTTTTCCTTTCAATGAGATCGGTCAAACCACCATTCTTCCTTTGGCTCCCAAGTAAAATAAACCATTCAACCTCTAGCAGATATCATGGCTGATTTAGGCAGAGACAAAACAACAAGAGCAAATTAATAACACTACTAGTAATGCAAGACCTTGGCCTAGAAGTCGACATCAGATCAAACAAACTAGTATCAGCATTCATACAGCTTCTCTTGCTAATTTTAACGGTGTAACAGTATTTATTTAACATCAAGTTTATTGATAATATGGTAAAGAGACAGTGAAGCCAGTTTCATTTCTTGTGCTCTGAACAGAAAGGCCAACACACATCTGATGGCAGTCAGGCAAGGTAAATGGAAAATGTGACTATATCCACCAACCACATGGTGCACATGACAAAAACACACAATTAGGTTCAAATCTATGTCTTCCCCTCATTGCATCTCTTCCTCTCAAACATTGACCTGGGCTCCGTGTGAAGCATGAGCATTTGTTTCAGCATTGCATGAAATATGAAATAACTTTGTACCATAATGTAAGAAAATACTGTAAGTCATTTAGATGTATCTGTCTGTAAGGGGAAAGGGAGGGGGATTTGCTTGTTTCATGTGGCAAAGTCTGTTGAAATAATGTCAAGGAGAGCTTCAAGCTGTATTAATCTTGGTTTCCTGTCAAACCACAAAACCCAGGACTCTCAGAGATCGGGAAATAATTTCTCACACTAAAGCACTTCAGGGACATTCACGTTGAAACACAACCAGTAGCACATCATAGAAATTATTCTTCATATACAAACAAATATTATGTAATTCCAATGTGTAGCAGCATCACGACAGCTGCAGCTCTGAGTGCTCATTCTCAGGTTAGTCAGGCATAGGAATGCACAAATAAACCCATTGTCATTGATCTGCTGTGAAATGCTCTTACAACCACAGAGATTGATGCACTTGACTGCAGATTCAAGCCCCTCAACTGATTGTCTGCTTCCTCCAGCAGACCCATGAAGAACAACAGATCAATAAATGGCAAGGCAAAGATAACTGACAACAAACCAGCAGTATAACCAGGAGATAAAAATATATATATATATATATATATATATATTGCATACAAAAAAAGAATCTCTGCAATACTGTCCATGAGGTACATGACTACAACAGCATTTTACATTGGCAATCAGTAGTAAAGCACCGCATATTCCCACAGAAATGGTACAAAAGCATGAGTGAGTTTACTAAACTCACCATTTGCTTTTGTTTCAATGTCAAAAGTAAAATAGATGGGCAAACAACTGCTGACTTGTGTCACTAGGCAGAGAAGAGTTTAGAAACTCACCTTATTCATGTTTCCAGCTTGCTGAGCATTCAGTGGATTGTGTGCACCCAACTGTGGCCCTCCTTGGGTAAGAGTCTCTGCCAGCACACTGCCTCCAACTCCAGGTCCAGCACCCACTTGTGCCCCCTGCATACCTTGGCCCTGGTACTGCATGCCAGGCCCAGGTCTCCCCCGACCTGCAGGTCCAAGGGTCCCGTTCATCACCTGTCCTGTCTGGCCCATGACCCCATGACCTTGCCCACTGTTCAACATGGCCTGGTTGAAGCCCATGCCTGTGCTTCCATTGCCTTGTGGAGCTGCCGCACCTCCTTTCTGTGCCTGGGGAGACTGATGATTGGGGGAGCCCTGCCCCAGTGGACTTTTACCAAGCACAGCACCTAGCTGACTTCCTACCATTCCTCCCTGATGGGGGCTGGCAGCGTTGAGGCCACCACCCAAGATGGAAGAACTTCCTGGTCGCAGGAGCTCAGAGAGCTGCTTGTGTTTGGCAGCTGCATCAGGAACGAGGGAGTTGAGACCGGGACCCCCTCCACCTGGGCCACCGTTAGAGGACATTCCCATTCCCAAGTCTCCATTGGGAATGAGCTCATCTGGAAGGTCATTTTCCAAGTCAAACAGAGAGACGAGATCTAAAAAAGATACAAAGGGAAATAAGAGTTAGCTTCTGACACATTGTTATAACTTTGTCAAAGTACTTAACTGCAAGTAGAACACATCCATATATGATTGATATGTCATCCAAAAAAGTATTTTTCAGTGATCTATTTCACATGTGGTTGATAGAAATAAAGTTAAGTTTAATTCATAACGTGGTGAAAAGACATTGGAGCCTGTTGCGTGGTCTACAGACCAACACATCACCCTCCTACAAGTCACTAACACATTTCTACGATGGCAGGCAGGCAAGATATGTGAAAAATCATTTTATCCTCCAAATACAGGCTGCACATACAAACAACTCACAACTAGGTTCAAATCTGCATCCCCCTCTCATAGTCTCCCCATAACTACTGCAAAAACCCACTGGGTGGGGCAGAAGCACAACACATCTGTTTTTAGTCCTTTCTACCTACTCATCAATCAGACAGAACCCCCTCAGTCACATGTTGCCAAGTGTATGTGTTACCACGGTTACCAATCATGGATAATTACAGAGATCTAGGGATGCACCGAAATGAAAATTCTTGGCCGAAACCGAAAACCAAAAATGAGGAAACCAAGGCCGAAAAACCGAAAGAAATGATTATGTCAATTATTAGAACCATTGCATTTATGGCTATGACTGTGTACTAACCTCACTAAAATCAAGGCATTGCAATTCAAAGAATAAATCAATTACAAAAGTATGAAAATACTTATTTAGCACTGACATTACAACAATGCGCAATATAAATTAAAATTCAAAACAAAATGTTTAACTTGACCCCACTCATTTGTACATTAAATGATAATGTACAGGCCTATAACTGACTGGCCTGCTGAAAGATGAAATCTGTGTCGATCCACTGTGCAGTTAGACAGCATACTGGTGAGGCTGACGTCTGAGCTCCATATGTCGGTCGTGAAACTGATAGCTAAAATATTTGATGCTATAAGCTCATGGACATGAGTTGCAACAACATGAAACAGCTCAGGTAAACACGTCTGAGAAATGTCGTCAGCTTGGCATGGCATAACGGGGCTCAATGTGATCTATCAGCCTACGAAATCCCACATCTTCTACGACAGGGAACGGCTGATCATCTAAGGCAATGAATTCCATAATTTTTTTGTGTAATGCCCTTTGCCTTGGCACCATCACTGGAAAACTTTCTTGCCTTTTCAAAAACGTCCGCCACAGACGGAGGGGGCGTGTTCGGATTGACTTTCCTTTTCTGTGCCGCATTCTTCTCATATTCAGAATGGCAATTGGGATGTTTGGATTTCAGGTGATGAATTAAACCCGACGTGGAGAAACTCTTTGCAGATACACCCCCTCTTGAAATTTCCGCATTGCATGTTTTGCAAATCGCTATCTGTGGGTCTTTCTCAGAGATATTGAAATAAGTCCACACTGCAGACATGTTGGCTCTTATCCAGATAAGCGTGTCCTGGCTGCGTGACTTGCTTGTGTCAGCACAATTCTTTTTTGGCCGTGTTGTTTTGGTGATTTAGGTCTTTCAGCCAAAAACCGAAAATGCACTTTTGGACCATTTTCGGCCGAAAATTTTTGGTGGCCAAATTTTCGGTGCATCCCTACATAGATCATTTACAGATTGCTTCTTCGGCAGATCCCATGATTCCTACCATATCTAGGCTGGGCAACAGCCCTACCCACACCAAATCAAAACTGAAGAATGTGCACTGTGCTCATTTAGCATGTGCCAATATAAGGGAAAATATAGGTGCAATTCTTGCATGCAGTACATTTAAAACTGAAATGATACATAGACAAAACTCCTCATAATAACTGGAGATGTTACAGTGTAGTTTGCATGTGCACATGACAAAAGACTAAAACAGTTCAACAGCAAAGAGGACGAGGAAAAAAGTATGCAGGAAAAGCTTTTTCCCTGTAGCTTAGACCATCAAGGTTCTTCATGTGCAGATGTAAGTCTGCCAATGTTTACCAGTAAAGATTTTACCAGCACTGTACCCCCTCCCCCCATTCAATGCCACTGGGTTTGTAATGTTGGAGAATAAATCAAACCCTAACCCTAACCCTTTCTCAATGAAATATTATGGCAATTATTATAAGATTAAATATTACAGACATAGGTTTTCAATGAAACCCTTTTGTGGTTAGTGCTTGAGGTTAAAAGAGCAAGTCTCATAGCCTCAGATACAGGGACGGTGCATAGTTGAGGGCAAGCACCTGTGCCTTGCCTGTGGCCAACTCAGCTAGAAGATTATATCCACACAGTTTTCAGAGGGTGAGAATACACTGGAGTCAAAACCTAGCTGAAGGAGACTAAGTGCCCTCAGGATGGCGATTCTTTTCAAAAGGCTGAGAACATGATTTGAAGTTGCTCATTATACGGCAAAGATGTGATGAGCGCACCCAGCAGCAATCATACGCTGAGTAGTGACAACAAAAGTTCCCAGTAACCTGAAGAGGACATTGCTACTACCGGTTGCAATTCACCAAAAGCTTTTCAGGAGCAATGTGAAACTCTTCAATAAGACTCTTCAGACTGGGAGTTAATAAGAAGTTAAGCAGCTGGCTGCAGCTGACGGGATGGATGGAAAGACAGAAAGAGCAAAATGCTGCCCCTTTCTTTTTCAATAAAGATGGAGCAGAGTCGTTAAGTGATCATAGCGAAAGCTACAGGAACATTAGATTCATAAAGAATTGGCCTTAAAACAAGCATGAGGAATGCAGACACAAAGAAAAAAGACACAAAAGGAGTATTCACACAGGTATTCGTGTTATTTTAACCACAAAAAACCCCAAAGACACCAAAGCTGGCTCATGACTGACAGAAAGTACAGGTCTCAATGTAATACACTAAATTAAATCATCCATATTGTCATGTGATAACTAAATAGTGGCTAAATTGCTTTACATATCCACAAGACTTTTGGGTCATTTATTTAATCTTCCTATCCACCCCTACATGAACTCTTTATGTGTAGAAACAGTATTTTAAGATACAAACAAGTGTGGAGAAATCTAACAGTGAAGGCACGAGTGGTGGTGGTGGGGGATTAACGTATACCTTCATAGACATGTTGCTGGTGCTGCTATTTTAGAATTGCTCTTTATCTTAGATAATATTTATGAGGCACAATCAAATTTCATAACTTATGACACATAAGTATATGTGAATGACAACTACTTTTAACAAATCAGCAATACAAAGAAATTTAAGACACATGAAAGGAGTTTTAGAAGTACTGTCACAAAATGGTGACCTTCCTCTTGACTAGCTGATGGCGGCAAGGCAAAGTAGTATTGCATGCCAACCAAATGTTGTGGAAGAATACAATATTTTGTTCTTTTTCCATTGTTTTGTGTTGAATGCGGATTGAAAACTTGTAGGGTGTGGTGTAAACTGAATTCCATTTGCTATTTTCAAATTTTAACTGAGCATAACCTTAAATTTTGGGATGATCTGCCTTTATGTAGAAACTGAACAGCACTGTGCCCCCATGCAGTTTAGGATAATAAACACATCAAAGAATTCCCTAATTATTTTTAAATTAGCACAAGAAATTGAAGAAAATGAAATGACACGCTTGAAAATATGTAGAAATTGTGGGCTTATTTTTCCACACATTTGATTGGCAGTACATTTGTAAAACATTAAGTATGGCACTTTATAAGAACAGTCATGATGACTTCAAGATGTGGAAAATTAGCAGCACACACACTTCGCTTGTAAAGCTGAGGCTACAGTCATTTGCTGCAGCGTCTATGAAAACCACAGCCATTCAGAAAGAATGAAAAAATGTAATTTGAGCGATCCACAACACAATCTCAAAAGTCAAGGAGGCATTTTATTTAGATTTTGCTGACAAACACATAAATCTAAATGAACGAAACAGCTTGTTCCAGAGACTATTAGTGAAATATGAAGTGGGAGGGACAAAGTAGACATCCACAGGGCTACAGGGTACAACTGTGTGGGTTGGCTGATTGGCATTCAGAGCTACTGCCAACACTTTGCCATTCTATTAAAAAGGCAACATTTTAATGCTTGCCCGTATTTGAACATGTGCTAATGCTTACGTGGCGAAATAATGCTTGGCATGCGGTTATTGATCAAACACACAAGCCAGGCGGGAGGAGGAGGTGGAGGATGTAAAGGACCCCCTCCCTTTCCAGGTGAGCGACAGCATTGGAGGATGGCTGCATCTTTTTCATCTCTGGGACTGACACGCCTCCTAAGCCATACAAAAAAAAAAAAAAAAAAAAAAAAAAAACACCCAACACTTGGGGGAACAAACACATACTGACATGAGGCTCGAGAGCAATTACTAACATTAGCATGAACATCAAAGGCTAGCTGCTAATCTGTGGCTGTGGGCGCTAAATTGAGATGCCCTGGGGTGGATGCAGCAGACAGGGGTATCTTTTCTACATGTCAGAGATCAAGCTAAGACTTTACCAATAACAAACTGGACTGTGTAAATGTGAGCCATTAGGGTATACTGTGATGGTACTACTTTAAAACACATCTGTGAAATTATTTCAATTTGAAAACCATCTGATCTCAAGTATTCCTTTTGAAACTTTAAAAAGTCTATTACATGTAGTAATTTAAAAAAATCATTATTTCCAATACATCTGTGTTTTGAAGTTCAAGGTGTATAACTCAGATTTGAAAATCACAAATAGCCAGCTAATGCACCAATAGCAAGAAATCAAGCAAAGAATTTCAACTATAGTAAATTTGATTCCTACACAGATTTTCAGTTCAAAGAAGCCAAGTAAATTTAGCAAAGTAGTAGAAAAGGGCTCAGTAGGAGGAAGAGGTTATACCCTTAACACACATGCACACTACATTTTTCCTTTTAAAACCGTTTTAAAATTAACACAATCTCAATCCAGAAAAGTGTTTTAAATCTTATCAGAAACGATCTGCATCCATACCAACACACCTATGAATGCATAGATGCATACATGACAATTCATGGACACCAGGTGCAAGCAGTTGGAAACTCTCTGTGACGTCACCCATTGGTTTGTGATTTGCCGCTGTGAAGTCCAGTGTATAATTTGGCTGTGGCTATCCTGCCTTTTTGAAACAAGGAAAAAATTTGGAAGATGGAGTTGAGGAGGAGTGATGATAGACCTGACCTGCTTTGGACTTTATCCTGATTGTCAGCCAGGTCACCATTTTGGGTACAGTCTGTCAATGACACAGTGGACATGCCCCAATAGATACCCTACTTTAAAAGGTATATTTTCTTCTAACTGGGCCCATAATATAAAATATTCACACAGTATTGTATGGAGTAAGATTGTAAACTAGTGATTAAAACTACAAACTAATTGGGCAAACATTATCTGATAATAGTAATATATCAAGTGAGAAGTATGGCCATTTTCAACTAATGGAGTGGACAGGATGGAAAAAATGTAGCAAAATACATTGGGTTTTAAAACAAAAACATAGGGGTGTAGATTTAACCTTTACTGAGCTAGTCAAATACAGAGAATTTGCAGGTTATTTGTAACATTTGACTAATAAAGATGTGATAAACAGTCAATGTATATAAGGAAAGATTAAACCAACTATAAGTAAACCATTTGTTAAAATATTAGAAATGGTCTGTAAACGCATTGAAGATGGACTATTAAAAAAGTGTGAGGCTGTAAACTACAAGTTCTTCACAGCTCTGCCTCCCAATTTTCTCGGAATTAAGGTTTCTTCATCTGAAGGGAAAAAAATGCACTTATCCTCCCATCTGTGGCCTGGCACTTAAAACCTTCTCAGTGTGCTTAAGATCCTGAGCGGCATCCAGGACTTCAAAGAGAGCAGGTCTACAACAGACACTGTGCAATGTCACACTTAATACATGTGTTTGTGTGTGCATGTGCGTGTCAACTGAGAGAGAAGGGGCTTCTGGCAGCAATGGGGGAGGAGGCCTGGTGTCAGGCTGCTTTATTACCCACCGAAAGGTCCTGTCACCCATCTGAAAAGATGCTCTACCTTGGCTGAAAACTGTGAGTTCTGTCAGACAGCTACATAATGTAGCCATTTGCAGAAAAGAAGTCAGACCAAACAAAGAACCTTCTCCGCTGTTTCCAAACAGTGGACAGATGTTTTTCACCCTCAACTACAATTTAAATTAAGCAGCTGAACTCTTTGTATACTCGCTAAAAGATAAGAATAATGAGATGGCTGCAGTAATGCAATCCCAAAATTACTTGACTAAAATTAGATGATCCATGGTCCTGCACAATAAATACCAGCAAAGCTACGTCGTGTTTGAAGTGAGCATACTATATGCAGATACATACCTAGGATGTAGCAGTAATATTGCTGAATGGCTCCCACACAGCTATTAAAAGACACAAGCCCAACTTTTACTTCTTCCTTTCAAAAATAGTGCAACTGGTACCCAGCAGTTTCTGAACAACTGTCTTGAACAAAAAAAAAAAAAAAAAACACTTAAAATGAAACGTATTTTAATGCAACTTGAAAGTGACCTGACATTCTTGATTGTAGACAAGCAAACGAAACTGGAAAACAAACCAAAAAAAAGTTGCAATTCTTTTGTCAGAGACTGGGATTTCAATAGGAGTCATAATTTCATTCGGAATAGTAAGCTTTGTAATTAATTTGTATAGAAAAAAATAGAGAAATTATGATTTTTGTTGGGTCTTGTGAAATGAAGGCACTACATGAAGGTGTCTCTTTAGCAACCCATTGCCTCGTTTCTTGTATGTTGTGACAATTTTTTTTCTTCATCAAAAAAACCTTGGCTTTTGTGATTTGGATACTGCGGATGGCCATATTGTGATTTCAATATTTCAGTCAATTGGCTGAAAAAGCTCTATCGTGGAGTAAAAATTAAGAGAGCTCATTATCAAAAAGTCACTAGCAAAAAATTGACTTTTTTTCTTCATACAAAAATAGGCCTGCTTTTATTGCTGGTGTCAGTTTCCATGATATTTTCTTTTGTTTTTCCTATACTGTGAGACTGTAAACTGAGTATCTTTGAATAGCTTTTGAACTGCTGGTAAAATTCCACGACCACTACTCTGACTTAATATAATGGATTTTTTTTTTACGCAAATGCCTGTCAAAAAAATACATCTTAAGAATGATGTCTATTTCACAGTAAATGATCAGGATGTTAGTTTTTCCATGATAAGCCATTTCTTTTAAAAAATACCCTCACTTGAGGAGATAATAATAAACATCTTCATCAGCATTAAAAATAAAAGTTGGACCTTAATCTGGAGACCAAATTTGGCGATAGTGCTGAAACACAGCCACTTGACAACTTTCTCTGCTTTCCCCCGAGAGATAAATCCCAATGTAGACCTCATGTGATTGCAGGGTCTAGTAAAAATGCAAGTGCTTTGTGTGAAATGACAGATGCCAAAAGTTGAGCTGAAATTTCAAGAAGTCACGGAGTAATGGCCTTTTAACACTCAAATTGTCATTATTCACATATAATTACTTTCAGTGCAAGCCAATGGGGAGCAATTCTGAATTCCTGGTGTCCATAAATAAGTTATTTTATGGAGGTACAAAGGTTGAGTACTTAATTCCAATCCAGAGATAAGAAATTCACTTCAATTTTATAGAATTTAAGACTGTCTTATATTTGAGCCTGTCACATGCATAAGGGATTAGCTTCTTCTTAGAGAGAAATATTTAGTAACTACAGTAAATGATGACTTGTGTAAAATTTCTATAAGACCTTATCTTGAGGAAAAATAAATAAATAAATAAATAAAGTAAAAATAAAATTCAAGTCCCCGCATCAAAACCACCAGCCCACAAATGCTTACACTTCTGTGTCAAACACTCACCTCATACACAAATCACTCTTTGCAAAACATTGGGTGACATGTGTGCTGTACACACACGCAGCTTGCAGTTGTAATGGGAGGGTGGTGTGCCATTATCTGCTAACTTAAATTTAATTCCTGTTCAACAGACCAACTTGTCCATGTAATGGAGCGAAGTTGCTCTGCAGGTCGGACTGGTGAAGAGGCAGACCCTTGGGCTTGTTCCTAATACTCTTAACAAGGTAGCAGCTTTTTCAGCTCTTAGACCATGTTATGCACATTAACCAGAGGCCCACTTGGCAATAGAAACCAGCATAATCATCCACTATGTTTTCCTCAGATATCTTTTAATAAAGTGTGTTGCTTTGTCAGACTTAGTAGCGTGAGATTATCTCCCCCAGTCCAACACCTGAACTGTCAATGAGAAAGGCACTAAATCCAAACTGACTCCAAAAGATAGAGGCAGGACTTCCCCTGAGTTTCTCTTAGCGACCACAATGTTTATATCAAGCCAGGTTTATAACTGTGCAGGTCCTTCCAGTTCATTCAAGACGTGTCCAAGAAGACCCTCCATTATAAAACCAGGGGAGCTAAAATGTCAACCTTTTACTCTCCTGCACCTCTGCAATGATATCATGGGTAAGCTTTGTAATGTTCATTTAACTTTACTCTTAAACCTGAGACGCAGGAAAGTTGCAAGCAAAGTTTCTCCCTTGGGTAACTCCTGTTGGATAGAGACAGCAATTTTGCAGTTTTTCTTACATTAATTTCATCTCATGATATTCTTGGGTCACCTATGAAACAAAGATCATACAGGAACTTGATGTGCAGCTGTCCTATGTGTTTGCACAGCCCCCGCCGCGAAGTGCCCGCCGAGCTGAAGCCCGGTGTAGATCTATGTGCACCCCATGCATCCATCCTATTACAGCAGCTACTGCCGTGCTCTGATGCGCATTTTTTTTTTTATTGTAAGATTACATAAAACTGTGGAAAAAAATCAACGTCCCGTCCTTACCTGGGGCGTCTGATCCCGAGAGAGGTGAATCAAGCTTGGGTCGCTTTGCTGTGGGGGGTCCGACATCCAGCAGATTGTCAGCCATCCTGATCGGCAAAATGTGAACTGATGATGATGGTGCAGGAAAATAACAGCAGGATCAGTCCAACTTTTCTGCCACCGGCTCGTAATATCTATTAACTTTTCGTAAAATTGGGCGTAAAAGAGCAATTTAACAGTTTTTTCTTTCTTTATTTTTTTTCCTGGACTGGCAGACTGGCGAAAAGCTGCCCCTGAGAAAAAGGTTTCAAAAGAAAGGCAACAGCGCCACGCTCCGCCGCCGAAGATCACCCCATGATAATCCAACACCCAACACCCACATAATTATCCTCAATAATTACGTCCAAAAATTATTTCAGTTGGAGAAAAAATAAATAAAAATCATTCATAAAATATTACACAAAGCGTAAGAAAATCCCTTTCTCCGCAGATGGCTGGTTTCACGTCTGTACGGAATCATTTTTTTCGCAGTCGAAACGTCCAGCCATAAAATCTACTTTGGGCGCAAATAGAAAGAGCAAAAATCGAAAAATATTTTCTATGAGGCGGATTATTTTTCTTGTGGCTGTCTGCCGGTAAATTCAGCGTCTCGGGACGGAGATACGGCGAGAAGCGGCGCTCTCTAAAAGGGAAATCAAATATACAGTGGGCTGTCGAGACGATAAAAACCCACCTAATCCTCACATGTTTGCATTAAATCCCTTTGGTAGAACCAACACTTCGGTTTTCTGTGCGAAAAAAGCCGTTTGAGCCCGGTCTGGGTAGCTCCGATCGGTTTTTAAAATTAATGCTCCCCCCGAAATCCCGATTCTGAGCCGCGTCAAGATGGCGGCTGTTGATTCCTCCGATACAAAAAAAAAAAAGTTTTTTTTCTTCCCAGCTAGACTGAGAGGAGGGGGGGGTGGGGGGTGGGGGGGGAGGTGCCGTACGATGACGTCCTGACGTAAAACCTGTGAGTCCCATCGTGCGTCATGTGCACGTACGCAAAGTTGCTCTCTAGAGATGGAATAAATCCAAAATCTAAAATGAAAAATAACAATAAGAATAATAATAAGTAAAATTTTGCAAAAGTAATAATAATCACACTTATGACGAGGAAGCACTCATATTAGGAGAAAAATTACAAAGCATTATCGAGGGGGAGATTGCAAATGATACATAATTTTTTATTTATTTTTATCAGTGATGATAAGTAAATGAGTGCAATTATTCAAGTTATTTTAAGGCAGTGGTAATACAATAATACATTAGGCTACTGTGGTTTTATTTTTTTATTGTATTTTTTATGTCACTACTCTTATCTGACATACATACTTTTTGATTAAAATATGGAAACATGTAAAATTTGCTACTATATTACGCTACTTCGAAGTGTAGAAAGTAGTTAAGCCGACTAAACGTATTGACTAAATTAAAATGCATTAAAAACACATTTGTAATAATAGGATAGTAAAACATATACTATAACAGTATAATTTTCTACGAATAGGGCAATCCGCACAATACATGCTTTTTATTTTTTTATTACATTCAGCTGGCAATAAATCTTCAGTTTTATAGCAATTTCAAATGCAAGAGTCATTTAAAGGAGTTTTTTAAGGGCTGCAAAAAATGCTCCATTTAGAATTTCATTAATCCATGTTATGTAAGTATATATCATCTACCAAGACCACCAAGTAAAATGTTTTCCTACTTATATAATTGAAAATAAATTAATAGATTATTAGATTTACAATGCTGAGTCATAAACTTTTATGGAGCATTTAATGTTTTATCTGGTTTTAAGTGGAGTCAGTTCACTTTTACTTAATGACCGGTAGTTTAATCTATAACGATATCTCTTCTTGTATAAACTGATGTAATGTTTTAGATTTTAAATCTTAGTCTGTAGAAAGTAACATAGTGAGGCAATGGAATAATACAGTACAAAGATTACAATATAGAACAAAATAAAACAAGAATAATCAAGTGAAGTACAATTAACTGAGCAATATTCAGATCAGTGTTGGAGAATACGCACTTAATCACAGTCCAGTGAAGGTAAAGACAACTTGATGTAGTGCACAGGCTATTAATTCAATCAGACAATGTTTCCCAGCAACTGACTTTATTTAGTTTTAACCTTTACTTGCATATCTATTAGCGTGCTATGTATAAAAACCTTTTCAGAGAAAGCGACAATTCATCAAAACATTACTGTAGAAGGCTACTGAGATACTGAGTACCTGCAGCCTTCTTGAAATACCTCATCCCTTTTATTTGGCCAGTTGAATTTAAAAAACAAAAAAAGCAAATCTGTATTGATTGAAAGCCTACTGTCCTAATATGTGATACTTTTTTCTGATGAGAAAGTTGACTGAAATGTACAGCTCACATTTCTGCTAAGTTTAGAGCATCCCTTTCAAAACAGACACAATCACACACCTTTACAAACACTCGTACATTTTTACACACATGCAGGCCAATAAAATACACAAATTATTATTCCAACATTGTTAAAATTACCCATTTCTTTAGACTATTTAATACTCTAATACATGCACTTATATAAATAATAGAAAATGCTCAGGTACTATACAATACAAAGGCATCCTGTACATAAAAACTGAGTGCGTTGTGCAAATGTGTTTTAACAGTAAGTATAAATGAAAATTTTTGAACGTGCACAACACAACCTGCATATTGAAAAGGTAAAAGTTACAAAGAAAATTAATGAGATGATAATGACACTCTTTGGCATCATAGTTTTCCACGTGTCTTTCTTCCAGTCCAGAATGTCACTTACATCTCAATTAATCCGACAAAATCAACAGATGTACTTTTGCGATGACAGAAAACAAAAGAAGTGGCAACCAAATCTGAGTTGACACCCTCATCTCAATATTCTTGTTGGTCTAAAACAACAGAAATCCACAAAAAAAAAAAACCCCACAAAAATCCACAAGATATTGACAGTTCATACAAATAAAACATATTATCCAAAAGAGCATATCAAAATTATCAAGGAAAAATATAAATGTAGCTTATGCGCTTTACCTGACACCGATGTGTCATATCCTCTATTAAGCACTTAATCTCAAGATAATAACAACAATTCTAAATAATTCTGAGTATTTAATCGAAGCATCCCTCTATTATGGTAAAACAAGTCATTTTAGGCTTGAACAAGAGTTGTGTGCTCATAAGCGAAGAGAAGTTTATTTTCCCTACTAAAAAAGTGATGATTATTGCATTTAATATAACCACAACTCCATCTGAGCAATAAATCTATAGTGGACAAAGGACTTCAAACACTGCAATAAGGCCAACTAATTTAAAATATGTTTGGTACATGTATACTTAATAGTAATATTTAGAAAAGGCACTGCTCAAATTTGACCTCCAAGCACAAGTAAACATTCCCATAGAGTAAGCTTTTCAGTGTCTTAATAAGTGTTACTTACTTAGTGGTGACAGTGTAGGGAAAAAAAAGGAAAAATCATTCTATATTAAAAAGGCACAAGCTACCCTAAATTCATACAAAGAGGAAGATTTTTTTTACTCCTAGGGTAATCTTAAAAGCGGCACGACAAAGAAGACCAACTGGTTCTTTGTTGTTTTGTAATATTTGTCCTATTAGCTTTATTACTTAAGTGTAGGCAGTGATTATGAAATGGTAATTTAAAGAAGTGAGATTGGTTATCATCTGATCGGGATAATCAAATGCCAAAAATAAGATATTAAAGAGGATTCACTGTAAAAAATTTTTTACTTGCCTCTGAGCACACAATCCTTTTAAACAACAACATTACCAAAGAGAAAATGTAACAGCGTGCAAGAGGTTTCTAGTTTAATCAGTTTGATTCTCTTATTATCCCCATCTTAATCATAACTATATGGAATAATTTATGCAGAAAGGAAAAGACCAGCAACACTTTGAGCATCATATGAAATACATTTGGTGCACTTCTTTGCTTTAACAGTGCTATTACATTGCGTTTTATGCCATTGCAAGTATGAAGGATCCAGCAATGTCTTTCAATTCATAGAAATTATTGAGGGCTGCTTCATATTAACAGTTCAAGTTTTACGTAGCAACAAATGCAATTAAATACATTTAATTTTGATTCATGACATTCCACTTTGATTTTCCCTATCTTAAAGCACTATCAACTAACACACAGTGTAAATTTTTGCTAACTTAGGCAACTCTTCTAATTGATCTAAAGGTACTCTGCAGGTACAGCAGGGCCCTGTAGGATCCACTGAGATCCGCATCAATGCTAAACATAATCTGACTTCCCACCAGAGTTTAGATTATGTGGAAGGGCACAAACATTAGTAGCAGTTAGCCTCATCTATGGTGGTGTTGTTGCAAGCATGCATAGCCCCCATTATGCCTCTGTCCTAAGGTAATACAGAGATCTTAACTGAGGCCATAAAATACTGCCACATCAGCAAAAAAAGATTTTCTCTTCAGCTGTGTTCCTGAAGTGTTTGTCATCCTCCAGTTTCACAAAATCAGTCGAATAACTTGTAACACATCTGCTCATTAAACCCTGTATATTCTCACTGCACAAATACACACAAAGACACACTCACACATTTACACTACATGCATGCGAATACAGTCACACGACACACAGCTTGGCTTCATCTGCCCATAGCCTGTATGGATTCGTTCTGTTGTGTCTTCCATGATGAGTTGTCTGGCTCCCAAGAAGAACACGGAAAGAGCCTCTGCTCCATGATAGTATAGGATTTACCATTCCATATCTTGAAGTGATATATTATTTCCCTTTATACATTGTGATTCCCCTCACATTGTAGTGCTTTCCATATGTAAGTTCGGCTTGTTGATTAATAAAGGCAAAATATCATAGCAAAACATAGTTTACAAATCAAAATTGCGACAAAAGCGAAACATTTTTCTCCCATAAGTTTGCTAATGTACAGTTTTCCCTTTATGTTATTCTTCCCTCACGCAAAAAGGCTTAGTCTAAACATTTTTCTATTCTAAAGGCACTTAAAAGACATGTGAACGAAATAATCCAGATTAAAGGTGTTAAGATAATCAAGTAAATTAATGGGAGACAGTGAGATCCGTTGCAAGAGACGATTCGGATTTAGATTCAGCCACCACATCTTCTCATTTTCTCTCTGCTCCTGCCTGACACTCTCTATGTGGTCTACCCTCCACTGGTAATATCAGCCAATCACATTTACACTACAACAACCTGCTGCCTGGCTGATACAGAGAAAAAGCCTGTGGGTGTTTTGGCTGGACCAAATATACAGCAATTCTACAAATGCCAACTGGCAGAAACAAGAGCTTAAAGGGTTGATAATTTACTGTAGCTAATTCTCACAGTCTGGTAAACTCTCCAATATTACTGCCATCCTCAAATTTGTCTTTCTTAATGTCTTTCAGGGACTTTGTTGGATTTTGTGGTGCATTTTGCTGGACTGAGGGTGAGATGATGAGCTGTTTGCTATTTGCAGGCGGAGGAGGCCCCTCTAGATTGGTAACGGGTATTGATGTCAGGCCACCATGAGCCATAGATTGTCTAGCATGAGAAATATCTTCAGAAGGGTGTCTTTCTCTGCCTCTGTCTGCCTCTTTATCATGATTAAGCTCTGTGGTAGTAGATGAACCTATGCTGGCACTGGGTACCATGGTGTTGGTCGTGCTTGCAGTCATGCTGGTTGTGGGCACCATGTTGGAAATTTCATCAGTGGGTGAGCGCCCAATGCTACCGTCTACTTGTGCCCGGATCTCTGGTGACACCGAGAGCTGGTACTGAGGCACGGGTCCACTGTCACTGCTCTTAGGGTAAAGAAAGGTCTTCATCTGACCTTTGCCTTTTACATTAACTGTGCCACGGTAGTCAAACTCGAAATCCATTCCACTGAGGACACAGTAGCTCTCTTCACTGACCTGAACACGGCACTCCACACCTGTTGTATCCATGCGACTGGCAATGTTGACTGTGTCGCCCCAGATATCATAAAGAAGCTTGGTAGTGCCAATCACTCCTGCTGTCAGAGGACCATGGTTGAATCCAATGCGAAGCTTGAAGCCAAAGCCCAGCATGTTCTTGTTGAAGTCATCCACCACATGCATCATTTCCAGGGCAAATTCGAAAAGAGCCCGTAGGTGGGCATGAGGATGTGCTGCATCTGCACACTGCTGCGCATTGAGACCAGCTGCTGCCATGTATGTGGCACCAATGGTCTTGATTTTTTCAATGTTAGTGAAGGCAGACTTCCGTAACAGCTCATCAAAGTCACCAATTAGCTCATTTAGGACGCGGTAGCATTCCTTGCCTCCCTCATAGCTTTCCTCATAAAACTCACTGAAGTTAACAATACTGGCAAATATTACACCAACATTGTCGTGGTTCTTGGAGTAACTCTGGGTGACCTTTAGCTGCTCTGCAACATGGATGGGGATGATATTGCGAAGCAGCCAGTCGGCCTGGTCCCTCATGTTCTGGATCTTAATGCGGTGTTGATCCGCTTCCACATTGCCATGGTAATGCAGGCGGTAACTGACTTCGAACTCACGGTTAAGGAACCAGACCAGGAGAAGCAGCAGGAAAAAGGCCACACAGGCCTCAGGACCTAGCAGGTCCTGTGGGTAGGGCTGTGTGTCTGCGTTTACTGGGTTGTCAGTCATGACCATGGAGTTGTTAGTGTTGTTCTGCTTATCAGACCTGGCCAAGACAGCAAGAGACAAACGTGAAGAAGGAAATAGAAATGCACAAAAACAGAAAAAGTTGGAATACTTACAAAAGAAATTTGCAGCTTTTATAGCTGCACAACTTCATTGCAACTACAAAACCTTTGGGTATTAGCTGTGTGCACCTCACCAAAGTCATGTGGGTAAAAATAAGAATAATAAAAAACTTTTAACGATACTTAAGCTACAGACTCAGTAGCTTGGTTCTTTGCAGCATCTCTGTTAAAGGCCTGTTACATTAAAGCTCTTTATTTTTTGAAAAAGAATTGTGAGCAGGTAGAAAGTGACACCACCAAGTCTAAAAATTACTTCTGTACCTACCAGAAAAACAGACTCCTAGCAACACTGCAAGATAAAACACAAGAAATACTGATTAAGCAGTGAGTACATCCAAACACACAATTCCATGTATAGTTGTGCATGTGATTGAACTAGGAATTGAACTGTATTATGAATACCCAGTATAATTTCTCAACAGTAAATAATTTAATTGCGTATAATTTACATCTTTGCAAGTTTTAAACTTTACAAGTTTGCTGTACCTGCAGGGGGAGCTAAAAAGCAAGACGAGCAGTCCTAGTCCCACCAAAGTTGCTAGAGTTGAGCGCATCCAGTAGCTGAGCTGGCAGAAATTACAATACTGAATGATGGCTATGATGACTGCACAGCAGATGAACGTGGTGAACTGGTGAAAATAAACGGCAGAGATCAATTATCAATTATTAGAATGCACCAGTATAGGTAAAGATGAACACATACTGTGAATTATAGTGGCTTCAAGATATAGTGCAACTAGCTGGCATATGCCAAATACAAATAATAATAACAACTGGTAGCCCAGTACGGGTAAACTGTGTTAATGATTAGAACAAAGGCTCACATCCTGAGTCAATTAAGATGGCGTTAAGATAGAGGCCAAAAAACAATACTATTATCATGATCCAGTTCTACAATGACAAAAAAAGTCCACCTGGATAGAGAGATGCATGTCACAAGTGATGTGGGAAAAGACAGCCACAGCTGGCAGGGACACCAGGACAGCTCCTATAAAGTGACGCACCATCCAGCCTGAGATCGCCCTCATTAGCACACGAGTACAATTCATCGTACTGTCCAGGTAGAAAGCCATACTGAAGAAAAAAATTAGGAAGCAATGATTTATACAGACATCTCTTATAGATTGGAGATCTGGTAATCAAAGTGATTATCTGATACTTTAGTCTCCTGTTTGACCCCAACCTGATCACATCTTGGACAACCGCTCATTGCAGACATGATTTGTTTGTATTCACAAAGCCTTCCACTTCTAATACATGACTTAAGCCAAGGGTCAGTAAACAAGACTTACTCCTCTTTAAGTAAGTGTCAATCAGGGCCCTCACTCAACATAATATAAATGTATTTGGAAAAAAGTGTCTGAACCTTTTTTGTCTTGGCTTTGTAATTATATCACACCCTTGAATGTCCATAAAAAACAGAGCAATTTATTTTTGCTCTCTTCTTTAGATTGACACAGGAAGCTGTTACATTTAGCACCACAAAAACTAATAAATTTTCCATTCCTCTTGAAACTGTCTGTCCCCCAGACAGTTCCAAAGGATTGATTCTTTCAGAGTAGAAGCAGACATTTTGGGGTTAGGTGTGTCATGGTGTGTTCAAGCTGGAAAGTCTTACAGATAGGAGCAGCTTGCGAAATCTTGATTTTTAATGTTGAGCATCTGTCTAAATGAAATAACTGCAAAATAAAGTAATAACTTTCCAGCCAAACAATAAATTATTATCTGATTTAACAGAAGTTAATAATTCAGTATCTCACCGTATAGAAAACAGCAGAGCCAGAGCCTCCAGCAGGGCGGCTACAGCTGTCAGGATGAGTGCCATCGTGGACAGACTCTGCTGAGTGACAAGTGGTTGAAGGAAACAAGCCAGAGAGAGAGCCAGAAATACTGAACAGCACAGCAGCATATCCAGGAAAGAACTGAATGTCGGACTTGCAAAGGTCTGCACTGCTGCTTGGGTTTCCACCTAGGAGGGAAAAGAAGGAAACAGTGACGGGTCAATGGGAACAATGATTTAATGGAGATACTTGCAACTGCAAAAATGCATCATGAAAAAAGCCCTTCAATTAAGGATGACAGTCTGAATAATTTAAATTTGTCTACATTAAACTCTAATCAAATTTCTTTGTCAGAGATACGTGACTCAACTGTATAGCAACAGTTGCAGCCACTGATAAAACGTCTGAAGTTTCACCAGCAGAGGGCATGACAACCTAGCATAAAACTACTTTTAAGGTCCTGCAGTGATTTCTCTTTGCCGCAGTCTTGACCGGTCTGCTCATAACGCAATCCTAACAGGTTTCCTAGACAAGCACCAGACACACAAAAATAACACAAAGCAGCATGAAAAAGGAATACACGCAAATACAGAAAAATATATTCACATATGAAGAGCGGAGAGATGAGTAGAATCACAAGACGACATTAGTTCGAAAATCTCTGAACAATTGTCACACAACAGCCAGACCAAAGACAACTATCTTGAAATTACAGGAAATACAGCTAAAATTAAAAGTCAACAGCTACAACACAAATGCACACACACTCAATAAACAATCAGGCATGTAGACATTATGCCACACATAGAGACACACAGGAAAACACAAAGATAAACAAGCACACATACCTCTTCCTGGTAGCTTATGCGGTAAGTAGACTCCAGGCTCTTCTCAAGGAATGTGAGGCTTAGCTTGTTTAAAGGAGGTTTGTAGAAATAGTCCTTCATAAGGCTGTCACCAGCGAAGAGGAAAGTCAAAACTAATTATTTACAATTGGGTTTTAAACATTACGATCAGTTACCTGCTAAAAATCCCATCACACTTTCAAATTAACAAGAGACCTAGGGATTAATTGTATTTAGTAATTTGGTTAAAGCATTTCTTCCCTCTGACCTGTCCTCTTTGATAACATCCACAAAGTGGGCATCACTCCTCTCCCTGAAGTTCTTGGATCGCAGAGGGATGAGTGCTGAGTGGTCCATGCCCATGGCTCCTCCACTCCATGTCTTCTTCTCCTTCTCCTGCAGCATCTCGCACAGCGACGTCTGGCTGTTGTTCAAGGCCTCCAGCCGAGGACTCAGCAGGCCGTTCAGAGCCTTGGGTGCGCACCCTGCAGAAACCACTGGGGAGCACTTCAGATTTGAGGATTCCTGAGGTGAAAAGAGAAGAAAAGTCCAATACAGAGAGTGTGACGATGGCTCTTTGGTATGAAAACAATTCCATGATACAAATTAGTGTAAGTGTAAAACACAAATCTTAAGTCTCAAAGGAAGTCTCTGTGGCAAATTTTAACTGGAACTTGTGGAGTTCTACTTCTTTGAACTAGTTTTGAGTCCTTCTTTTTGTGGTTCATGATGCCCCAGTAGTTTATGGAAATATATAGATATGACATAAAATATACTATCCCTGACACCTTAATAGCAACAGAATAATTTTAAAATGAAAAGTCAGCCATTTAACATTTTAGACAGGCAATATACAGTTTCATCTATTGGGCTTAGTTAGTGACAACAAGTTAACCTTGCTGCTGTTGATCTTGTGGTTGTCATGGCAGCCATTGAGGACCACTCCTTCCTCCATAATCTGGTCATCCCCCGGTATCAGGACTACACTGCAGGACAGGCAGGGAGACTGAAGCGGGGGGGGGGGGGGGGGGTTGGAGTGCCAGTGGGTGGATGGATGGGTGGTGGGGGCAGTATGGCAGGGAGATGCAGCATATGGGACGAAAGAGAATTAATAAATTGAGAGATACGGATCAAGGGGAGCATATGAGTAGAGTACAACTTGAAAATGAATGCAGCAACAGACAAGAGTCTTGGTGATGACAAAATGGCACAAGAGAGATGACAAAACAACAGCAGTATTCTTCTCATCTTCCAAAATTGAAATGGTTGACTATAATGTCTTTAGTGAAGATGATGTTGACAAGAGCAGCAGCAGCCAATGAGAAACCGAAAGGTAGAAAGAGCGTAAACAAGAGACATAGAGGTGGTCTAGATCAACTCAAAGTCTTTGCTTTAATCCCACTAATCCTTCAAATCAGATCAGATCAGACGTTATTGTTGTATAATTGACCATAACAATCGCTGCTGTGACAGTTATGAAATTATGAGAATTCAAACACACACATACACACACACAGTAAGCACAGTCAAATGTAACTGACTTTTTCTTTTTTTTTTTTAAAGATAAATTAATGTGATAAATCTGCTTGAGTTAGCTCATTACCACACCAAGGACCCCCATTAATTCTCCTGCTTCACATCATCCTCTATCCTCATCCTACTCATTTTTAACCAGCTACTTCCCCTCCTTATTCCATCTGGCCTGGCTCAAAGATCTGTGCAGCGATAATGGCAAGCACGTGTACAGAGAAAGGAGGACCAATTGGGGTGAATATGAAGCACAGTGGCACACATAAGGGAATTATGGTGAGTCAGCGACCTAGTGGTACAATTTGATGGAAAATTTGAAATTTCCCTTGAAGGCAGAGATGAGAACAAAATAAATGGACTTGATCTGAGCTGATGAGCTCTACAGGTCAGTTATCATGTGGATGACCTGCTAGGAGAGCAGCACTTTTTTAAGAAATTATTAGTAAGATCTCACAGTTTTGTCCTTTTTGTTCCTTATTAATAAGGATTTAAGGTGGAATGAGGAACTACTCAAATGGTTACTAAAGCAATGAACAGCGCATTTAGACAGGCACACTCAAAGTGAATATGTAAACCAGTAAAGAGGTTCTAACCACACAGGGTTTCCAAGATTAAATCATGCAATTTGCAAAACACAGAAGAATTCAAATAACATTGATGTAAGATTTTCTATTTCTGTTTCTTATCCCAAAAACAAAAAAAGAAAAAAGCATTGCAAAATATTAGAATATTTATTAAAGCTTCTTCTAACACACCCACATAAATGAAAACACACTGAGAGCAAAAAGACGAAAATCAAAGAGGTCAGAGTATATCATGCAGCCTGGCCTTCTTCCTCAGTCAATGTAGATGTGTTATGAAAAAATGTTTGCAGAAATACACTTACTTCCTCAGCACGAAAGGCCAATGTTTCATCTAATTTTTTCAGAGATGATGTGCTCACTGACCTTGACTTTCTCAGGGACTATATTGCAGGCTGAAGTGGCTCCATCAGGTGTATGCACTCTGGCTGAGGGAGACTGAGGATCTGCAAGCTCTGCTTCGGTCGACCCCACCTGGGAGCAGCTACAGTGAGAATGAGCCTCCACCTTCCTGCCAGAGATCAGATAGGTCTTCAGGCCTGAAGACAGACAAAAGTAGAGATGGAAAGAGAGGATGTATTTGGAAAAGGTTTCAACAAGGGTATATGTGTCTCTGTGTGGACAAAGGTACTGGTGGTTGTGGAGTTGTTTTACGAGTCAGTAGCGGTTCAGTACCCAGCAGAATGAATTCCCTTGTTGAATTATATAAGCAAGCACTGACAGAACAGAAATCAAGAGATGGAGAGAAGCACTGAACAACAATCCCTCCCATTTAGAAAAAACAAGGTCATACATGAGCCGTTCTTGTTTGCCATATGATGTTTACATATGTAAATATATATATATATATACTGTATGCACATACTATATATGTGTGAAGTATTCATACAAGACTTTTTTTTCAGAAGTGATGAGCTAAAGAGTAGTGGGGGCGTTTAAGAAGGTAACACTAAAAAATTAACAGACGTAACAGGCCAAGCCAAATATTTGAACACCTTCTACCTCCCTCGTCTATCAACTCGTCTTATTATTTGCATCGTGCCTACAAACTTTTTGTGTGTGTGTCTGTGTGTGTACATGTTGCAAATCTATGGACCGAAATGGATTCCTGAACTGACCAATTTTATCAAAATGATGAAAAATCATGGCAGTGTGTGGATAAGGTTTTGGTGATTGAAACACGGACGGGGAAAAAAAACCATGTAGTCATGGCTCTCAGTAACATTTTATCTTAGCTTGCAGCACCCTTAGACAACTGGGTCACCCGGATGCTCCCACAGAGCAATTTTAAAAATGGCAGCAGACATATGGCTCACTTCCTGTTTTGCTCTGTGGTGCCAAGTTTGTTGCTCTGTAAATACACAGACAAAGCAAAAAGTCCTACAAATAGAGAGATAAGTGATACATCCTGAAAACATGGCTATTCAGTTCACTTGGGTCAGATCACGAACAAGCATGCAGAAGTGAACTCCCACACTCCTATGTCCTCAGAATTGTATTGTGACAGTAACAGGAATCTGTGTGTTTGTGTGTTTGTCAGTAGCACAGGTTACTTGTGACCATGTGCTTAGCCACATAATTCAACTGCCAGTGAAGCCACAGCCTTGGGCTCTAAGCATTGTCTGTCCTAAGTACTTTAGACAGGTCTGCCACTGCCTTGCCTCTGTTGAGCCACCCTGGGGCTGCACTCTGGCACACAAACACACACATGGACACACACACACACTCTTGTGACAGAAGGGCACACACACTCTTTGGAAATAACCCACATTCACAAACAAAACTTATGGGACTAATACTGAGATAAGCACCTGAAGAGAAACAAAATAAGAGTAACACGCACACAGAGACATAATGTAAATGGAAGAGCAATTATGAAATGCTTGCACAACAAACACCCCCTCCAACCACCCACACACTCAAACACATACACACACCAAGTGGAGGTGTAAAAGGACAGCTTCGCTGGAACTGGATCAATAGCCAGGTGGATGAGGATTCAGGGATGGGAAATGAAGGCGGTAAACAGCAGTAGCAAAGGACTAATTCCCTGCACCAGTGAAGCAGAATGGCACAGAAAAGAGGAAGCAGTAGGAAACCAAAGGTTTTCTGGGCTTTTGACTGCCTCAGAGTGTGAGTCTGACTGCGTGTCAAAGATGCATCCAGTGTCACAAACAGACGTCAACACACAAACACACTGCGTTGACTGATTTCATTCGTTAGCTTCCCAAATGATATACGTTGATTTATGCTTCTGTTAGTGGATCATTGGGGTTACTCGTCCTCTCTGTTTCTTGGCAGTCCTCCTTGTCTGTCTCGCAATATCTATGTAAAAAACTGACACTTAAGTTCCCACAACTTGGAAAGTATTACAGGTACAGATACCTTTAAATAAATAATGTAGGTAAGGCAGCAAATGGTAGCAAAAAGATATCTGACTGTGGTTACAGCAGATATTTGCATAGACATGTCTGTTTTCTCGTCTGTTCACTGATTTTTAACAAGCCAGATTGAAAGCATTTGAGTCAAACAGTCATTTCAGAAAACTACTGAGTGAGTCATAACATATTAATTATTTATATATTTTGAGTCATGATTAATGCAAATCCTATATCTGCTGTAAAAGCATTGGTGACTGCTGAGCAATAATAAAACTGCATAAGAAGGAGAGCAAGCCAAATCCACCTCTACAGAAACCACTGGACCATTCAGCATCTACTCCCCAATACTGTAATAGCTTATTAAAGATAATGCAGTGCTTCAAGCCAAATAATATGCACTCCAACACATTACTGGAAGGAAAAGATGAAAGGCAGAGCAGAAAATATGTGATAGCAAATGGATGAATAATGACTCAACTTAAAAAAAAGAACAAATAAATAAATAAGACTTAGACAGTTAAAACAAGATGCTTGACATGAATGGAACCGTGGACCAGAGGTGACCACAACAGGAAAAAGTGGGCCAAGAATCCAAAATAAAACCAAAATTTAAGGAAACAACACCACAGCAGTAGCTGAGGAGGGTGATGAGAGATCAGCTGTGGCCTGCCCTCTCCTTTCCTTCCTTGGCTTTAACCTGTATCAAAATAACTGTTAGTGTATTTACCTCAGACATTTCACTATTTCTTAGTAAGAAAGAGAAACGAAACTAATGAGACGGAAATCCATGGCCATCTTTTTCACAGGTTAATTAGGATGTATGTCAGATCAATAAAATTGTGTAAGACACCTTGTTAAATTAAATCATTTCACAATTGTAGAGTCGTGACACCAAGAGAGGGGCAAGATAAATTGCTTGCAGGGGCTTGAAAAATCTCACAGCATGTGATTCATGTGTGCATGTTTGTACAAGCGGTTCAATGGGTTCAAGTGTCTGCAGATATGTGTGTGCCTGTTTCCGGGACAATCTGTTGCCTTTATGAGCCAACCTTGTGGCAGCTGAAAGTGCAGTGTTGTAAGGCAGTAAATTAACTGATCTGACCATCAACTGGCTCCACTGTCCACTTCAGCAGAGGCCAACACCGTGAGAATACAGATGTGCTCCAAAGACCTCATCATAAGGAAAAAGGTCAATAGACTTCATGCTGGGTGTTCCGATTGATGTTTCTTGTTTCTTTCCAGCTGTGTGTGTGTGTGTGTGTGTGTATGTGTATGTGTGTGTTAATATCTGTCTGCCAGTGGGCACACATCTGTTTGGTGATCTGTGATGCAGGTACATATGCGTGTTTGCCTCTCTCTGGCGCTGATGACCCTGGGTAACTGAAGAGCGTCATTAGTGGCAGCCTCTGGGTGTTATGGGACTTCAAGTATAATGTCCTGTTCCATCAGCCGACAGGGAACAGTAGATAACCTTTCCCCACGAGAGCTCCGCCACATTATCTCCCTCTCCAAGCCTCTTTGTTCTGGACAGAGAAGAGTGACATGAAAAAAGCACTTTGCCAACAAATAATACCACCTCCGCTGCTCCCTTCCCTCGTCTCCTCATAACACATCCGTGCTCTTCTGGGACAATAACCATCGATGAACCCCCCTTTTTCTGTGAGGCTCAGCGCAGGGGCTTTGTGGGCCAGACAAACACACTCAAAACACGTGGATGCAATTCACACGTCATGATGGTGGTGATCATTTCAGACTCCAAAAGTGTCCATCAGTCCTGAGCAAATGACGAGGTACAAAAAGCCTGGATGCTACACACCCATATACTGTAGTAAAGAAAATATTTATCAAAAGTCAAATTGTAATTAGAAGAAAAAGAAGGCATACACCACAGACGAGGAAAAGACAATAGATAATAAAAAGCAGAGGGAATGTTATAAGTACAGTAGCCACAAAATTTTTGATGTTTATCAGAAAGTAGCACCTTTCCTTTTTAAATCTTTTTCCAACCAAAGTGAAAATGAGAAACCAACACTGCTATCCCTGGGAGCGTTACTTAAAGCAGAATAGAGAGGGCAAAGGGGAGTTGGAAGATGCGCTTAGATCAGCATACATGCAGACACAAAAAACAAACACAAACACTATGCGCCTGATCTCGGCATAATGACAGGCTTGCCTTCCAGGGCTAGGTATTGGAGCAGGAGGGCAGTGGAGCAGGTGGTGTAGAAAACTAGCACTGCTAGATTGGGCAGCTCTCTGTGCCAGTTGGCACTGCCAACCAGCACCCCCCCCCCCCCCCCCCATCCACCCATACCCTACTGTGTCTCCGTGCTAGGATATACACTGTACATCCTGTCCTCGTCAGGGGGGAAGAGGGCAGCCGGGATAGGCGGGAACCTGTCCAGGGTGACAGGCTGTTTAGAAGGACTTTATTACTGCTGCGTGGTTCGCAGAGGAAGGAAGGGAGAGATAAGAGGTAGAGATTGAATATATTTTGGGGACAGTTTGAATAAAGAACAATAAAAAGGAAAAAAAGTGGAAACTAGAATGAGTCTGAATTAGTTGGAGAAAGAGTTAGGTAGTAGTGATGGCAGACCGAAAATATCTGTGGTGTCCTTGAGTGAATCTGTTCAGTCAGAAAACATGAAACACACTAGTGCATTTTTCATGAGGAATCACGGCTGCACTTGCACTGTCAATTCTGGCAGCAAAGGAGAGGCTGGATGGGGAAGGAGTGGGGGGGGCAGTGTTGACTTTCTTCTTCGCAGATGACACCAGGTTACCTCTGAAGCATAAAGGGCTATATAAAATTCTATATATACAGAAAGATCATTTAGAAAGAAGAAAGAAGCAAATTTACTATGACCTTTTTCACTACAAGAGCTCTGAATGTGGCAGATAGTTTCCAGTTTCCATATCAAAATCTGGTTGTAAGACAAAAAGATTGAGAGCAAGTCCCCACAGAAGAACTCCCTGCATGTTAAGTGTGACACACAAACATATTGCATTTTTGAACCACATGATGCTACTAAAAGGGATAAAGCTGCCGAGCCATGTTGATACATTTTGTAAGAAGTCACGTAAATTAAACATTCCGAAAATTTAGCAAACAACAAATTACAGACTGGATTCGATTAAAGCCATAACTAACAACAACATGTCAAACTCACTGAAATGCAGCTAAACCAATAGAGTTCTTCTCACACTAAGAGACCCCAGATAACCTACAGTGACCTCTTGATACAAGTTACATAAGCCTGACTTCACAAAAAGAATCCCCAAGCTTTGCATGCCACGAGGGATTTCTCAGCAAATTAGCTCCACAGGTTTGGGATGAGAACACATCTCTAAACTGTGAATTATGTCAGAGTACTTCTCTGCTTACACAAAAACACACAGTCCCTGCACAACGAGCCATAAGGATGTTTCTCTCTTCCTGTAGCAATCAACAAAATCTGTCAATATCCTTCCTCTCTTTCTGTCCCTCGCTGCTATGAACAGAAACAAATGTTCCATATTTGGACACCGTGTGTTTTCCTGGCATCGGCTGGCCACACTACAACTCAGTCAAAACGATAATACAAACACTTGACATCTCTTTAACTCTCTCTTGGCTGTGTCTGTCTCACACTCTCTGAGCTTGTTTTATGTTTGGTGCGTCAGATCTCTCCAACCCTGACAGTCCAGGGCTGCCATGGTCTGTTGGGAGAAAAACTGATTCAGTTGACATCCCTCAAAAATCTTCAAATCCTCCCATCATCCTTAGCTTCAAGGCCTGTCTTTCCTCCCACTTTTGTCAATCTTGCTGTGACTCCCTATCTAACTTTACTTATCTCCTAAATCCAACTATCCCCCTTTGTTCCTCTAGGTCCAAGTCCATATTAATTTACCTCATTAGCATATGGGCTTAAAGGGCTTCTCCTTCCAAGAATTACACCGGCTGACATCATTTTGAAAGCTCCAACTCACTTTCCATCTCATCTTTTCCTCCTCCTGTCCAACACGTTTTCCTCAACACACACTCTCCTGAATACTAATGTTCCCACATTCTTTTCATCTCTCACATAACGGTGACCATATGGCTCCTTATGCCATTCAGCACATCTGTCTGTGTGGTAGAAATAGCTTTAAGAACATGTCTCCTTTAGAGGTTGTTTTACAAACAAAGGTGGAGAAACTCAACCCGTTTCAAAGATCTTCTTGGATTTAGTTTATTTTCTTTGACCGGATTAGGTTTTCAATGGAAGATTTAAGAAAATGGTACAGTCAATCTTGCTGTGAGGACTTCAAGGATGAAAGTTATTAGCTATATTTAAAAGGTTCTATGCTTTATTTGTTAAAAGCAATTTATAGAGAACAAAATGGGATTTGAAATTTTTCTTTTTTTAGTTGAACAAAGAGCAGACATAAACCAAAAGGGAAGAATTTATCCTTCACTTGATTTGAATGATTCAAAATCAACAATGAATAATGAATGTGCAGTGCACTTCAAAAAATTCTCTGAAAGAAGTAAAAGGTATAGGGAAGAATAGTTTATAAATAGATTTTGAGAGAAGGTAATAATCTTATTCTGTTGATGATGACATAAAAATGTCAGCCTCTATTGAACCACTAGCTTAATTTCCATGAAGAAAAAAAAAGAAAAAAAAAAAAACACCCAAAATGAACAAACCAAAACTGAAACAAAACTAGATGTATTTTGTGTGATGGTCTTACTAAGTAAAAGTCAATATCATCATATGCTAAATCATCTCCACCTGAGACACTACTGACTTACAAGTACAAAGAGTGTTTCTTTATTGATTAAATCAGTGGACGAGACTATGGCTCCGGGTAAATGATCAAAGAAAACTCAAGCAGACACAATCACCTCCCTCCCTCTTATGCTGCACCCCTCTCTCCTTTCACCTTCTGTTTTAATACCACAGACATTGCTTACTCAACATTTTGAGTAATGGGATCTTCACCTGGGGGATGATGATGAGAATTTGCTAATTCTTCGGCCGAGCAACGTGCTACTCTCTGGGGATTCTTCATACAGCAGGAATAAATTACTAACTACAAGCTCAGCTTGCAAATCTGAAACCCCTTGAAAGATATTCTGCCTTGTACAGTGTATTCAGAAATGTTCAGGCCCCCCATTCCCCAGATGGAGTCTATAGTCTGTGACATTATAAATTTTGCACATCTGGATTTGAAACTTTTCTGTGGTTCTGCTGCAGATCCTCCTGAGCTCAGTGAGGTCAGATGGGGTCAATTGCTGGATAACCATTTTCAGTTCCATGCAGAGATTTTTAATTGGGCTCTGGCTGATTTTTCCCTAAGCTACTCTTGACTTCATGCTTAAGGTCACTGTCAAGTTGGAAAGTGAACCATTGAATATTATGAAGTTGTTTATGTATCTCTCACTGAGAATATGCATCCATTTGCTGTTATTTCAGTTTTTGTAGCAAATTTATAGGATTATGACCAGAGCTTTTCCATCAGTCCATAAATGCCAACCTAACCCTTTACTTTCCTTTGCTCTTCTGTTATGTCCCTCAACAGTGACAGGGTCTGATTGGACTGCATGGGTGCTGGGCTGGAAACAATCTGATATGCACCCTTTTAAGATAAGTGCTGCTGTAATATTTGTTTATGAAAGTGTCATGTAGAAATCAGTGGAGCATTCTGACTAAAGTGATACAGGATGAGACAGCAGAAACATGGAGGGTAAAAAAAAAAAAAAGACAGGAAGGCAAGGGGGGCCGGTGGGGGGACCCAGACAGATGAAGATTGAAACTGATTAAATAATGGGGAATGACCTCTGTTGGGGATATATCACGTACTTAGCAGAAACACATACACATGCAATAAATCAGAAACAGCCTTTCAGGGTGACAGCACTCGGGATTCCTAGGGCTATAAAGCATGACGATCCGGGAGCAGGTGACAGCTGGAGGGACACAGGAGGGCTGGCACACTGAAGCCAAACAAGGGAGCTGGGCCTCAGGCAGGGAACTTAGTTCATGCAAGATAGGAACCAGCTACACCAGATATGCAAACTAGCACTGCAAATAACATGAGGCCAGTGGGGATTTTTGTCATTGTCATCAAATTCCAGAAAAAAAAAAAAAGACTAAAATCTGCATCTGAGCCTCATTTACTTTATCAGTTTATGATTGCATTAAGCCTCTGTTTATTCCTCTGTAATCAGTTTGAGTGGTGTTTGCTAAAAGCTATGGTGGCATCTGTATTACTGTCTTTAAAGATTTATGTCTTCAGTCAGAGAGCATTTTTCTAATAGATTTGTTGAGATCAAGGAAAATATCATCTTTTCAATAGAAACTTGCAAAAATAATTAGCATTTCTCAGCAGAGTTTAAACTGACATCACCTAATTAGATTTTCATCTAAACACATACACAACACTAAAAATAATAAGTGAAATAAAGTGGATTGTGTTAGTATAGGGGTTTTTTGCCTCAACCAGTCAAGTTTCATTTTACATCCATGTCTGTCCAGTCCCATAATGTCACAGCTCTGAAGGAATTCAATGGAATCGTATTTTACCATTGTTAGTGTGTAATTTTTTGAGTTATGGCAGAAAACGTAAGAGGTCACAGTGACCTTGACCTTTGACAACTAAACTCTAATGAATTCATCTTGATAAGAAGGTGTGGAAGAGGGTGAAGGAGAGAATTGCTTAACAATTATTCTAAAGCCTACTGTATGAAGAAAAACAGGAAGGGTGAGAGATGAGCATTTCAGCATTGGTGCTTCCACATCCTCAAAGTGGAGCAAGCTAGAACTGCTTCTTACATACATATTAAATGAATTGTACAGCCTGCACTTCTCATAATAAAGCAACTTAGAGTCAACTATTTATAACCCAAATGTGCACAAAAGTATTCACAGAGGAAAACACACTCTTACTTCAGGTTACCTGCACACACGAGACATGCACAATCAGTTTGCGCAGGCTGAGTGCAGTTGTAGGCTTTATGGTGGACCGGCTAACTGCCATCTTTCCTCATTCATAAATCAAACAGTCATTTATCACACACACGCTCCTGCTGTGCGCACTAATGAGTTACTGTGGCCCACAAACACAGGCAGGGACGTGACTGCATGTGCAAGTGTATGAAAGTGTATGTGTCCATGTGTGTGTGTTTGGATAGCTAAGCAGGGGTAATGGTGGTTATCACCTTAAGAGTGAGCTCCATCCATCAGTGCCAGTAAAGTCTACTTTAGTGTCTGTTAGGAGGAGTGCTGGCATTTTCTGTACCCTTGATGACAAAAGAGAAAAGCTCAGGCTGCATCAGTGACTCATGATGGTCATTTATCATCAGGGCTGCAAGGAGAGCTAGTTTAGCTTTGCACAGCTCAACTCTTGGAAGAAAGATTTAAATAAAGTTCCAAACACACACAAAAATCAACAACAGGAGGGATACACACAAAGATGTGTTTGTGTTTCTTTCAGTTTTTCAAAGTCTCCAAATCTTTTCCGAGTGAGAATGTGTGTGATGGGGCTCTGCGTAGGGTGGCCTTTTGAGCTGCAGCAGCGAATAAACATGTTTGGATTATTCCTGCCTGGCTTACAAAAAAAAAAAAAAAAAAAAAAGGCCATCACTCGGCCTTCACCACAACATGAAAGCCAGAGATTTGATTGAATTAAGTCAGCTTTCCGCCAAAGCACCAGTCCTTCTATTTCAAAAGAGCCTCCAGTCTCCAGCTGACCCTCACCCCCTATCATAGGTTATTACCATGGCGATTAGTCTTGGCAGGCCTATGGTGCGGAGCTGTAGTAAATGTTTTTGCGTGCGTGTGTGTGTGTGCGTGAGCGTGTGTTGCTCCCGATGGTAAACCTTTCACATGTGCTGAGACTGGCATTTCGACTGTAAGCCAGTTGGGGCTGCATAAAAACCCTGAACAAGTTAAACGTTAAGAAGTAACTCTATCCATCTGTTTACTCTGCGTTTACTCCTGGGTTTTCTCGCGTTGTTACCTTTTTCTTGCCCTCTCTTCAGTTTCATAATCCTTTTCTCAGTCTGCAGGAGGGTTACGTTTGCGGGGAAATACAGCAGTTCGTCCACGCGGTACAATGGCATATGTGAAAACTAGTGAGTGGTAACAGATTGGCCAGCTGCATGCAGTCAAGAAAAGCAGATTCCTAAAGAAATATTATGCTAAACCACATCAATATGTAAAGATTGTTTATGCTGTAAATGGAAATGCTATACTATTAAAAAAAAACAACAACAAAAAAAAAAACCTGTGAACAAACTGCACATTTTGAGATAAGAAATATTGCAGCAACTAGCCCCACACAACAGACTAATGCGCAGCTCCATTAAACCAGCAGTTTCATCGCAGCAACTGGTGCAGCTGAAATGTGGAGTCAGAGCATGTTACTCTCCTATTCTATAGAATGGACAGTGCAAAACTTTAAAGGGTGATATCGATATTTGTGTTCAAAAGTTTCCAAAGATGTGTTAACCCAGTCTAGGTAAAATAAACAATAGCTGCAACTATTGTTTATTTTAATTACCAAAATATCTGATAGTCGTTTTGGTTATGTGAGTAATCTTTTGCTTTATAACTCACATGTGATATCACTTGCTATTCTGGCATTCAGTCACAAAAACAGAGCAGCTCATATTAAATTGATAACAAGGTGAATATTTTCACATTAGAGAAGCCGTAACCACAGAATACATCAACGTCTGCTTCATGAACGACAAATAATGAATCAGTTTTCAGCATGACTCACATATTTATACATTTCATGCGCATAATATTCATATTTTCAAGGATGCAGACAGGATATCTACTTCGGTTCTAATGCAACCACCAAATGGACACTTCTCACTGCAGACATGTAAAAGCAGGAAAGGCACAGATGACTGTCGCTACTTTCTTAGACAACAAATAGAAAAGAGCCATGGCCTTTTTACATTTCCACACATCTAAATATCTGTTGTCTGAGGATGTGACAACATGATTGTAGCTGTTTTCATATATTGGAACAAAGGAAAATGTGTGACATAATTCAGCTAAAATAGTCTAAATAAATCCATTACTTTACTACCCTCAAAGCATTTTATTAATTATTCACATCAAGAGTAAATAATGTAATGATGCCATCATTATGAAAATAATATCAGTAAGAAGCATTAAAAGCAAATACTTAAGAAAATACTTAAATCATAAAAATTAAATTAAAAAGACCACCAACCACCTTCTGCACCACAAAACGTCCATTCATGAACCTCTTTTTTCACATTTCCATAATATTCTTAATTGAAATGTGATCACATTAAACAGGCAAGAGACTGTACAAAATGAACATTGTGTATGAAAGCACATGTGTCTTTCTGCCCCTTCTACGTGTGCTATGTTGGTTCTACAGGCTCAGCTGTGGCAGCCGCTCACATGTGATATTCCTTATCAGACAGACAGTGGTGGCACTGATGTCAGGCTCTTTCAAACGTCTCGCCCTGGGTGATCTCTGTCAAACTAGATAGAGCTAGGACACTTCAGCATTGAGCCAATAGGACAGCTGTCCCCTGTAGGAGGGTGGAGAGGTCTGCATGGTGCTCCGACACTTGCCAGGATTAAGTGGAGCACAACAGGGTACATGGATGTTCAGAGTAAAAAAAAAAAAAATGTCCCCAACTATCAGTTAAACATAAAGCTCACTGGACCATGCAGATAAGATTATTTGCAGCTCTTTGAGATAATGTGCTGTCTGTGTTTGATCCAGAAACTAATTACACCCCCTGAGTGCAAATCTTTTATTGCTTGCTGGGTCAAAGCAATAAAAGAAGCTGAATTTAAAAAAAGCTGAAAAAGTGCAGGTTTTGCAGTCCTGCTGAGTAACAGTGTAACACGGGGGATAGTCTAAATGACTGCAGCTATAAAAACCAGCTAATCACCACATCATAGACCTTCAATAACCTTGCCACAACGACCCTGTGTTTACAGAGAATGAAAGGCGGTGAAGCTGAAGCACTGCAGACTTGCTCAGTATGATAAAGACAAAAATGAGAAATGGTGAGATTGTGCTGCTGCAGGCTGCAATGCCATGCTGTGCTGCACTATGATCCGTAATCCAGAGTGCTAGTGAACAGTGCAGGGTGATGTATTTTGCCATTACTCTCTTGACAGAGCTATAATCTACTGTGCAGAGTCAAGGTGTTCTTGGCTCAGTCACTGCATTGCAATACAGCAATTCATAGTCCCCCATCTGAGGAGTCACCTTACCCCCTCACAGACTTCAACTTTAAGGGCCACCACACAATGCAGTATGCTCTGTAATAAAAATCTGGATAATTTGCCACTGTTTATAAACTACATTAACTGCTGCCACCACAGCCTAACCACACTATAGCTCTATGTCTACGTCTCTCCTTAACCCCTACTCACAGTAAGGCACTCCACTCAGAACATCCCACTTCACTTGACCTTCCTGTCTCTCTGCAGTAGGGCTGAATTCCAGTGTGTGCATACTGATTGAGACTTGAGAGTCTAGACGAAAATTATGCCAGGTATTTGATTACTGGCAGGGGAAGAATACAGCTGTGTATCTATTAGGGTGAAAAAGCCAAACCATTTACCTTTTTGTCAAGAGCAGCAGTATGCAGAGAGAGTGTGCACACACACACACACACACACACACACACACACACACACACGCACGCACACTGGTGTAAAATCCAGAGCCTTAAATGTGCACAGCTTATCTTTCTCTGCTTTTGGTCCACACTAAAGCTCAACACTGAGGTCCAGTTACCCAGTAAGATCAAAGTAATGTTCTTTAGGCAATGCTGCTGCAGTCCTGCTCACTTGGTACCACAGCCCACTGGACCAAAACTGAGTCTTAGATGGTGGAACTAGACCACCACTGATGGCACTTCATCTAGTTCTCTAGTTGTCGCTTGCCTGCATCTCCTCATTCCTGCTTCTTTAAATGTAGCTTCAAAATGAGCCTCATTTATCATGGTCAAGGACACAGGTAGCAGCCATTATAAGTATTTTTCCACTCAGCCTCAGGCAAATGCTGTACACTTTTCAGATTGTCATGCATCCCTGTGGAATACCATTCACAGTGCAAGGGCAGGGATGTGTGAAAGCAAATATGCGACTGCGGGTGCGAGTCTCCCAAAAGCACAAATGGCTCTCCTCATAACTAATACCTGCTGCAGAGCAAAGAAACACAGAACATTCATCACAGGGATTATTTACATTTTAGTTCTGCTCTGCGCCCAAATCAATCCAAATGTAGCTAATCAATTATTGTTATGAAAGCTTAAAGATGGACAAGAAATTGGGACAAATTAATATTGTGGACCAGAATACAAATTATCTCCCGTTTTACTGCTAGCAAAATAATGGCCTTGGCTAATTCTCTTTCATATCAGCGCGACATGAAAATCTGTCTTGATGCCTCGTCGTAAATAAACACAGCCATGACAGCCTCATTATAGGTAATCAATATCATTTGCCGGGATAAAAACACCTGTTTGGTGCGAAGCTGATGTGTTTGAAGGGGGATGGGCTTAGGATAACACTAGGCCAGTGTGGGAAGATATTACGATGGAGAATTACCAACATTAATCACTTTAGCCAAGGAGATTATCCAGTCTTGCTTAATTAAGAATCTCCCGCAGGGCAAAGAGCAGAGAGAGCAGGGTGAAATGGGATATATACTGTTCACAGGTGCCCAGCACAGCTTTGCTCAGCAGTTAAGTTGAAAAAGGTCATGCTCAATATTTCAAAGTGAATCTGAGAACATGGCTTACCTTGAGGGAGCTAGTAACTGAGAGCCCTGCACATAATCAGTTTTGGTAAAGAGGAGCTGATCAATTTTTATGAAAGTGTTGTCAGAGGCTCAATTTATTTAGGTTTCTTTAGATTACCAAAGTGAAGCTATAGTGTTCATTTGGATTACTAATATAAATTTTTAGATCATTCATTTTAAGTTACAGGAAAAAACCTGGAAGAGTCACAGCAGGAAGGACGAGGCAAAACATAAAAAAGACAGAATCAAGAAGAGATCCCACAGTCAGACAAGTGGTCCAGAGGTTACAGAGCGACACTGGCAATAACGTGGAGCCAAATTCCTGTTCACTTCACAGCTGGTTATTTGCTCTTCTCTACCTTTGTTTTGGGCCTCTACCAACTCTACCAATGAATTCATTAGAAAAATCTCGCTCTTGGGTGGTAAATTCTTCAGCACTTTCACAAAGATGTAGTCAAAGATACTTGAAGTGGCTTCTACAGTATCAACCTGTCGTACTAATGTACTGTAACTGAGCAAAGCAAGAACTGCTTACGAGCCATACAACTTCCATTTTTCCGTTCTTATTGGGGTGCACAATCCTCAGTCAACAACAGCAAACAATTTCAATTTCCCTTGGAAACAATGTCTGCTAGACAGAGAGAGGAACCAACACTGGCACTGTCGTCAACAGGAAAATAATAGGGCCACGCTGACAACCTGCTCTGAAGGGATAATCTTCTGCAGGTGCCATCATTCTGCATTATGCACAAAGGAAAGACAGACAGGTACTTTCCAGGGAAACCGAGCCAAATATAGCCCGCGTTTCCAGTAAAGAAAAACCACAACAGTGTCTGGCTTCAGTGTGGCCCCAGAGACAGAAAGACACGCACAACAGTCTAGTGGACCTTTCAGAACAGCTTTTGAAAAGGGTTACCACACTAAGTCCTTCCAGGGAGATGTGTTGTTATTTAAGATAAAGATATAGGAAACCTGGTAATTTTTCAGTATTTGTGTTACTGATTATTATTTTCTATTCAATCATTGTTAAATTCATTATCTATGAAATGTCAGAAAACAGAGTCTCAACAGCTCACAATTTTTATCCATTATCAACTGTTATGTCACTTAATTGTCTAATTTATGTTTGTTAAGAAAACCACATTTATGATTAAAAAATTTCAAGTGTAAATATTTGCTGTTTTTTAATCATTTATACTGTGTGTTGAATTTAGTTTGACAAAACATGATACTTGATTACATTTTAGGCGTAAATAAATTTTACCCAGAATTTTTCTGTATTGTCTGATAGTCCATGGCTAAATATTTCATTGATAAATTCAGAAAATAAATCAGCAAATTAACGTTGTTACCTAGAGTTTAAATAACTATGTATACATTTATGTTCTGCAACTTTCTGATATTCTACATTAAACATGAAAACAGTCAGAAGAATTACAGTCAGATGAAGAGGCTTTAAAGAAAAGTGTTGAGCTAAAAGCCTCAGCTCTCACTGCAATGTTGTCAAACTGTCGTAGTTAACCTTAAGTACTGTGCTACAACACCTCTGTTGCCAAAACCACAGGCTTCAGGTCAGAGCTGAGGAGCCAACAGGATGCAGCTGTACCAGTCAGCTGCCCAAGTGTGGTTGCACTCTGTATGAACTCCTGCCACAATGAGCCATGAATAGATTATAATTACAGTGAAAAGCTATGAATGAGACTGAAGATGCATAACAACACGATGAGAGAAAACTGTCAAACTGTAAAAAAGAAGCAAAAGCCAAAAACTATTTTTGACAAAAGTGAAACCTTGCAATAACTCAAAAAGGACATCAAAAATTCCTCGAACACAGACACTCTGTAATCGTTGTACGAGTCGGGGCAGTTAACGTCGGAGCCGGCCCAGCCAGGATCCATGCCTGGCTGCAATGCTATCCAAGCGATTTACACAGACTGAAGTCGGCAGTGGGGGATATTTTACAATACACTGGAACAACTCTCTCCTGACAGCCAGCTCTCTCCCTGGCACAGAAAATCTACAGAGAGAGGACAAATCTTAGGGAAGGGTGCTGTATATGTGATGGAGGCAAGAAGAGAAGTGTGGAGGAGGAGGAGGAGGAGGGGTGATACTGTGAGTAACACATTTATCCTCGCAACAACAACAACAACAACAACAACAACAACAACAACAACAAAAAGAGGAGCAACAGCAGGTAGTTATTCAGTAATCTAAGATATGAGGGGAAAAAAAATAAAGGCCCATAAATCACTACTGTTGGCTGGTAAAAGTGGCACTTTTCTAATTCCTGTTCAAAGCACTGATTTCAAGGTGAAAACAACTGCAGTTTAAGTGCCAGCATGTATTTTATTTTTGTGTATGTGTGCATGTAATACGAAGGTGTACACTTGAATTATCAAGTCATAACAATTAATGCAGCAAATACCCTGCACAAACTCCGTCATGCAGTTTAAGAAGAGGCACATTCATTATCTACTGAAACTAGGGCTGGGCGATATGGCCCAAAAGTCATATCCCGATATATTTAGGCTGAATATTGATATACGATATATATCCCGATATTTTTTCACAAAGTCAGAGCAAATATTCAGTCAAAGTCAAAGCCAAATAAGACACCTCACAAGTAGCTTTATTGAAACCGGCTACTTCAGTGAACAGTTGCAAAATCAAATGAATAAATAATAAACAGGTTTCTTCACCTGGTTTATGATTAAATACTCAGCTGTTCAAATAATAGAATGTTAAATAGAAACACTGTATAACAAGGAGTACCTTTTTTGAAATCAAAGCTCTGTAAGGTGCACATTTAACTAAAAATGTATCTTATAAATATCCCTACATGTAATGTGATTTTGTTGCTCATCAGATACTTTGAATCCGAGCTATCTCCAAATTACTGAGCCACTGGTTTTTCTTTTACTAACCAATTCCTCCACCGCACGCTCCGCATACGTTGTTGCTTCCTCCATGTTTGCTGAAGAGTGCCGGGTTTCTGTTCCTACCACTCCCCCCTCTGTGCATGAAAGAGGAGGGGCGGGGGCGCAAGGGGAAGTGCAGAGACCTCCGGGTCAGCAGCTTGCTTGGAGCGAGGATCACAGCGCAAATTTGAACTATATTGATATATGCGATATGGTCCAATTCCATATCGCATTTAAAAATATATCGATATTTTTTTTATATCGATATATCGCCCAGCCCTAACTGAAACCAAAATAAACCTGAAACGTTAATTCAAAAGGGCAGATGAACACCATCTGCAATACCTTAGACACTAACACTTTCCTTACACTGGGTGATAAAGGATCAGCAAACCTTGAAATTATGAAAAGAGCCATTAAGCCAACATTTAGTTGCACTATGGGTGATTTGCATAAACGTATCAAATAAATGCTGCAGTCACGGAGTTGAGAAGCAAGAAAAAGAGAGGGCAAGATAGAGAGGACAAGATAAAGCTACAGGGAATCTCTATCATAGAAGGTGATGGTTGCATTAAGTTCTAAAGCAACCCCTGCGGTTCAGAGTGAGGTTAAGCGAATTGGGCACATCAAGGACATCTGGGAGACAATGTAATTGAACAAAAGAACAAAAGAGCGGGCAAAGACATGGATGGAAGGGAGGATGGGAAAGAAAAAGGCATCTGTCTGTGAGGCACTCACATAATGCCAACACCACAGTTAACTAATATCATGTACAACACCTGTGTTGTATAAATCCTCTGTTGACCCTAACCACGGTGAACACTCCCTTGACAGTATTTTGAACCACCTGGGAGCTGAACTGCTTATATGCAGGCATGAGTAATCATTTCCTCTGAGGATGTCAGAGAAGGATTAGAAAACATAAACTTTGAAACATAAAAATGCCTAAACTTTGTGGGCGAGTGGGGGAATAATTGCAGATGTAAGACTCGGTTGCAGCCAATTTGTAGCAATTGCTGGGTGACCTTGGAGTTTTGTTATGCCTGTTAGGAATTCAACGGTCTGCATTTTTCATACTGTAAGCAAGCATAAAACATTAAGACAGGAAATGGGACTGGAAAAGAACTTAACACACTTACCTTTGAGCTGGTCAGCCACCACGCTCTGTCCTATTCTCTCAGTGACCTGTCCGTCTTCATGTTGGTAGCGGTCATCCAGGAAGTTAGCAGTGGCCTGTGATAAGTGGACCTTCCCGGCAACTCCCAGTTGTTCCATTAGGTTGGCCAGGTTGACATCATTTGACCAAACATCAAACTTGAAGCGTTTCATGCCCAGGATGCCACATAGCACAGTGCCAGTGTGGACTCCGACCCTCATGTTCACCATCTCCCTCTTCTCCTGGCAAAACTGTTCAATAGCTTGGATCATGCCCAGGCCCATCTCCACACAGCAATAGGCATGATCGGGTCTGGGTTCAGGACAACCAGCCACACAGTAGTAACAGTCTCCCAGAGTGCTGATCTTTTCGCAGCCAGTGAGCTCACAAAGTCTGTCAAAACGTCCAAACAAGTCATTCAGAAGCCCCACGAGGGCATGAGCAGATTTGTTGGCAGACATTTTTGTGAAACCCACAATGTCTGCAAAGAGGATGCTGACTGGTTCCATCCGTTTCATGTTGAAGGGTCTGAAAATGATCTGGCCTCGAGGGATGGAAGTTTTCTTGCGTTTATTGTTTTTAGGGCTGGAGATGGCGGCTGCAGCGCCGCTGGTAGAGTATCGTTTGACAGAATTATCACCTATCTCCTCATCACCCTGTTTCATCAGCTCATCAGCCACTATTCGGGGCATGACGGAGTGAATCATTCGCTCTTTCAGGGCTTTCTCCACCTCCAGATCTTTGCCATGCATGATCGCTTGCCCCACCTTGAGGAAGGTGCTGCGTGACCGCACCTCAGACATGATAAACAGGTGGATGCCAATTGCATGGGCGCAGAGGTGGAGCAAGGCTTTGGCCGGGCCCAGCCAACTTAGTGTATCCCAGTCTGATTGAGAGGCTATACTCCAGTTCTCGTCTGTCTGGGTCAAGGGAAGCCAGCCCAAAGTTTCAAAAAACACAGAGTAGAGAAACCCAAGCAAAACAGAAGCATAGAGACGAACATGGAGGACACTGTAAAGCAACAGAAGTACTTCGATACAGAGGGAAAAGGTCCCTACAGGGGAGAGGCAGGGGGAACAGGTGCTACCTCCTACAAGCTTTTCGTAAGACAGGTTGTATGTGGGACCCATGCCACTGAACTCTTCCACATCGAGTGTGGGTGTGAGAAAGACTGGTTCTCTGAAGCCTGAAGTCTGGATTTGAGGGGCCAGGGTGAGGATGAAGGTTACAACAATGAGCAGGAGAGATGCTTGATTGTAGCAGCGTGTGTAGAGTTTAGTAAAGGTTAAAAGGAAGAGGAGGAGGCAGAAAACGATGAAGGATGCGGTGGGAATGAGAAAGGCAGTCCTATCACAGCAAGAAGGGTTAGTAGCAAAGTACAATCCCCAAAGGAGGCCAGCAGCAGCCAAATAAAAGAGCACGTAGCGGAAGCGCCGCTGGGTCTGAGGGAAACATCTTTCTCTACAAGCCTCCTCCAAGATTGAAGAGTCAAACTTTGGGTCCCAGAAGTGGCCTGCAGATCTCTCAAAAAGCTGAGGCATCTTCCTCTGTGTGCGAAAGCTCTTGACTGCCGGCTTCCTGACTCCGGACTCCCCAGAGCTGCAGCTTGAGGAGATGCTGTACTTGCAGTGCTTGGATCCCCCAATGAAGCCTCCCCCGATTGAACCAAGCGGCCCACCTCCATGCTTGTGTTTAACACTGCTGCCAATCCTCACCGAGACGCCTCCGTCTCCACTTGAGTCACAGCTCACTTCTGTGTTGTGAGGCAGCAGTTGTTGATGTTGGGGCGATGCCATGCTTCTTCTTTAACCCCCAAAAAAGGGGGGGCAGCTAATTCAAAAATAACAGATGAAACTGTAAAGCATAGTGTTGGGCCACTGGGTAAGAGCCGGGGTAATGATTGGAAAATCTTTAAGGTGAAGAAAAAAAAAAAAAAGAGCACAAAAAAATCCTCTCAGTTAGCAGTGTAGTGGCAGCAGAAACACCAGCAGACCTTCTAAAGATTTGGAGTAGTTCATTATTGCCCCTCTTGACGTCAGTCCCTGCATTCCTCCATGTTCCCGACTGTTTTGACGCACTTGAGACTGCAAGGTTCACTCCTGCCTGCTCTGCTCCTGGCCAAGTCCACTCTGCAGCCTGCACAGTCTTACAAATTGGAAAAATATTTGGGAGAACTGTGCACCAGCGGGGAAATGATGAATCCGTAAAACTCGAGAAACGGTTGCAATCCGTTTGTGGAGAAACTGCGCTCACCACGAGTGTGTAAATCCAAGTCCAGCTGTGTCACTGAATGTTGGAGGGCAGCCAGCGTGAATCACGCTTTCATTAGTGGTGCATGTCCATTACCGCCGATCCATTAAGTTTTAGGGTTTCACTGGGAACATGGAGAACTGGCCAAAACTTTATCCAAAATAAATCCTGCGCAGCGTCTCTCAGAACAATCTGCAAGATCTGAGTCTGCTTTTTTAGTCCGAAACGAGTGTAAAAAGCTGTCACCAAATGCCCACATGCTCTTGGCTGCAGGGCCTGATCGCAACAGTTCCCGCGGTGTCAGCCCCGTCCTTTCCTGACTTCCCCCTCCGGAGTCTCCGCCGCGGCCGCGTCTCCGTGCGCAGAGAGGAGCTTGTGCAGAAGGTCTGCTGGAAACAAATGCATGAGACGAAAAATGAAAATAAAAACAAAAACACAGAACTGTTGGGGGGGGTATGGAGCTCTGCTGTCAGTGACTCCCGTGTAAACACGCTCCTTGAAGACTGTGTAGCAGCCAGCCTGGGCTCACTGTTGCGTTGGTGTCGCTTTAATATTCAAACACAAACCAAACGTGGCTAACTAAACGCTACAGTGAGCCCAGAGTTAATCTTCCAGATGTCCTGGCCGTACCCGGTTCTGGATCTGAGCTGTTTTCTGTGTCAATCGGACAGCTGAACGGAGGAATTCTGCAGACTGGAGCGGACTACATGAGGTGGACCGGGGTCCGGTCCTGCCTTCTCTGAGGTAAACTTTCCTCTCGGCTGTCTGGTCTGCTTCTAAATGGCAGATGACGAAGACCCAGAGAGACTCTGGCTAATTAAAAGGTCTCCACCTCCGCTCCACCCCCCGCCCCTCATACACACACACACACACACGTACACACACACACACACACACACCACAGTCCCACAGGTCAAAGCTGAGCGCCGTCTGGATCCAGCTACTTTAATTGAATTGCATGCGACGCGCTAGGGAATATCCTCCTACCTCCAAATACCTGTCCTTTAATCCCAGACAGACGTGACGGATCTGCTCCGGCATCTCTAAAATCCTCGCAGCGTCCTCGGATGGATGGGATTGTCCTGTTTGCGTGATGTGGCTGCTCTCTGCGCAGCGCGGCGCCGTCCACTCCCGCAGGAAACGCCGTGTGCGCTCATCCGGGCGCGGTGGCAAACGCTGTGGCCGCAGCCGCCACCATCTTCTGTCCGCCAACCGCCGTCCAGCCGAGAGATGCTCAAGTGTGTGTGTGTGTGTGTGTGTGTGTGTGTGTGTGTGTGTGTGCGTGCGTGTGTGTGTGTGTGTGTGTGTGCGAGCGAGTGTGTGAAGTCACCTAGAATAACGTTAAAGCCGTTTCGGCCATTTTCTTTCAAAATAAAATCCAATGAGTTTACAATACAACCATGCCATGTAGCCATATGTCTGGCTACTGGCATGGTACTGGCTACGACTGCCAGACTTTATTGATTGATTTGACAACATTGCAATCCGGCCACTGCGATAGACTGGCGACCTGTCCAGGGTGTACCCCGCCCTCGCCCAATGTGACCTCCAGCACCATTATTTTGAATACAAACGGCCGTGTTTCCGGTGCAGTGGTTGTAATTGCCCATGTCTGTGTTTGGTGAGCGGAGGAGGGAAAGGCAGGGCCGAGCGGTGATGGGAGTGGATGGGAGGGAGCTGTGGCGGTTGTGCAGTGCACACTCAGTTGGGGGAGAAAGAGAAGGACTCAAATTAACTACGCGTATTTCAGAAAAGGGTGGGGACGTCTTTTTTTTTTTTTTGGACCTCAATAAACTCATTCCCTCCCTTAGAGCAGAAGCCCCTTTACCTTTTTATATTCTTCAGAATGAACTCTGCTTCATGTAAACACCTTCCCTGAAATGAGCAGGAGTAAAACATTGGACTGTTTGAAATGGAATAGCCAAGCGAGACAAAATAATCCAAAAACGTAAGTATAAGTAATCTAATTAAAAAGTGGCACATAAGTGAATTTAGTTTGGCGCACTTCAATACTTCAGCACCTCCGAGACTATTCAAACAGTGACCTCTTAGAAATGACAAAGCCGGCAGCATATTTGAATCCAGTTTTAATGCTTTGGCCTCTATTCTTAGTAGCCTCAGAGAAATATTAATCAGAAGCCATCTGTATAGTCAGCACTGTGGCTTCACTGTTAGACTCTTGAAATCCACCTGCATTTAACAACAATATAAATTCCTTTATGACAGGAATGAAAACGTTCTTCCTCCTCCTAATGCTGAGTTTTGGGTCCAGTCTAATAGAACTTGTACAAAATGGGGAAAGCATTAGATAAGTCTCAAATGTAAGATTTACTCCACAGGTATAAAACATGAGAGAAGGAAGGATTTGTTCTGGGATTCAGACTGAACAAGACACAATACAACAATCAACGATTGTGTGTATATGAACATATACAAACTGAACCACATTGTTTCAGCGTGTATGTGGCTGTGCACCGCGGCATACTTAATCATCAGTGCAGATTTATGTTGAAGCCTTAGTGTTTAGAAAAAAACATGTTTAAACCACTAGCTTTAATTTAAGCATATAAAAAGACTGCTTTGATATATTATTCCTTATTATGAACTTTAAATTGTACTTTTCATTTGCAAGTTATCTGCTTTTCAATCTTTATAAAACAATGTTTTAAGGGATTAACCAAATGCACTTACAGAGAAACACACATCGGGCCATTGTAGAGTCATACACTGTCTAACACACACATATACACACACCCCTCCCCTCTTTCAGTCACGACAAACTGTTGGTGCAATGCAGCTGCAGGATAAAACTTTCAAAACTAAAAGAGTGTTCAGACCCTGATAAGAAGGGGTCAGACAAGGACTCTCAGTATAAGTTCAACCCTCTGTCTTCTTGCTCAGCTCTTCCTGATTATAGTTTTATCATTTTGTCAGAATAACTGCAAAGTTTCACTCACTAGTCAGTCAGAAATCTTTATTCTTCATGATCAAGCTTCCGAAAATTGGGCCAAGATTAATTTAAAATTTATACCAAAACAAAGAAAAAGTGACTCAACAACTATTTTAATGGGACACACATCCATTCCAGATCTAATTCACAGATAAATTAAGATAATTTATAATGAAATATTCCAAAAGCACAACCACACAACAAAATTAGCCCGAGCTATCCCTCCATTACAGACTGTTGCTAAACATGGTTATTAAGTTAGTGGTCAGTATAACATTTTACACTTTTACACAGCACTCTCTAGTGGGCATGTTCTGGATCTGCAGTGTAAACATAACAAACACATCCTGTGATACGCACACACACTCACACACACACACACACACAGATTCATCTGGGTGGCATTGCAAGTTAGTTTTCCTTTCCCTTCCATTATGCTTCAGATTTCATTTGGAAAAACACTCTGCACTACAGGGTTACTGAGGGAGGACCAAGAGAAAACAGGGAAGTGTATTTGCCCATGAGCTAACTTTATTTTTTATTTTTTATGGAGTTGTAGTTATTACGCCCAACTCTTTCTTTGATGATTTAAGAGTGAGTGCTTTAAGCTTTGGTTCTGGTTATATTTTGATAGATTTAATTCCACTGTCATGGGGGTGGAGCCAGCAGCTGGTTAGCTTAGCTTTGCATAAAGTTAGGAAAAAAAGGGGAAAATGTTAGCCTAGGTCTGTCAAAAAGTAACAATGACCTGGAACTTAAAAAACTCCCCAATTAACAAATTATAGGTTATTATCTTAAACTAAACCAAAAACACATTTTAAAAGCGTTGTGTTGCTGTTGTAGGAACCGTCATGTGCTAAATGTGCTTTCTTGGCAGTGCATCGTAACTTGATGAAGATATTAAACCGAGGATAAATATAGTATTGAATAAGCGTGGTCTCAAAAATGTCAAACTGTTCTAAGCATTTTTGCCATAACACGCTCTTGATGGAGTAAGCTGTAGGTAGGCTCAATTAAGGAATTGCAGATTTGACAGATTTGGTGTAGGGGTCAGTATTTAGGACTTCCTTCTGTTCATAGAGGTCAGGGGTCAACTCATCAGTCCTCCACTTCATCTTTTTCTCTCTATTACCTAAAGCTAGCTTTATGCAAGCTAAGAAATCCATTACCACAGCGATCCACTATCACAATCTTGCCGCAAGACTTTGTCCAATTTTGTAGCAGGATTGTTCAGTACACAGACACAGTCTACTTCAATGCCCATTTGGAAAGTTTACACAGAAAAATCAATAGTTATCTTCATAACCTGCACAAGAAACGGCAGAACAAATGGATGAATACAGCTATAATTCAAACACATTCTTATGTGTAATTTTTTATGGTCATTCAGCTATAAAAGCTGGGAAGCTTATCATTGAAGGAAAAAAATATATTCATAACATAGTACTGAATTTTTGCCAAACACCAAGGATCTATGGAAGCTAACAGAAACAGCAAGAGCAGTTAAGAAGTCAAGCAGAATGAACATATCCACCCTGCTCTGAAGACTCTGACCCTTGAACCCTGACCTCTGCTTCCATCACTGTGCTCATTTCACTGGTTGTCAACAACCAAAACTGATGAGCGTCTAAAACTAAGAACATTTATTGCACGGCAGGGCTGGTTCAGGTGTCAGCATCGCAAGAACTATTACTTTAGTTTGTTAGAAGGAAATTACATGCATCTGTTAAATAAGAAGTGACGTCTAACATGCAACGTTAATGTCAATCTATGTCAAAAGTTTGGATGATCACCCAAACTCAAAGGCTTTGTATAGCACCCACAAAAAAGCTACTTCAAAAACAATTTCTGAAGCATATGGAATTGACCTGCTGCAACGCAGCACTTTACTAAACAAATTTGCAACTCCTATTTCAACTTTTACTGTTTTATTCACATACAAGGGAGCTGGTATTAGACTGTTTTCGGTCTCAGGATTTATCATTTTTATTTGATATAGCTTTTTTCCACTTTTGGCTTTCTTTACATTGTTACGTCCTCAACCCTGAAATCCTACACAGTCCACTGTGATTGTGCAAGGGTGAGAGGAGGGTGTGTATTAACAAAACCCCGTGATGAGTGGCATGTTCTCAATTCTTTGGTAGTGGTGTCCTTAAGCTGCCTAATCAGACAAGTACTCTTCCCTCCCACTATCTGCGTCATTTCCACAGTTCCTAAATGCATTTCCTCCCATATTCTCCTGAGAAAAAAAAACAAACACTAATCTCTTCTCCTCTGTTTCCTTAAACAATACAGGCATTCTGAAAAAATGCAGGGTTGCCATCCACCAGACCCCTTTACCCTCTCTTTCTCCTTACTTCCCCGACTCAAGTTAATTTGGGTTCCTCAGTTCTTCCGGTAGCGATTCTTTGGCTTCTCGCCACAGCCAGTGGCTTCACAGGAAGACAGCCCAGGCTGTTTGCCAGAGTTAATGCTACTCAGAAGAGCAGGCAGCTCATTGGTGATCGCCTTCTCAATCTTCTCCAGCAGACAGCCTCCCATGTAGGAGCACTGGCCTGACAGGGGCTTGAAATTGGTGATTGGGTTGATGCCAAAGAAGTCACGGTAAGCATCACGGTTGGGCAGATCAAACTTGCTGACATTAGTCTTGGCTAGGATTGATTTGAAAATGTAGAACTTGTCTGGGTCATCTATGATCTCCTTGAAGACTAGCTCAGGGTCGCTGAAGAAGCTCATCTTATCTTTGAAGGTCTGGACGTAGCGGTCCACCAGCAGGCCATGGATGCGCACACGGATGCCATGCTGGCGGATGAAGGCAATTTTATTCTCCATGCGGTTTTCAATCACCTGGTTCAGATCTTCCAATAGGGAGATTTCCTCTCGCTTGAAGAGTTCACGACTGGTGTCAGGTGCGTAGTCATATGGCCAGAAGGAGCTGACGTAAACGCGGGGGGGCTCAGTCACGTTGATGAGTGGAGCCAAGCTCCAAAAGAGTGCTCCATAGACTCTCATTAAGTCCTGGGTGGCCAGGTTGTCAGCCTTGTTTAGGATGATGCGGATTTGGGACTCACGACCCTTCAACTGCCGGAAGAGCATCTCCAGCTCCAGGCCAACATCCAGCTTGGTGGGGTCAAACACCACGAAGATGAGGTCGGCACGGTCAATAAACCACTGGCAAACATCGTTGAATGGATAGCCTGGACAGGAAAAGAGAAATAAGTAGCTTTTACCACAAAGTACTGAATTGTACTGAACTGTTTTGTATATAGTATGAAAATCTGCAAACTGATGGTCAATGTTTCTACTTCACCTCTCTCCTGCTGTTTGCGGTTCTCAATGATTCCTGGTGTGTCCACAAAGGTCACACGCTCCAGCAGCTTGTGGGGCATCTCGATACCGATCAGCTTTTCCAGGAAGTTTTGTCCAAACTTCTCCAGGGGTGAAAAAGAGCGAGAGCTGTCTGCTGCCATAACAATACCCTCAACAGAGCGTATCTTCTCCCCGTGCATAATAACAGTGAACTCAGAGGTAGTGGGCTCAGCTCCTAAACACAAATAAGAAACAGAGGGAGACATCAGCAACATAAACAGACTGGGATACATTTTGAAGAGAGAACAGGTAAGTAGATTATACGTTTAACAGAGGCCAGAAATGTTCAGTCCTTAAATCTAGATGTAATTCAACTAAACCTTTGTGAAGGTGCCTATTTGATTACCACAATGACATTCAGCTCTGTAATAGTTCTACAAATCCAGAATGACATGTTAGGTTTACTTCATCCTTACTGAATTATAGTACAAATGATTCCAACATTTAGCATTTTTACTGCTAAATTAAAAAATAAAAATAAAAAAAGGGAATGATAGATACCTGTGTAGAGCTGATAGGGGCTGTCGTTCAAGCCCAGGAGGTAATTGATCATGGAGGACTTTCCAACACTCCAGGGTCCCAGGAAGAGCACCATGGGTTTGGAGGTAATCTCTCCATCTGTGGGCAGTGACAGACAAACAGTGATTAAGATATCTGAAGGATGGCTAGCTGGTGATGAAAGTTCATCCCAATTTTGATACCATAAAATAGAAAAATTATGCTGAGAATGTATTTTTTGTAGAATAGATGTGAGATCTTTGAGTTTCTCTTTGTTCACTTATGTTTAGCTTAGTATTCTTTTCCTTCTGTGCCTTCTGACTGGATAGTCAAACCAACATTAATCCATCCAAAATGCTTCCTTTGGTTGTTTTTGGGATGAACCTTACTTCAAGTCTGAGAGACACTAAGAGGGGTGTCAGAGAAGCACTGCTGCTCGTAATCCAAAGCACAGAGGAAGATTTTTGAAGACTTAAAAATAAGCAAAAAAAGGAAAGGCAAAGAGACACATTGAAGCTGTTAGGTTTGTTTAATAGCATAACAGGAAAAAAAAAAATCAATGAAATGCAGCAGCCAAATCCCTGTGGCATGTAACAAAGCAGAGCCATCACTCTGACGTAAGACTCAGCAGGCCAAGGTGCCGTGTGTGTTGTGGGTGGACATGGTGTCAGGTGGGAGGAAAGCTCTGTGACAGCCCACTGATAAATTCAACAAAAGACGTGGAAAAAAATACCAAAAAAAGGAAAGACAGAAAATAATAATAATAAAATAAATAGTAGAAGAAAAGAAAAAAAACTACTCCGGGTAGTTAAATTATTTTAAATGGTAAAAAACAAAGTATGACAGAAAGTCAATCAGTCGACTCCCAGCTGAACACTGACCACCCTTTCCCACCCGTGCCCCCTCCTCAAACCTGTGTGTCCTTTGTTTAAGACAAAAAAACTACACATGCAACACCTTCCATATATTACACTTATCTTTGTTATCTATTGTGTTTTCCCACATTTAAAGAACTAATGATTCAATTTCTTCCCTTTTCATTCTTGTAATTGAAATCATGGTAGATAGTAAATAGATTTTCTTTTGCATAAGGAATAAAAGCTGTGCAGTATTTATAATGATTTTAGTGATTCAACAAATGTATGAAGAAAAATGAGGGCGGGGGGTGGGAAAGGAAGGGGCTGAGCACTTCAGGCAGTGCCATGCACAAGTGAGCCCCGGACCACACCCACCTGTGGCTGAGTCCCCTAAAGATCGTCCGGGGTAGGCTGTCAGATGAGGGGGTGGGGGTTGGGGGAGGACAGGAGAAGGAGGGTGGAATATAGAGAAATGAAGGGAACAGGAGGTGGAGGAGAGTGAGGAGAGCTATATGAGGGAGTGAGGTATTTAGAAAGCAACAGGGAAGTGGAAGAATAACAATGTGCATGAATGGCATGAATGGTGGGTCCCATATTTGACCTGATGTGTCAAACATGTTTTTCTACTAATGGAAGGTGTGCCTATGTGGGCAAGCCTTGAGGTGAATTTTTTTAGCAATACAGTTCTTGACACAGGTGGTATTTAACAAATTAGCATGCATGCTAAGCTTGAAAAGAGCGGGAACTTCAATGTGCATTTTGAGGTTACTGTAAGAACTCATTGTGCAAACACCTCACCACAAAGGTCTTAGTAATAGAAGAAAAGGGGAAGAAATGTTTTTCTAAGTAGCGTTAACTGAACGAGTGATTTCAACAAAACTATGCCAACAATGGCCTATCGTGTTTGGCCTATCAAGAGACCATATCTGTGTATGTTGGGCTTGAAATCGAAGAGGAGATGATTATTTCCTTACAGTTTCTGTGCTTCACAGCCAACATATGATTTCACATATCACAGGTAACAGTGAGTCTGAGTAAGAACCCAAAACCTAAATAAAACCACAAAGTCACAAAAGGTGAACATCTGAGAGAGCTACTGTACTATCTATACACTAATGGCACAAGGATGGACGTGTGTGTACAAACACGTTAACAAATCAGTCACCAAAGCAACATAAACAGAGAACTGACACAACAGCACAAAGTGCAGGCGCAGCCGAAACCTCCGTGGTACCTGAAATCTCATGCTGCCTCAGCTCATTGTACTTGTAGGCCTGCTCCATCGGCTTGATGGAGTTATGGTAGATCTTCCGCAACCTCTGTATTGCCGCTGAAGGACAAGATGAAAAGAGGAGAAGATGTTAAGGATATACTTCTTTACCATATCAGTCTTTCACCTTCACTTCCACCTTCTGAGATTATATATTATATGAGTGATCAAATGTTAGGTAGACATTTGCAAGTTAAAGAAAACCAGGGAAAGGGAATCTGTCAAATCCAGTTCAAGCTTTACAAAAAAACAAAACACATCCACTGAATGACCTTTGTTCCTTACCTGCATAGTCTGCCGCTTTTTCCTCAGCTGCTAGTCGCAGCGTCTCATCGATGTGAGATCTGTCTCTGAGGACGGAAGTAAAATCTTCTTCTTCTGTAAAAAGAACATTCATGAAATTCAACTAGGTTCAAGTCATCAGTATGTTTAATAAAAAAGTGATGGAAATGGACCCAGGTGGCCAGGTATGGTGCAAAACATGACAGTTTCATTAGGAAGCCCACAGTGAGGCTGTTGACAGCCCATCCTGCATTTTCAGCAAAGCTTTGCTACTGAGGTAAATAATGCTGCTATTTCTGGATGCAAATCACTCAGTGCATCCTGCATCCCGATATGTGTAAACCTGGGAATTTAATTGTTACGCAGGGAATTTATAAGTGCTAAAAAGTAGTTTTACATCCACTGCTTTCATCAGTCTCACATGTCACTTATGTGAGCAGTCTGAATCCAGTTGCATACATTGTACACCAAATGCCTGATGTGCTATCTTCACTTTCACCTATATCTTAGCCTTACTTTGTAAATAAGAAACTTTTACTCTGTTAACTGCATGATAAGAACCACACTTACTATGGCAGACTTTTTTTAAGGTGGGGAAGGAACAGAGGCCAAATGAAAATACAGTCATCCTTTCAATCCCTTTTACCCCAGTCGGAGCTCTTTAATTTTGGGCATCTTCTACATGACAACCCTTATTTCACCCCATGTCTGCACTACAAAATCACCACCATTTTAATGTGCAGACAGTTTTCTAAAAGAAAAAAAGAACAAATCAAACAACAAACAAAATATAAATTCAATCTGATAGAATTTATCATAATTTACTTTCGTGAATATGCATGTATGTATATGTGTGTGCAAGACAGAGACCATAGCACCAGAATAGGAGAGACCATTTCTGCTCACAAGTGTGTCATGTCCTTTTAAACATATCAGATTGCTTAGATCACAGCTGGTAGTACAATCAGCTCTCAATTTAGAAAGCAAAGGCTGAAATTAAACAGACAAAGACATCTGTTTGACATCATCATGGCTTCAACAACAGAAAAAATAAGAGAGACAGAGTAAGGGACTTCCCCGGTTTCACTGGGGCCAGCAAATTCTCGACTGTTCTCATCAGTAATGTACACGAGACAATGATGTGCAATCCTTTGTCTTTTCTCCTCTATATTTATCCACCTATCAGACTTATTGCACTGTGTGGCCTGTCCTTGTGTGCCCAGGTCTCAGAGGAGGCCTCCCTTCTAACGCCTCCCACATAGCCCTGCTAGTTTCAGCCAAACCTGCTACGGCTATGAGCTATATATAGGAGCAGTCGGGAAGTCTTCCTTGTTCACACTTCCATGCTGTGGGGGGTACAGCATGGGCACAGCTACCAGACACTCCCCAAACAAAGTTGTTCGAGAACTTTAACGGTATTTACAACATGTAAATGGACGTTATAGTAGCCATAGAGTGGTTAATTGCATAGTAGATTGGGTAAAGCACATGAAAACTGGCTATTAATATTGTTATACACTGTCTGTCTGTCTAGCCCGAGACAGGAAATACATTAACACAGTTCAAAATCAGTCATGGACTTCCTTTTTCCCTCTATGAATATCTGCCAAAAAAATTATAAAGATTATAGTCTAATAGAGCTAATAGTCCAGGTTCAGATGGAGAGACCTGCATGGAAGATCAGAAAGCATAAAAACCCAGAGCTGCAGCCAGAGGCACAACTGTTTGATCACAGCTTGGGACTGGCAAAGAACCTGTCCAAGATATATCTGGGCATCTGAACAAAACTCATCACAAATCAAAAATCAAAAGCTAACTGGTGTAAAGCAGAAGCACCCTGACTGCAGACTTTTTGCAGACGCCAGAGGAACAAAAACGTGCACTGCTGGCAGCCTTTATATTCTTATTGCTCTGGACCTGGTCCAACAGATGCAACAATATGCAAATACATCTCCATTCTGGTGCAGCAAAACACAACACCAGCACCGTCACTGTGATTTCCCTTATTGCATTTTCAGATAAATTTGAATTCATGACAGCCAGACTCTATATAAGCCTACTCTCTGGGGACACTGACTGTCACCAGTCCTTAAACACTACATTGCCAAAATCGAATATTATTTTCATTGGTTTGTTTCCATCTCCACCTATTTTTGTATGCTGATAATTTCATTTCTACTGTTTTATTTTTGGTGCCACAGTCAGAGGCTTGGCGAAGAAAAGATTTGAATCACAACTAAGTGCTGGTGTCATTGTTTTCTACACATAATAGTAAACTGTATACCAGTGTGAGATGACTCCATCCTGTCAGAGAGCAGCAGTTCTCATGGCATCCTGCTCCATAACCTGGAGTACAGCCACTGGCCATGTGGTCAAAGACTTCTCGTGTATTTGGCCAAGAGTCAGAATGGCACATTGTGTTGGCCAAAACCAACGGTGCATCAAATGACAAGTAAAGTCATCTGAATGCCTGTTTGTTTACAAGCATGACGCAAGCTAGTTTATATTGATTTGGGTCAATAATGTTGTCTGCCAATGCAGAAATCTTGAGTGAACGTTCCATCAAGCAAACGATTTCAATGATTAGTGAATCGTTGTGACCCTCCCGAACCACACACACAGACACACACACACACACACAAGCATAAAGACACGCTATATGGCCCAGGCTTCAATTGAGACCCCAGCAGTTGCTCTTTTGCAGCGTGGCAGCAGTGACACACCCTGCTGGTCTAGGAACAGCACAGAACTGATGATTCTCTCCGAGTCAACCTGCTAAAAATAAACCTGTGTAATGTTGCTCCCAGCACGGAGGAAGAGCGAAAGAAAGCAAAAGGTTAGCAGCCAGAATAAAAGAAGAGTATGAGTAATGCTGCAATGCCTAAAAAGGTCTCCATTTATATCTAGATATATTGCAACCCATTTGGATATAGAATAAGCTCCATGGTTTGTTTTTACTCTCAAGATGGTGCTGGTGGTGGAAAGACAAGGCGTGTCCTTCCAAAGCAGGACTGCCATAACATGCAGACTAAAAGGGTGATTTGCATGGGAACTCATAGAGAAGTGTGCATGTCTCTGTTGTATCACTTCATTTACTGTGCTGTGTAATACAACATCCAATTTAAAAATACACTTAAAGCAATAAAGACATTTATTAAGATGTATTGAAGTATACATAGAATTATGTGGCACCATTTGTGATACATGACCATGAACAAAGGTGAAACACCAGGGTGTTTTTTGTCAGGGAGAGATAACTTTCCAATTAGAAGTTGGTTCAACTTCAACGCTTTAGTGCCTTTTTGAAGAACATAACTATCTTTTCAATGTGCCAATGTGTGGGCTGCGCAGTGTCCACAGCTCACTCAAGCTTCTGTGACTTCACTTATCACTCAGACTCAGTCATGTCTTTTAACACTAGCCTCTTGACTGGGCCTTAACTGCTGTGAACTTGTTAACACCTTCCAATCCAGTCAATCCCTGATGGAAGCCCTGGGATGGAGCTCCGCAAAGATCAGAGAGGTACTGTTGCCCATGCACGGTGGGCCTTGCATCAGCGCTCAAAATGAACCCTGCAGGCGCCAGGGGAGTTGAACCCTGGACATCTGCACCCATGACCATGTGTCCTCACTGAGCCCGTTGCCACACAACCCTCCTACAGTTTGGGGAAACATTCTGGTGCCATCGGCACATCCACCAGGAATGTGAGCGATTTAAGCCCACCATGGCTCCGTGTCAGGGCAAGTCATGCTTCAACTATAGATTCTTGGGTGGAGTCTGTTAAAAATTCATAAATTAAAATAATCGTGTTAAATCGATGTGTAAATATGCCGCTCAAGTTAAAAACTTTCCAACTTACTCCTCCAGGTATTAAAATTTTGGTTTGGTAAAATGGTTTAGTAAATAATATGCTAAAATCTCAACTAATTCTAAGGTTAAAAGGGTTTTTTTCATTTTAGGCTTAAAAGGTTTATTATTTATTCTACAACACACCTAGGGAATACCTAGTTGATCTGATGTAAGCATATGTGTTCATCTGCAGTCATGTGCATTTACACTGTGTATATTAAGCGTATGTGTAAAACCCTAGGATCATATTATGCTGGCGGTACAGTGAAGGTAAATTCAATTAAAGTGAACATGATGAGGGCGGCAGGCCTGGAACCCCGCGTCAGAGGATTTATCCTAAGCACAGGGGGATCGAGGCAATCTTAACTGAAGGCCAAGGAGGTCCACTGGAGGGATCAGTAATGAGGCATCGAATTCATTCAAAATTAAACTGACTGGAAAATATTTTTACATAATACGGGTTTGCAAAAGACCCAGAATTTAATTGACTTTAGCACACAGCCAGTTTCCCTTTACCCTCCTGGACATTGCATAAAAACCAATAACCACAAAAAATGCATATGATTCTTGTTGTAGCGAGGGTAAGAAGTATGAGAGTAGTCGGCAGAACCTATGCGGGGTGTGGTGAGAAGAGGCCACAGATGGCAACAGGTGGCACAGCTTGTGGACCTAGTCCTCCCTCAAAGTCAGGAATAGCCCCACAATGGGTCAGAAAATGGACAGAGGTGGGGGCAGCATGGCTGCCTCCTATTTTAAGGTTTTAACTGTTGGTCAGTGTCGAGACTCAGAGACATTCACGTCCCACATAACTGAGTGGCTACCTCCTACTTGGTAATACATTTTAATTTTTCTTGTATATTTGGCATTTTACAAGGGAAAGGCAGCTCAGTCGCAGGTATGACACAGTTTGTCTTTATTATCTACATCACTTTCAAACTGTGTCTTGTAAATGTAGGTATGTATTTCATCAGAAAGTCTTTTCGAGGAAAAGGCAGACTACCTTCCGTAACAGAATGCTGATGCATTTTATTTTATAGCAAAAGAAACAAATGAAAAACACTGTCATCATCTTAAGTTGGCCACAACCAGATTTCAAGTCCTCTAAGAGGTCGCCAACAGCTCGGACATGAAGTGGAATGACAGTCTCAAAGAAAGGCGCAAGGGCAAAGGCACTTTACGCTGAGGTGTTGATCAGATGCTTCTATCCCTGCTCTCCTGTTTGAAAGCCAGGGAAAGACGTCAGGTGCCCTTGGGACAGTGGGGCCGGGGGCCCGTCTTAAGGAGGGGTGTATAGTAAGGCAGTTATGTATGACTGATTTGTGTCCTCTACTATTGCCATCAGAGGGATGTCCCAGACATACTCCATGCCTTCGGATGAGATCACGTGGAGACAGTGCGACCTTAACTTTCCATGTCTCCCCCCCTGCAAAGTGAGGAGGCCAAAGATGTTTTTACTGTATTGAGGATGGCTTGTATTACCGCTCAAGTATCAACACATTCGTGTGAAGAACTAATCAGAGCCCGAAGGAAGCTGCAATCTATTTGTATATGAAGAAAGTCATAGTTTGTTTTGTGTTTTCGCTGCTTCCTTTGTGTATTTTAGTAAAATGTTTTGATTACATATTGGACACATGACCTTTTTTATAATGTGTGCTTAAACCACATCAGATGTGGTTAGAGTGACATCAGACACTGAATGCGGCTTAAGGCTCCATTTGGTAAGTCTGAGCCATTCGCACAAGACCTGGTTAGTGTAGGGTTTCTAGCAACCTTATAATAACCCAATAGTTACTATAGTAACCCATGTTTACCACTACACGCCAGCCATGTCAGACCCATGTACCAGTCATGTAATATGCCCATTGGCACCAACAAAGCAAAAGAAAGAAATAACTCTAGCCCTTGCTTTGGTGTAAAACTGGAAGGTTTTTAACACTTCAAGAAATGACTGTGATACAGGTGCATTCATGTTGCTGCAACCAATGCTGCCTGATTAAACAGTGACGAGAGTGGAGCTTTATTATATAAGATTACTTTTATGTTGATTACAACATCTATTGGCTCCAAATCTAAACATCTCTTGACAATCAAGTAATGCATTGCATTAATTGTTACGTAATTGACTGGCTTCAGACTTTAAATTAATTCAGAACAGAGACATGAGTGAGAGTGAGCGGAAGCTTTCACAACATCATGACTGTGTTTGCTGATGTTTTTTTTTTTTTACAAGATGGACCTGCTAAATGACAGTGTTAGGACAGTGTTAATTTGTCTCATTTGTGGACTACAGATCTGCCCTGCCCAGGGCAGTTAGACAAGCCATGATGAAATGATTGCAAATCAATTTTGCATTCCTTCAGCAGGAAATTACCCTTTCTGCTCCTCTCTCCTGAATTAGCTTCTCCAGTGGAGTTCCTGACAGAGAGTGAACCAATCAATAACACAAATAATTACACACTAGCAGGGAGTTCATAATTCTCATAATTATCGCATAACTTGTAGTTGTTGGAATGAAAACGACTGCATGCTCTACAGTCAAAAAATCAATATATCGTTCATTATGCACCAGCAGTAGAATTAAAATACAGAGGCCACCAAAAGACACCTGCATGAGCCCGCAGAAGGGTCTGTAAAGGCATGGGTTGCACTCACAGCCCCTCCTGCCTGGAGAATGCATGTCCCTATAAGGCCAACTGCTGGGAATAAATTGCGATTGTGACAGTGCAGAGTGACAGCAGCTGTGCAGTGTATCTAAAGGGAAGCATGAGGCTGGGAGGGGTGAGGAGTTGAGAGGAGAGGGGAGTCGATGGGGAATGGAGGGAGGAACGGTAGTGGACAGTGTTGGGTTTCAGGAGGCCTTCCAATCTTAGACACCTGACAGCAGCCTGGAACATGGAGGCCTGGCCCTGCGCTATGGAGCTAGACGCCACCCCAAGGACAGACAAGGGTAACAGCTACCGTTATGGTCCAGAACCACAGACCAGTCCACATTTTTAGATCATGTAATCTGGGGGTTGTTGTCTCCATGACTGTCCGCACCATGTAATCAGATTAATTGTGAGTATGACATTATTGCTGTATCTAAGGGCACCATGCATCTTCATCAAATGGGAAGTTTGGGTGCAGGGTAAGCAAACCTAACTTATCCAAGATAGAATTCCAAAGGAGACCGAAACAACGGATGCTGAAGTTAAAGAAAAGACAGTGCCCATTTAAGCTCCAGCGTGATTTCTCTCCTCTCCTGGTCAGAGTAAGACTTTCCATCAGCTGGTGCCACACGTTAGGACAGCTGACAGACTGTCACATAGGAGGATGAACTCTAAGTTGAATAATCCTCAACAGCTCTCCTTTCGGAAACTCTTCCAAAATGGTGATAAAGCATGTTCTCATACATCAAAAGTGGGGTTTTTTGTGTGGATTTTAATAATTAGAAAGATGGGAAGGAGAATATTTAATCCATTATTTTACATTGGGTGACGACCCTTTAATTATAAACTGAGACTTTAGAGTTAAAATAGTGCTGCTTGATGGCGAAGGAAGGCCATGGTAATGTTTCTATCTCTGTCTCTGTCTATCCCAGGCCGGTGTCCTTATGGCTATCATTATCCCATGTGCTGTAATTCCAGAAGTCAATGCCATTCCTGAGCAAAATGCCCCCACATTCGACAAAGTAACCCAATAATAATAATGAAAACAATAGCTGAACTGTCATTTCAAAAATATGAAATCTGGACACTGTCAAACCATCAGACAGATTAAGTGCAGCAGTAACAGTAGCAGTATATTCACTCAACCAACCTCTAAACCTGTACCCGGGTCCCAATCCATTTGCTTTGAAAAAAAGCCCAAAAAAAACAAAACAAACTTCATGCCCGCGGTGCACCATCTTACATAAAACAGGAGGAACCCACTCAGTATTTGAACAAAATCCTTCCTACCTGCTGTGGCCTGCAAAAGCAGCAGGGAGAGGAAACAGCAGATCGAGACTGCACCCTTCATGATGGCTGCCAGGAGAACTCTGATAGTCCCACAGACTATATATACCAAGGCAGAAAGGTCAAAGGGCATGCAGAGAGAAGAGGCGGGGCACAGGATGGCCAGCTGGTACAGGGGATGAGATCTGTGTGTTTAAGTTGTTGCAGGACTCATAGTGTGCCACAGGGACTCCACACACAGGAGCAGCTGAGTCTGCTTTTTCAGAGAGGTCACAGCCAGGGTCTCTGCATCAATGCACCAAAACTTGGCTCTTCAATCAGATATCTTTTGGGAAGGTCGTATTCCCTTTTTTGTTAAGACTTAGATGAGACAGAAATTCACCGTGTAAAAAACTAAACATGGTTACACAAATTAGATGCGATGTGCCAAATACTGAACTTACTATTAGGTTTTATCAGCTATTTCCAGTCTTTGTGCTGAGAAAATCTACCAGCTTACAGACCACATATATTTATAAATATAAACATGAGAATAGCATACTTTTTTTTTTAAATCAAATTCTCAGTAAGAAAGTGAATACATCTTTCCAAATCCATTTTAACAGTGACTTCAATTTAAAGTTAAATTGAGCACTGAAAAGGAAATTAATGGTGACAATTGTGCATTCTTTGTAAAATCAGTAGATAGAATCACATTTAGCTGCTGTGGTTTCCAAACAAAGGATGATGATCAAACATCTGAAATTTGTTACCATTTTGCAGTAAATGACATGTAAATGAATGGATCGGACTGGAGGGCGCTGTTAAACCCTCAGTTTAGTAATAAACAGAGCTCATGGCTGCATTGTTTGGAGAGTAATGACTGGTTTAAGGGCTCTTGGGGAGCCTCTGGTGGCAATCACTCTGAGCACTGACTGTGTGTGTGTGAGAGAATGGAGGATGAGAGCTGAAGAGAGGGCATGTCTTCAACATCAGGACCCCTGAGTCAACCTGGAATCCTTAACACAGCAAAACGCTAGGCGGATTACTGCTTTATCACACCCAAGCAGATACACTGTGGTGAACATAATCTCACAATTCCTCAGGAATCAAAATCTCAACTATAAATTAATCCCTTAATATGGCATGAGTTCCTTAGCCAAGCATATCTATCCCAAATGATTCGGGAAGCGTGTCCAAAAAATACAGCATGTTCATTCTGGTGTGTTAAAATGCTTTAATCCTAAAGAACTTCACTGATGGCGGGATCTATCTGAAAGGTATAATCATTTCTTTCTGAAAAATATTGTGATATTGATGAGATGTTGTGAAAACTATTGAATAGAAATTTAAATAACAATAATTAAAGTGGCTACTGTCAGTAGGCATATAAAAACATTAACAGCAAATGTTGATGCCTACTGTAAAGACACTGGTGGATGTATAAGTGTAGAAACCGTGGCCATAGTTAGGAAAAGCACAGTTCACTGTTTTGGCAGTATAAGGAAGTGGTAATAGGATAAACTTCATAAATGTATGCTGTGGTGTATGACATTATAATTGGAAGATGGGTTTTTCGTCATCGGCTTAGTGCTAATAATCAATGCAAAATAAAGGGTTAAAAGTAACACTGGCATTTTTATGTATTTAGATAATACAGTTCCAGTTTAACATTATTGATATAAGATGGGGCAATGTGAGGTAGCATATTAAACATATTAAAATTCACAATGCGGGGGGGGGTAAAAATCATTACTAGTCACCTGCTGGTTGATCGCCTTCAGTTTCTCTGGGTACAACTGTGCATCCAAGGAACGCATCTGACGAACAGGGCAAGAGATTAAAGTCTCAAAACAATACTGGTTACAAGCTACGTCTGGACATACTTTCAAACTTTTGGATTTGCATACCTGATCTTCCAGCATCATCCTGACTGAGCCCTCTTTCTCCAGCTGTTCTCTCAGCTCAATCATTTCCCTCCTCAGGTCTTCGGTCTTCTCTTCCTCCAGGAAGAGACGATGAAAGCTTTTTGGTGAAGCTAATCGATCATAATGATACAAATTGGAGGCTTGCAGGTGATTAGAATGCTGATTGATTGAGCATCAGTGGACACACAAACCAAAGGTGACTGAAAAAGGCTGTGAGGGTGTGATCAAAAGGCTTCAAGTGAATGAATGCACCTCAGGGGACCCTTGCAAGGGAAACCATCTTCTGCCCCTTCAGTCACAGAGAGGGTGGTCGATCTTAGTTTAGCAATGGGCTGGAGCTGGAGAGCTGGGGAAGAAAGGGCGCCTTCAAAGTCTCATTCACCGATCAGGAGTAGGTCCCTCGAGTGACAGCCACCTAGGACTGGAGAGCAAACCAATGCAGCTATTTCATTATTCATATCATAACAACCGTTTTGCTTCTCAGAAATCAATACCCATTTTGAGGGAAAAACAATTCACACATGGGACTCGATGTGTAAAAAACAAAGTACAAACTTTATTATTCTGTCTTTACAAAGGCACGAGCCTCTTTATCCCCAAAACATTTCTCTTAAAAAAAAAAAAAAAATACAAAGGAAAGAAAAAAAAAACCCAACCTTCTTGGTGACCACATGCACCAACAGGTCTTACATAAAAAGGTACAGTGGACAAACAAAAAGATTTGGGAGAGGGAGAGCATAGAGCTGTAAAATGTGAGGGGAGATGAGAGATAGTGACAACAAATAAACAAAGACAGCATAAAAGATTGTAAAAGAACAAAAAAACATTTGAAGGGCAAACAGGTCAAGTTGTAGGAGAACTGGACATGGAGGGAAAGGGGGATACAAAGCTGTGCGGTTTAACTCCATAACCTCAAGAGCTTCAGCTGAGGAGATGCCCCTTTTTACAAAACAAAGAGGCAGCCTCCCGTATAGTACAGTAAGTGCTTTGTAATCTTGACACCATTTAATGATCCCAGGCCCACCCCACTCTTATGACAACATGATATGTCCACATAACATTTTCTAAGATACACAAAAGGATGCAAAACAGATGGAAATAAAACTGCTCTGGGATTCAGCATAAGATTCTCAAATGCAGATACTCAGAGAAAGAAAAATAAGGGCTGTACAAAAAGCAGAGCGTACAAACCATGTTTTCAATATCCAGGAATCCCCTTCCTGTAATGATGAGTCTTGGGAAAATATCCCATGATTTCAGTGGAGCTGACATCAATGTTTTCTTAAAGGGCAATTCCGTGACATAAGTCATGTTAGATGAAGTCTATATGTCCAGCAATTCAAAGCTCCATCTATACATTGGTGCAGGGAATTCTGCTAAATGCAAATGCAGTGATGTGTTAAATGCCCTAAATGTAACTACTCTCTAAATATATCAGGTTTAACATTTGAAAAGTCACCTGATCAGGGGAAAGAAAATTAGAATTATATGGAATGTAATTTCAACATTTCATTGTGGAGTTTTTTCCCCACGCCTTTGATGATATTAGTGCACACAGTGGGGCAAAAACAGCTGCAAATCTACATGCAAATCCTACCAGAGGTTATTATTCAGATAGATTTTGAAAATGAAGGGGCAAAAAATGATTTGGAACACTTGAATGTAATAAGTATACCAGCACCCTGTTCTTTTTTTTTTCTTTTCTTTTCTTTTTTTTTGAGGAAAATAATAATACAAACATAAGTAAAATAGACAAAAATAACTAAATATATTTGCCAACACATCCTGGAGTTAAAAAGCCTGCTTGGAAAGGTGAAGTGAAACCAGAGGGATTCCAGTGGCCACTAAAAGGCCCAGATCAAGTGTTCAGGTACATAACTCAGACCCCAGGGCCGTGTTAAGGCTGGCTTCACAGTGCCTCCCTGCATCCACAGGCCATCAGTAAGGCAAGCTGTTGCCTCTCTCCGCTACTCCTTAATATCTATCTGTCTGTTAACCAACAGTTCCAGGCAAAAGAGCACATACAAATAAGATTTGAGCTGAGACATGTAAATAGTGTGGTACACTAGACAAAAAACACACAAACAGGACAAATGATCTCTATAAGGAAATGCATAGAGCATATGTGGTTGACCCAGTCACCTCCATGGCACATTCAAACTATTTCACTGGGCATTTTGCTCATATTTTAAGCATATTCTGCTTGGATAGATCTCCCAACATTTTGGAGGAGAAACTACAATGTTAAGGGCCAAATAAAACCGGCGGCCCTTAAGATTTAGCAAACAATTGATTGTATGTCAGTTGTACACTTGTGCCTTAATTTCAAGGCAAAAGTGGCGTTGTTGCAGACTACCAGAGTCTGGGTAACACTTAACGCCATGCTGATTCAAAAGACTAAAAGGGACAGACAGACACACACACACACACACACACACACACACACACTCATACCAGTGGAAATCACTAAGGAATGCCCACAAATTAGCTTATTTAACAAGCCAGGTGCTTTTATGTTAAACAGGGGAGGGGTTCAAGAAACGCTAAAGCACAGATTTTCTTTCTTTTTTGTCAGGTCATGACTAAAAAGAAAAACATGCCGAATACATATGTGGGATTACTGGGAACCCAGCCCAGTAAAATGGCAACAAACTAATAGAGTTGTGAACCAATAAGTGCACTCTCTCCTCCTGAACACTGGACAACCATGACACCAGCATTAAAATTCCCATCAGTGTGTTACAATTGCTTTAACTTGCTGGCTGTGGGAGCCTCAGAGAAGCAAAACATGATAAGGTACAAGAGGTACAATGACACAATCTTTCATTCAGAAGCCTAAAGGGTATAACTTTGAGACAGTTTTATAAGCTCACAGTGTCTCTCCAAACAGTTCAAATGGGTCACGATAAGAAGGGTGTTTAAAGGATGCTTATCTTAGCAGAAATGCTCTTGATGGTGGTGGTGATGACGCTACGCTGCTGGGCTCTTCATCGACTTTGCCTCCTGTTTTGCTGATAAGTCATATGGCTTGAGAGCCATATAAAGAGACGAACAATCCCAGTGGTTGATGGAGATGTTATGCAGACATTCAAAATTCCTGTGTCCCATTTGACAGAGCATTTATAGATCAGTTTGTGAAGTAGTTGTTCGAATAACCTTTCTACAGATAAATGGAAATGGGTTTGTGTTTATGACAAGTAGTAGAGGCCTAAATATATTCAGAGAAAAGACGCAGAAGAAACTGCACGTATGAGTGTCTAAGTGTTAACCTATGTGGGCTGCCTATCACGGTACAACATGTAAGAGTGTGTATTGAAAAAAAAAAAAAAAAAAAGGGAAAACAAAAAGAAAAATACGAGTGCTTCAATCTGTCTGCCGTCCTTATTAATGCCCACTAAACAAGAGTGCTGTGGGTTTGAAGCCTCTCCTCGCCCTGGTCTGCTTGGGCCTTTCTGTGTATGCATGGAAGTGTACGGCACATGCGAGACACTGGGGGTGAAGTCAGGGCAGCGAACAGTCATCGGGTCCGTCGCTGTTTGAGGCCGTGTCTGAGCCCAGCGTATCGGAGAGGACTCGACCTGAAGTGACGATGACTGCCCTTCGCTGCTCTTCCTCCCCGACGCAACCCTTTCCCTGGGTGCCTTCGATGTGCTGGATTGCCTGGAAAAGGAAGATGAGTGACGTGAGCCTGTTATTTTCAGATCCTCGAACTTTTCACCATGAAATGGTTCACAAGTCTGCTTTAGATTTTTTAAAGATGGATGAATGGATGGACAGAGAGAATAGATAGATAATCCTCAGGGGTGGGGGGGGGGTCACAGCACCCTAGCACATAAATACACAAGTAAAGAAATAAATAATAAATCAATAAAAAGTTTGGTATTTCTATCTTACTTGAACAATGGTGTCCAGATTCTGTCGAGATGTGGAGACTGTATTGATAACTGATGACGGGCCCATGGTTACCACAGTGACATGATGGGGTTGAGGGGGCTGGACAGGTGCGGGGACAATGACCGTGGCATGATGTGTTGGTGCAGGAGGAGTAGCCGGAGCCAACACCTTGGGGAAAGAAATTCTCATTATTCCTAACGTTCCTGTCAGCTCTCCCCTGTCCTAAGATGCGAGGTTAATCGACTTAGGCGTGGTGTCAGATTTATGTCCACAGTCGTGAGCGCGATAAAACATGCGCACGGGTGAATTATATCACACGTGCATTGGTCACTTTCCACGGGATCCCAACCACACAGACCTCCATGTATCTTGATTGATGGTTTATTAATCCAAACCACTGAGCTCTGACGAGAAGTTTGGAGTTGAAGACACAGTGGATGGAACAATGGTGGCGACAGCTGTGTATTAATAAGCAGGCTGGACTCCTTATGTAATTCACCAGTCCAGTTGTTAGGAATCACTTATCAACCTAGAACGTTTGCTGTGTGTTTTGAGTTGCCTCTAAAAACCAGAATTATTTGACAAGTGTCAGGTTTTTTTTTTGTTGTTGTTGTTGAAATGGCACATGGTTGTTCAGGTTTCTCACAGATTTGCTGCTTATAGGCGGAGCTTTGGATTGTGACCAAAAGGGAGCATCTCACCCCATAGAGGTACAACACAGATACCAGGAACTTGCATAACTAATAGTAAGATACTTGAATGTTAGTCTTGCTCTATAATCTTGTAGCTTTAACGTGATTTAAATGGCAATGAAGTGGACTTTCTACTACATTTTGATAAATGCACTTTTAGTAGACTATATGATGCTGCAAAATCATTATTTTACAGATATGTGTTCAGTGATATTAAAGCAGATCATGTAAAAAATAAAGGAGCCATGGAGCCATGAAGTACACTTTTGTCTCCAGTAATTTGTTGCTCGTGCAGTACATTCATCAGATTACACTGGTATTGATTTGAGGTCATATCACTCAGCTCTGCTTGGGGAGTTGCAGTGTCACATGACTAAGCCAGTGTGTATCAATCATCGTTCACCACCAGCGCCCCAACTGTCACTAGCAGTAAGTGGACAGAGAGCACAAACCAATTGATTTGGTTTCATATTCAGTTTGGGTGAGGCTGCAGAAATGGGATACTGTGGCTGTCAGGGCAGAGACGGGCCCAGCAGAAGGATGTGTGAGCTCGTCACTTAACAAATCATAGATGTGTCCTTGTTGTTGACAGGTAGAATTCAGTCCACAAAGGGGACCGTCATGTACAACTATGTGAGTGTGAAATCTACAGCACGTTGTGTCATTGTGTGTTTTAAAAATACAATATGCTTCAACGTGGCTATAAAAATGCGCAGCTACTCACAGCTACCTGATGAACCTTAGTTCATCAGGTTCAGTTTTTGAAATGTACTGGGTAGAAAACTGGGTATGGACATCTCCTATCTCCTAGTCTGTTTGTGCTAATTACAGATCATTGTTTAAATAAAAACGTTCACTTTTCTCCCATTTGTCTTTGAAAGGAAATGTGTATTTTGAATTTATAGAAAAAGGAAAGTCATTAGCACAAGCTTGATTTTCAAAAGGATCCCACTGTTTATCTGTGAGCCAGGCTCATATGCAAATGTTTCAAACCTGTGGGCTGTGAGCTGGAGTGAGGTCCCTCTCCAGCTGCTTGTGCTGCTGAAGACGAACAAGGCTCTGTGTTTGGGCCTGCTGCTCCTGGACCTGCTGGGCGATCGCCTTCAGTTTCTCTGGGTACAACTGTGCATCCAAGGAACGCATCTGATGAACAGGGCAAGAGATTAAAGTCTCGAAACAATACTAGTTTCAAGCTACGTCTGGACATACTTTCAGACTTTTGGATTTGCATACCTGATCTTCCAGCATCATCCTGACTGAGCGCTCTTTCTCCAGCTGTTGCCTCAGCTCAATCATTTCCCTCCTCAGGTCTTCGGTCTTCTCTTCCTCCAGGATGTCTGGTGAGCCAATTCCTTCATCCTTCTCCTCTGCACGCCTCCTTTTCGGGGAGGAGCCACTTAACTCCTACAAAGAGCATAAAAAAATTAATTAATTAAATTAAAAAAATTTGGAAATCCATTTTAGGTTTAAGACTAAAACTGATGATAGAGAAACACAGAAAAGCCTTGTATCAGTTTAAGGTTTGGGATGGTGATGATTTACTTGTATGATTCGTTTGAGCTGACTGTTTTGCTGCAATAGCCGTGTCTTCTCTTGCTCCAAAGTAAAAATGTACTCTGCTGTTTGTTGCAGGATAGCAGCCTGGGGAAAAGAGAAGAGTAACATTAAAGGCATTTTATGAAGGTGAGTAACAGCAACATCTAACTCATTGTCCAAAACAAATCTGTTTTGTGACCCACCTTGCTGAGCTTCTCTCCATCGCTGTGTGGGATGAGTGTTTTAAGTGACTGGAATCCAGCATTGATGCTCTGCATACGCCGACGCTCATTGCTGTTGGCAATCTCTCTGCGGATTCGCCTCTCTTGGTCCCGGGCTGTTTCTGGGGTCAGAGGAATGTTGGCCAGACTGGGGAAGAAGCGAGTCAGGAGAGGCAAAGGAGTTAGTCTGAGATAAAGAGAAGAGTTTCACAGACAGATTGTTAACTTTGCTCAATAGAAATTTGCATTATTTTCCTTCTTATTAATAATTCCATAAAACTTGCTTTTCTTCTTTTGGAAAACTTTAATTTTTTTTACTTTCATCTCAAGCTGAGTATATAGAAATAAATATTAGTGATTAAGTTAGCAAAGAAATTCTAAAGACTGACCTGTCTGTCATCATAATCCTCACTCACAGAAAATGCAGCGTATGCAAGGCTACTCTGATGGGACCTTTTGGCATTCCTGCCTTAGTACCCAAGGAGTAGTCCCAAAGCCACTGACGTCATAGTGAGGTAACCAAGAGAGGCCATTGTTTCTATTTAGGGCTCTATTCATTTCAGTTATATTGGGGTGTGGGAGAATTTTCAAGGTACATATCTCCTGAACCTGAACACATTATCCACATGGCCAACAGACAGTTTATAATGGGCAAGAAAATATAATTTAAACCATTTAATGTTACACCATCACCTAACAGACGAAGAGGCCATGAAACACAAAAATAATATCCCCAACTACTAGACCTTGAAGTGCTGTTGCCCTTTAACTCAACCAATAACTGTGCTTTAGTGTGTACATCTTGACTGTTGCATCCTGCAGAGGTAATCACAGTGGGGCATTGCAGGAATTACAAAAAACTATTCTTTTGACCCCAGCACAAGCGGTCAAGCCCATTTTAAACTGCCTGCACCCTGCTGAAGAGTCCACAAGCAAATGCAGTATATGGCTCCAGAACTAGAGACACTACATGACATGACCTTATAAAAGTGAGTAACCTGAGAGAGAGAAATGCTTCACAGATGTTAAAGTGTAATATTACTTTGAGCGCTTCAATCCACATGTCTGATGTTTCCTCTCGTTAAAACCAGTATATTCACATTTCAAAAGTTGCTTGCCAAGCACCACCTGTACCCAAAAGAGGTCGGGTAACATTGTTGTAAACTCTATGACTAAGACATAATTTGAGCAGCCCAAAGTCTGTGAATATTTCCATCCTAAAACTGAGCTGATTTGCAGCAAAATACAGATGATGACTTTTCCTCTGAGGGAAATTCCTGTGACATCCTCTGTATCAAGCTGAGTATCTCTGGGACCCTCTCTAGCCAAGCTCTTATCTGTACTGACTCAGCTGCCACAGTGCAAACACAGGGAACAATTGTGCAGACACAGATGAGAAAAAGGAGCGCGAGTGTGTGGACACACACAGTCACACAAACATACACAAGTACCAACACTGCAGCAGCACATCCAGCAAACACATCAGCTGCCAAAACATGACCAAACCAGCCTGGACTTCACCATAATCACACAAACCCAAACCATACCAGAGGAACAGCCGGGGTCCCAATTAGAGTTGGTTAAAGCGTAAACAAGAACTAAAAACTATAAACTAAATTTCAATGAATTTAACAGTTGATTAAGGGATTATGAACCAGATCAGATAATTATTCCATCATACTGATTATGATTTTGACATTTTTCAGCGCAAAGTACCAAAAAATTTGAATGGGCTTAAAGTCTCAAATGCACAAAGTTACACCCTCTTACCTTAAAGGTAACTTTTTAAGGTTGGTCTGACAAAATAAGACACTTGCAGATGTTTTTCAGACATTTTATGGACAAATTACAAATCAGTATATTAAGTTATCATTAATGGAAAATCCCTTCATTAGTAACCGTTTGAAGATAAGAAATTTAGATAGATTTTTTGACAAAACAAAATGTAATGTTTTTCCCAACAAGATTAAGTGAATGATAGATTAGAGATAAATTATATACATAGATATAACAAAAAAAATGTCAAACATATTCTGACCTATTTACATTACTTTTAAATTAAAAAAGCGTTTGGGACTACATTTCCCAGATTGCCCGCGTCCCTACCAGCAGCAGCAACAGCGGCAGATCCCTCCGCCTCCCTCTTCAACCAGGGCTGCTGGCAGCCGACGTATCGACGGGCCTTCCGCGACATACACACCCCCTTATTACTAACACTTTTAATCCCTTTCCAATCCCCTTCCTACCTAACGAACGCCAAAATGTCCCTTTTGCCGGACATACCGGGGAGGTAAATGTAATTTTTACGGCCCAAAATGAGCTCCCTCCGTCGGTCATGACACCGCCGCTGTGCTCCGAGCAGTCAGACTTTTCGTGTCCTCCGCCATTACAACAATGCGGCAGGCAGCATGGCAGAGGTGCGGGATGAAAAGACGCAGTGGAGGCGGCTCGACAGTGCAAACCAGACACACTGAAACCCCACAAAAACTGTCACCGCGTCGAGTGGGTGCTATTTGGAAAGCGGCTGTACATTTTCCACTTGGGAAATAAACCACAGCAAGGCGTCACACTCGGGAAACCGACGCCAAAACCCCTCATCACTTTTAGCACAAGCCCCAAGCATGGCCGCACAGCCCACAATAACTTCGGATCGTTCTGAGCGAAAGCGGCGACCCCCCCCCCCCTCCTCCTCCTCCTTTTGATGTGTGCGGGCAAAAATAGACCCCTTCACACCACAAGACCCCTGGTCAGCCAGTTTATCTTTCTGATGTTAAATCGCAGCATCTGTAGGCGACACGGGGGGATAATTTGAGGATAAATAGAGCTGGGATGCGCTCCGGAGCAGAGTAGCAGCGTGGTGTGCACGGAACCACGTGGTTTGTGTTTGTTAGCCACAAAATACGCCGATTTCGCAGCCAAATGTGCGAAATAACACCGGAGGCGGGATGCTGCGGTCCGAACCGGAGCCCCCCCTCGGTCAGCCGCAAGACAATTTAAGGTTTGATGATAATAAACGCCCCGCAGCTCCCCGTGAGTGGGTCGTGTACACAATAACAGATCACATCAAACATGTTGCCTCAGCGCCGTAGCTAAGTGCGTGTGATCCAAACAGATGATTTGGGAAAAAAATACACACAGCATGAGTAAAGTGTATACACACCTACACAGACCCCCGATCACTTCTTTCTCCGTTTTTCTGAAATGTTGCAAGGAGGGCACCTTCTGAGCTGGTACCATGAAATACTCCATGCTCGCCTCTCGCCAGTTTTGGTCCCCCCCCCCCTCCTTCTCTCCCTCTCTCTCTCTAAAAAAAGGCAAATAGTCCTCGTGGAATAAAATAATGGTGATATTAGACAGCAAATAAAAACGTGATCCCACGCGGATGAAATCCTCGGTGAAGATCCGAATCCTTTGGCTGTGTAATGTAGTAGTTTCAGGCTGCTGAGAGTTGTAATGTTACTCGACTTCCAGCTGATGGGGTTCCCTCGTTGTGTGTGGTGCTCTACCTCTCTCTCCTTCTCTCTCCCTCCCCTTTGCTTTCTCTCTCTGCATGACCGTGTGTGTGTGTGTGTGTGTGTGTGTATGCAGCTGATCGGATGGCTTTCAAGGCGGGAAACAGCTGGTAGGAGTCACACACTGCTCTACCAAAAGCCTCCTTCCGCAGAGACGGGGGACTGCATGTAAACAAAGGACTATTTACACCGACCAGAAAGCGCACATGTGGAATTCGCCTATTTGAATGTGAATAAGAGCGAAGCGAAGCATTGACATGGACTTAATGATTAAAACTGCAAGATACTATCGAGTTAGTATAAAAAAAAAAAAAAAAAAAAATCCACGACCTTTCCTGTCAGTGATCAATTAGTTTTCAATGAAACATCAGTGTCATGTTATCGCCCCTTAGAAATGGATGTTCTTATCAGGAGTGCCTATACTTATAGCCCATAAACATATTTATTTATTAATGACACATTAATTATATAATCACGGCGTCTGGAGTCGCTTAATTTTTTTTTTATTTCAATAATCCCAATGTGTTTTGCAGTTTAACAAAGGAAATAAAGAGCGGGGCTACTACAGGGGCGGATACAACATCTGCGATAAGCGAACAAGGGGGATCAGCTGACAAGTTGGCTGGGCTGCACAGCAACAGCGCACCGGGGAGGGCTTTCAGGAACACACTGCTGGCCAACAATCAACGCGGCTCCACCGGATTGCTGCTCACCATTTTGGGTGCAACGGTGGTAGAAACAGGACAGGAGAAGAAACCTGCGGTGGCGTCGTCTCACTGGATAAAAGGAAGCAGAGACGCGCAAACGAAGCGAAGGAACAAAACAGAAAAAAATAAAGCCAAACAAACAGTGGATGAATTATAGTGAGAGAGTATGCTCTTAAACCCGGAAGTGTGTGTGTGTGTATTCAGGGGGGTGGGGGGTGGTTGAAGTTGTCCAACAATTAACTGCATAATAAATAACCTTGGCAGGGTAAGGTTATTAATCCGAAATTAGTCAAAATATCTTTCTTAAATACATTTAAAATGTCGTATATGAAGTATATTATGTAACTTTCCAAATCTTAATCAGCAGACCTGTCTTGTTGAATTAATTTGGAAGATGAATGAAACGATGGACTGCAAAATAAAATAATAAAACAACAATGATTTCTTTATAGTCGCCTCTCTTGGCATGGCCGTTAAAAACATCAGGGTTTACAGTATATTTACGGGTTTATTTCAGACAATTTAAAAAGTCTTAATGTTCTGTTGCCCAAACATTTATACAAACATACATCCAGTAAATGAGATGAAGTCAAACTCAGAACAGAGCATGCAAACTGAGCATCAGAGTATAGTTTGGTAATACTGAGTTGAAATATTTCTCAGTGCTTTTGTATTTTAAACTACAGAGAAGTTGTGTTTCATAGTGTTTTCATGTGATTGTGAGCTACTTGGCCCTTTCCCTCCTTTTATCGTTTTCCATTTGATTCACCATCAACCTGCGAAGCTTTCAAAAATATTCCCCAAATAAACTGCAGACCTGTGCTGTTGACACTTAATTTGAAACTAGTGAGGGTTTGTGACACATGTTTTTTAGACTGCATTAAAACAAAAAACTTAATCTGTACTGAATAAAATACCTTTATCAGATGGATCTTTATGTTAAAAATACTGAGTCACTAGATTTCTGCGGCTTTCCACAAAATGGAAATCTTCAATTGTTACTGAATCTCAAGAGATTCTCGAGTAATTAAATCTCCTCTCGTGCTCTTCACCGCCTTCTAGTGGTAGTATGGTGAAATGGTGCTCAGAATTTAGTTGCAGTTTTCATCCCACATCTCAGACTCACTGGCACACGGTGAACAAAACTGGAATATTTCGGACCAAAATGAGAATAATAGTCATGCGAGGCCAGTTTTTTTTTTTTTTTCATAAAATGCTCACAGGTCTTTAGGTTGTGTTAAGTTGCCCTGTATTGATTTCAGAGGCTTCACACAATGAGAAGTAACTCACCTGCAGATGCTATTCCATAAAAAAAGAACAACAACTGAAAAGTTATTTGCCAAATACAAGAAAACTGTGTTTATCCATTGAAAGACATGTATGGAACATTTTACATCTCACCATACGTCAAGCCTGATGTTGACGCGATGACATTTCCATGACAGGCCTATTGTCCACTGAGATGTGTGTTTGGCTTTAGACTTTACCTTTACCTTATCCAGACTTTCACCTTACTGCTATAATTTTATTATCTGTAAAAACATACAGCATTTAGTTTACATTGTTATTTTAGAATAAATAAAGTCACTCCATCCTACTTTTTTGTTCATTTGACAATTGTTTACTTGTCAGATTCAAACACGATACATTGTGTGTGTATATGTATATATATATATGTTATATGCTATATATGTTATGGATATGTTATGGATAAATAAAAGCTGAAGTTAACTCTTTGACCCCTGACTTCAGATCAGGTAAGCCCAGTTTTTCCTACACATGACATGAGCACATGCAGCACTCTAACTGGAGCTATCGGAGCCGTGAGTGAAGACAGAAATGCTGGGTTTGTGTTATTTGGATTATTCAGATGTTATTTACTTCAGTCTGTTTTATATTTACCATTACTGTTGTATAGGCCCTGACTGTAATGTTTTGCAGGGGGTTTGGATTGACATTGTTATTATAGTAAAAATTGCTGTGTACGTTGTGAAAAAAACGTGGTTTGGCTGGACGGCCTGTTGAGGCAGAGCTGGTGGCCAGCAGGAGAACAGAGATGTCAACAAACTGTGGAGGAGAAAAACATTTTATCAGAACAAGAAACAGAGGGGTGTAACCCCGCAGGACGGCCTGTTGATGGAGGGCAGCTGAGGCGGGGGGATGGCCGTGAGGACAGGGAGGATGATGGTGGTGGTGGTGGATTGGGGGGGGGTGTTTGGAGAGGAGCCGGGGACTGCCCACGGTGGAGGGGCGGAGCAGTAAGCATGCGCTGAGCTGGCAGACTCTGGGCTGGTCCTGACGGGCTGGCTGGGCTCCGGACGGCTGTCTGTGCGCTTCAGAGGGTCGGAGGGGGAGACTACCATCAACGCTCGGCATCTCCTCGAGTGCTCAGAGAAGAAAAAATAAAAGGAAAAAAAAAACAACAACCAAAAAACTAAAAGCTCGAAGAGACACGGCGATAACTACGAGAAAAAGAAAGCAAACAACCCCACATCGGCCTCTGGAAAAAAAAAAGCACCGAAGAAGAAGAAGGAGACGATCCTCCCCCTATAACCCACACCCCGTCGCCAACCTGCCCTATCTACTCTACCCACCACTTCGTGCCATCCCTGTGGTCTCAACTGCCCTCCCACCCCCCCAGGAGAACCACCAGCACCCATAGGAACCCCCCCCCCCCCCCACCTGACCAGCGTTGCCATTAAGCGATGCGTTTTGCATTTTAGGAAGAAATCACTTAGACGCTTTTGATGCAGAATTCAACCAGTGGTCTTCATCTTTTTTCCTCAGCGGGAACAGTTAAGGCTTCGGATCCGGCTGTTTACACTTTGACGGGTTATCAGTGGCATGATAACATGCAGCATATATCATCCTACGGCAGCAGACGAGGCTGTCAGTCCTTAGATTAGTCTTTATTTGCAGAAGCAGCTGTCATTGTCGCTGCGTGTGAGCTTATTTGATTCTTTATCCCCCCCCCCCCCCCCCCCCTCCATGCTTTAGAAATAATCCTGACAATGGTCTGGGAGCGGACCGCCTCTCCAGACACCTAGTAATATATTTGTAAGACAGTGTCAGATCTGTATTTTGTTTTCACGGAGGAAAAAGCGACAAAACCGACGAGGAGTCACTTGACACCGACGCCGTTTGAGCTCCAGGACTTTGAGTGCGAAGTTTGCACCGGGAAGAGGCGGAGGTGGGGGAGAACCGAGCCGGAGACAACGCTGCTGTGTCCACGTTATTTTTCCCCGAAAGGTAAGCTGGCAGCTGCCTTGTCTTCTTGCATGTCACCCCTCTGCCCACTGTGCCTATTGTCATGTGTGTCCCCGTTAGAGAGAGCGCTGCAAAAAAAAAAAAAAAAAAAAAAAATGTGGTTAAAAAAAAAAAAAATACTGGAGTTCAAACAGGGCAGTGACCTATTTTCAGACACTCTCCAGCGGTTCGCCGACATCCCGATGGCCGGACTGCCCACACCGACATGCTGGCGGTGGACGTGCAGTTTGTGCCATTTACGCAGACACCGTAAATCGGTTCCCTAATCCAACATGGGAGCGAGCCTTTTTTTCCAGCGCGTCCGCATCCTTTTGTAAATGGGCACCCCCCTGTCTTCAACCTCCGAGAGGGATCGTTATAGAGCAGCGCTATCACAAATCCTGCCCTATATAAAGACACACATCAGCGCTCAGACAGCTGTTGTGCAAGATGCAGGCTGGCTGTGAGCTCTCTGCTGTTCTGTCACAACATCTGATAAAGAGTTCAACGTCTACAGACCGCTGAGCACTTAAAGCGGTGATGTATTGGTAAATAGAAAGGTTGGCGAACTGAGATCTCCTCAAGGGGTAAACATCCTCAAAAGTGATGCTCATTTTCAGATTTCTGATCTATTTTCCACGTGAAATACAAAAACAAAAACAAAAAAACAAACACTATAATTTCAAGCCAACAAGCCCAGAGAGTCAGAGAGTACGCTGACATTTAAGGAGTGTTTCTGGTCACAAAAAGAGACTTTAGGGCGTAAAAATCATTTGGTTTGTTCCACATATTGGGTGATGGTTGGATGTGGTGTCATTGTTGAATCTTTATAATTTTTTTTTTAAGATGAATTCTGACTTAGTTGAGGCCAAACATGTTATGCAGGGGACAAGGATGAGCACAGGCAGAGAGGCCCAGATAAAGAGCTATTTTCCTCCAATTAAGCAATTCCACTGACCCTGAACCTAATTGTGTGCACACTGGGACTGGGTTTGGGATGGACCTTCTCCTCATTGGCTGCCTCCCATGGGCCCATTGTTTCAGAAGATGCCAGGGGAAAGAGCTGAGCCCTGCCAAGGCAGACCTAACAAGCCCTGTGCTGGAGTGGAATAAGGCCCGATCATTAAAAAGCATTAGACCACAATGTAGATCGAGGCACATTCAAGGGTTGCAGTTTTATGTTGGATCAGAGCATAATGGCTCTATATTTCCAAGGTAACTGTGAGGTAGGAGGCTTGAACATTTCAATGTGTGGATGCATTAGTGAAGCTGTCATACTGATTAAACACAAGAGTGGAGGGGGTCTGCCTGTTGGCCCACCTGACCTCTCTGTATCTGCAGAGGAGGAACAGCGAAATTGGGGGTACAGGCAGTCACAGAGGACTTTGACTCCCTCTCCTCCTCCCTATTGTTGGCCCCTGCTATCTAATCCATAACCCCACTTTGAACTGTGAGCACAGGTGCTCTTCACATCCCCAACCTGCTCTCTGCATTGTTTATCCAATCAGCCGATTATCAGTTCAGCAACAGGTCAGCCATAACATCCCTCTGACAGAAAGACATGGGCATTTCACACCACTGGCACACTGATTATTTAGGTGACACTTCTCTCACAAGACACTTAGTCATTGCAGAGAAAAAGCTCAGCTCTACCATAAAGCCAGATGTCTGCTCGCTGAGGTCCAGCTGTGTATCCCTGTAGTGGGATTCCACACTCAAAGGATATATATGTTTGTGTAGGCAGCCTTTTTTTTTCCTGTACATTTTCTCATCCTGACTGCATGCTTGGCTGTATGTCGGTACTTGGACAGCTGCTGGGGAGCAACAGCTTGCACAGAGTTTTGCTCGCAGCTACAAGTTTGACACCAACTGGCTTCATCTGCTGTAATTAGTGCAGCACAGGATATGTCACAAAGTCTTTCCAGCATGCCAGTGTCTGAAATCAAATCATGGGTGTGGTTGTCATCCCCCTCCCCTGATTTCCTCTGTTTTGAGATTTCAACCCACACCGCAACTGTGTGACATCATACCTCTGAGGTCCTAAACTGTGAGGGAAAAGCAGCTGCTTTATGGTGGAAAAGGTGGACCCTAATGGCATATTCCTGCGTCAGAGAGCAACCACGAGGCATGTGGTAGAGGGATGGTGGGAACCCACACTGCAGTTGTACTTAATGCCTTAAACCAGACCAATAAAAGTGTGCCTCATCTGATATAAGGAGGTGCACGTTCAGTTTGATTCTTGTATCATATGGAGAGAAACTCATATTTGCTATTGGCTTGTTGTGGTGCGCTTAAATATTAGCCCCTGAGAAAATAAAACTCTGAGGACTGGTGCTGCTACCAGTAAGTGGGGGGAATCTTAGTGGTACAAACTACACTGGGAGAGTGTTTGAATTAATATCTCAGTGGGGTTCCATAGCTGCTGGGGATTACGGTCAAACTGGAAAGCAAATGAGCAGCAGGGGAGGGAGGATTACAGTGGTCACTGAATAAGGCAACATGCGGTGAAAACAGGCTGATACACTCCTGTATTCATCTTCATAGAGATAAGAGCCAATTTATCGTAGATACGGCTGACAGATAGGTCCTTTTACACTTGTTGGTAACTAATGCTAATCAGTATTGTGAGTATTCAAGTATGCAACACTATGTTGTCTCTCTGACATGCTTAATGGAGTTGCACGTTCAAGCTCTTGACCTTTGTTTGGGCTGAAAATGTCACATGAGATGCATGATGTACCCAGAGGAAGCCATGTGGTCCTTCAGAGGAGATGTTGTTAACATTGTGTCCAAACTTATGCTATTATGTTTTGTGGGAATGGTTTGAAACTAATGGCATGAACACAGTAATGTCCCTTAATGAGTAGAAACATAGTTGATTCAATAGCTGAACTTAAGTTAAACTTGGAGCATGACATGAAATTATTTTCTCAAGTTTTTTATCAATACGCAGCACTGTACATTTTTTCCCCCAAATCTCTTTTTGCTAATTTTTGCCATGTGTGTAGCAGTGGAGGTGACACAGCACGACAGTGTGATATGTGTGTGCGGGATGATGGCCAGGTCCCTGGATCCACACATCAAGAACTGACAAAGCGGATACAGAGCTTGACTCACACTAACTTGCAAACTGAAAGAGACCAGTGCATACCACTTTGCTCCCGGTCCGCCTAGGGTAAAGGACTGTGCATTTTTCTCCAGTTAAACTGTAACCACTAATCACCTCACGGCCTCACTGTTTCCTCCCAGAGCAGACCATTCCTGGATCCCCAGGGTGGTTTAAAATAGTCCCCCAGGGCTATATGGTCTGCCCTTTTTAAAATCACCTGTGTGGGACATCCCAAACGAGCGTGGGGCTCTCGGTCTTTATGTGAGGATCTGCCCCTGAGAGGTATAGGGGCCAGTTCCTCTGCTGCAAGTCTGCAGGCCTGCATTTCCAAAATAAACACAGACAACTCAGTGCCTCACTCCAGCCAGTACCCCACCCTACGTCTTCTCATTCTCTTTAATGTTCCTTCTGTGCTCCCTGCTCAGTATTTCTATGGTGAGAGAATTTTAGCTCACTGAGCCCTTCAGACAATATGCAGACCATGTCTGGGACAGGACACTTGATGAGGAAAAGTCGCAGAAAGAATATCGGACTGAGGCCAAAATATGAAAGAATAACAGCAATGTAAAGGAACTGGCAGAGTGGGAAGGGGGCATGGGGGCTGGAAGGGTGTGATTGTTTGTTTTATATTTTTTTTTGTTCAAAGTCTGTTTTGGGTTAGTTTCTACAAACTTACTTAATATTTAACTTATAGATGATGGTAAAAGTGGATGGTGCTGGAGCCACATGTGGGAGCTCTGTTCAGGAGCTGAGTTGTACAGTAATGTGCTCACAGTGTTGCCGTTTAAGTAGAGCCACAGCTGGTTTGTATTATTATTTACTTGCTTGGCCAACACCCTGGATTGTGTAGTATAACCTCAACAGGACTTAGGTATGTATGTGTGTGTATACTTGTTTGAAGAGAAAAGAAAGGGAGGAGTCTTGAGAAGAGGGGCACTGCCTGCAAGCATGGGTGAGGAATATTATGCTGGGGGAGAGAGAGGACGGGGGAGATGGATTGACGGCAGATATTTTTCTTGAGAAGGGGATGAAGGAGAGATGGGTGAGGCCTTTACAAGACTCAAATAAGGCTCTCAAGTCTGGGCCTGGGCCTGGCTCTCTGTCTGGGCATATCCAGTCCTGTCTAGCTTCCAGACTTTGCCCCCTTCTCCCCCTCCTCCCTCTATCTCCAACTCCCTGGGACGCCATCTCGTACTCGCTTTAAGCTCGTCTTCTGCTCCATCTCTCTCCCCTTTGTCCCTGCCTTGCATTTTCTTCTTCCACTTTCCATGAGCCCCCAGCTTCATAAACTGCACATAAATTATATAAGAGATTCTCCATCTTATACATACAGTTAAAGAGAGCGGGAGTGAAAAAAATTTGGCCTCTAAGTGTTTACCTTCTCTGTGGTGTTGTGGAGATGTTGCCAGCACTAATTTAATTCATATGTACCGTGGCTTTTTTTTTTCTCTCATGATGGAGTCTTATGTAATTTGGAAATGTTTGAAGTTTGAGGTTCCAAAGACTTCCAAAGACCTCAGATGCTTTCCATGAAATACCTTCTCTGATTTTATTTGGTTGCTAAAAGTTGTAGTAATTGACTTTCAGTGGTCATCTTAAATAATAACTAGTCTCTACTTGAACAGCCTGGTCCTCTCTTTTACTGCATCAGAGTGTCAAAGTGTTGTTGCTCCTTGTTTGCTAGGGTTTCAGTAAATGGTGTTGTCAGTCATTGTGAGGTCGGCTATTCTTTAATTGATTCTAAATGTCAGTATTGATTCAGGTCAGCAGAGTGTGTAAGAGCTTGAATATCGCACTGACCTTCAACACTAATTGAGATCCTCTCTAAGGCTCATTCTTCCCAAGGCTGCCGATATGCTGTTTGATTGCTTTTGTCCACGGCACATTTATTAGCCGTTGGTGTGTTTCGAAAAATGAAAAGAGGACTTGGCTCCAGATCTTTTCTGATGCTTGTTTCCAACAGATTGTCCAAATTGGATGTTCCAACAAATTTAAATCAGGAGTTTAGTGCTACTCCATTTTGCAGCATTATGCTCAAATATGTCTGTTGCCATCTTGGTCGCCCTCCATCTGTCCCTTTACATCTGTCTCTCTGCTCTCTTTTTCTGTTTCTCTCTTGGATAAAGCCGCAAAAGATGAAAGCTGAAGGGTGGAGCCTGTCACTTCGTGGAGCTAGAACACAGAAACAGAGAGAAAAGGAGAGGGATGGAGATGAAGGGAGAGAGAGAGGAGGGAAGCGACTGTCATATTGACCTTGTCTTGTTGCCAGCTGCGGTGGGAGGGGACGCGGAGTGGAGGGTTACTCAGAGAGAACCGTCGCTCCATGTGAGGAGACAGAACACAAGGCCGCCGTTAAGTTGGTACAGCCTCATAAGGGAAAGACAACACAAACTTTGTGTGCATATGTATATGTTTGGTCACTGCTGAGTGAGGTAGAAGGGTTGAAATGGATGTATAGCAGACGGCAAGAGGGAGAGACACCCAAATTTAAAGAAACAGGAGCTCCTTGATGGTCCTGCTTCTGTTTTCCCCCCTAACACACACACACACACACACACATCACGTCACTTCATCTGCTAATTGCTCTCTGCTGTTTTGTATTTCTCCCTCTTCCTGTTTTCCTCTTGTCAACATGCTTTGGTTTTGGAAGCTGAGCCCCTGATCTCCTCTCTTTATATAAACACACTAACACACGTATAGACTCACATGCTAATAAGCACACATAAATGGAGGCACTCCCTGTCTAGAGTACATCTGGCTTGGCGTGACACCCCCCACCCCCTCCTTCCTCGGCTGTGTCCTGTGTAGCGTGGCTGGTGCATAGATGTCACCCAGCCCTCTCCCGGGACAGGGAGTGACCGCCCAGGATATCTGGCGTTAAGAATTAGAAAAGTCACAACATGGCATCCATGTCTGATAGGACTTAGCAGCACCACATAGCAATAAACAGAGCACCCTCCAGCCCACCCCACGCCTTACCCCCAGCCTGCCTGTGGCCGTGTTGCATAAAGCTGTTGTTGGGATCATATTACTGTAGCTATTGAATAAGGAGACTTGCTTCCCAGAGAGTTCACTGTGTGCTGTTGGCTTATTCAGTTGCAAGCAAATGAAAGTGGCTGGGGTCAGTGTGTAAAGGGGAAAGGGGTTTGTTTCTCATGCATGTGGTGCCATAATATCCCAATCCAGGAAATGACTGTGAGACAGACGCACCCCTCCCATAGCTGGAGCAGTACCACAACACTCTGAACTGGTCTGAACTCCACAAGGCACAGCCAGCAGGCTGTGCACGAGTGTGTGTTCATGTGTGTTTGTACACGTATCTGTTGCCTGTATGGTTGTACACAAAGGCTGTCCATTCACTGTGTTTGTGTGCGTGTACTGTGTGGCCCCAAACTTCTTACCATGATCCTTGAAGCTGTCATTGGAAGGACAGACCTCATTGGCCCAGAAAACTGGTGCTGAAATATAGCCTGGGTTTGCAGCTTATCGTAGTTTCCATACGCATGTCACCCCTATTAATCTGGCCTCAGCCCACTGCTAACTGTGTGGGAGAGAAGAAGAGAGAAAGAGAGATTTCTGGACCTCCTCCCACTCCCTCCTACCCAGTGGCTTAGAACTGGTGTTGGGTTTTCACCAGTGGAGGAATACAGAATACAGACACAGCTGCTTTGTGAACTCAAAATTAGCTTTAGCTGTGGTGGTTATTCAATATTATTTGATGCAGATACACTTTTGGTGCGTACACCTCTGTCTTTTGTTTTGAAATTAAGTCATTTCCCCGAAGGCTTAAAGTCTGACCTGGACTTTGGGGGGCTGTGGGTGTGTGTGTGTGTGTTCTGAGAAAACCTGGTATTTTAAAGATTTAGGCAGGTGCCAGTGCTTTTGCATTCCTAACCTGACCTTGTGTTGGTTTCTGCTGCCTTTAGGGGAGGTCTGCCTCCACAAAGTTGGCGTACCAGGGTGGAGTGTGTGAATGTGCGTGTGTGTTTACACATACACACCCCTGCATTCAACCATTACAAGGTCTCAGCTTTAGCTTCCACCCCTTCCAGTTCTATTATCTATCTTTCCATTCCTATTGAAGTGCACTTAGTTTGATAAGATCACTCTTTCCATGCACGCATTTCCACAGTAAAGAGAGATTAACATACCACTACATGTCCAATATATACACACGGTGCAAACACATGTCATCGGCACTGGCCCACGACCGACATACAGAAAATGGAAGCTTTTGTCTGGAATCATACCTCCAGAGTGTTAACCATCTAGCTCTGATGAAGTTACACCTCTTCATTATTAGTAGAATTTCATACCTCAAGTCTAGCTGTGAGTCAGCTGGAATGACAGGATTTAGTGTGGGAGTAGCAAAGAGCCGTCACTTCCGAAACATATGCCCTATCCAGCAGGCCAGGCAAAACAGACACAGCTGGTCAGTGGGCTGATGAGAAGACAAGGGGTTGGGATGTTGGGCTGTTTGATCTCCCACAATGAAATTCATTCACAAGAGCCCTGAAGAAAAACACACCTCTTACCACAAGAACGCTAAACAAAAACATGCTTACTTCAAGTTTAATTGTTAATCTGTAAAAACCGTAAAGCAGAACTATTAACTTTTATCAGGTTTTTCCCCCCTCTATCAAACACCACCAACTCCGACAGACCCAGACTGTTTTTCCTCTTTCACTATTTGGCTTAATTTCTTCTACCCCCCCCTCTTTCCTCTCCTGTTGCTTTCCCTCTGAGCACGGTGTGGTGACGCCCCTGCTTGGCCGGCAGGCCAACTTCAGACCCTGTGATTGCGCGCAGGAGTCGGAGGATTGCATCACTGCCTGTGGGGAGAGGCCACAGGAATGGACTGAAAAGAGGAGGGGGAAGCAAAAAGGGGGAGATGTGAGAGGGGTTGATGAAGGAGAGGAAGAGAAGAAAGAGATGGCAGACGATGGGGATATAGCCTGAGGAAGTGAAGAAGAAGTCGAGAGGGAATAGAGCTGAGGGGAGATCCGGCATTATATGCTGGTATGGCAGGGAGAAGATGAGAGTAGGCGGTGTGAGGATTGAAGGTAAACATATTTAGTGGAGTGCAGGAGGTAAAGAGGCCCAGCAGAATTAGTGGGAGGCCAAAGTGAGCCAAGGTGGGGACGTCCATCAAATCTACTGAATGCTTAGACAAACACATACTTCGCTTCTCTCTTGTCTGGTGTCACAGGCCTCCTGCTGTGTTCATTGGTTCCCATTGGCCTTTGCTACACTATGAAACTGCTTTGTTGTGAAATGCCTCACATTATTGTCAGATTACTTACCACTCTTCAAAGCATACAGTACAGTTGTGTGAAGTGCCATAAGCATTAGTGTTGGGTTTACTGCTTAAACACTCTGAGTCATCGTCCTCAGGAGGATTATCTGTTTATTGCTGAATGCTGTCCTGATACTGCACTATAGATTAAAACAATTTTGGTTGATTAAAAACGTATGTAGTGGGGTTGTAAATGGGAGTAGGTGGAAGAAAAAAAAAAAAAAGCAGTGACTCAAAACACATGTTGCTACATGTGGGCCCTCAATCACTTCACTGTCACAGCCCCATCAGCTCCTCTCCCCTTCTGTAACTGCCTCTTCTAGTTCAGAAGCTTGGATGTATTAGAGACCTGATTTCCCAAAGATATTTACACTCGAAACCCAATAAATCCTCCTCTAATGAATTACAGGTTGTAAAACAAATTTCAACAGAGAGATTCTCTTTGTTTCTCTTTGCAGATGAAGTCAAACGATGAAAGTAGCACTTTCCTTCTGATCGATAATGCATGTCTTCCCTTAACACTCACCCTTTCATCCTTCCACCGCAACCTCCACACCACACAAAGAGCCAAGTCAGGTCACTGTGTTGTTCAGTAACCCCGGGTTCAGGATTACTGACACAATGTGAAATCTCCGTCAGACGGCTTTTTACACATCATTTGTGGCCAATTCTCACTATATGGCAGAATAAGTTGAATCTGCTGTCATGTCTGTCCACTTGAATACATTTTCGTTTTAACTCTCACTGTCTCTCAGATCCAACAAATCTCACATTTTGCCATTGCTGGTCCTCATTCATAGTATTTTCTGCAACTAAGCAACCAACTGCAGAGTAGACAATCTTCTCTCTGTTTATACCACCACAAATATGACCAGTAGACATAGATGGTCATGCAACATGCATTATCAAGCATTTTAGTATGAGATTATTTCTGATACACACCTCAAATATTTGTCTAAATACATCATCTTCTTTTTTAAAAGGTTATTTCAAACTCAAAATGTTTTAGTGCAGATATAACTACAGAGTCTGGAGAACTACTTTGTCTCAAATGAAATACATGTTACACTTAAGTGAACCTCTAATGTTTTAAATAAAAGGCATTAACATTTTTTTTATTAATCAAAACCTATTATTTTCACGATGAAATAATCTGACAATCTTGATGTATAAAATGTCAGAAAATTGCAATTTACGAGAGTCTAAGGTGACTCATCAGTCATCAGTTAATGGCTTTTGGAAATCATACCAAAAGTTTTGCATCCTAACCAAAATTCAGCCACAGAGAGGTGTCACTTTAAGCGTGTGCCCGTCCTCCCTGATGTAGTGATCCTCTTTGACAACAAACCACAGGCATGACCCGCCCTCCTGGTTCCGTGCCTCCCTCCCTGCCCTCAGTATGGAATTCCTCAGTGTCTGAACACTTTGGCTGGAGGCCATCAGTAGCTCGCTGAGACGCTTCCTGTTGCACTGGTTGTCTCCATCCATTCCACCCTTTTTTCCTTCCTTTCTTCTCCACTCCTTACTGGCCCGCCCCATGTGTTGTCTAAGATCTTTCCCTCTCTGTCCTCCATCTCCAGCTCTTAATTTGGCAGACTCTCTTCCAAACTCTTCTTAATTCATTACTCCTGTTTTTTTATTTTAAATCACCAAAAGAACAAGCTTTTTTTTTAGCTTTTTTTGTCCTGTGTGGAAACATGTGAAGGCACATTTCTCTGTTTTGCAGCTATTGTGACTCCAATCCAACAACTGTCTTTTTCCTCCGTGGCCCTTCCCCACTGGCACCATGCATGCTGGTATTACATAATCTTGAGTACGATCCTATGTGCCTTTTCGCAGCAGGGGGAAGTTGAAGTTGGGGAAGGCTTATTGACAATGACAGAAAAACCAAACTGCTGAAATATTTCTTTAACAATGTTATGTAAATTAATATCGGAGAAAGGGTATGAATGCTGGAAATAATCTGTCAATTAATGTACCACTGAAGCCACCTACAGTAGTAGGTTAGAGAAGAGGGGTGATGAGAGAGGGAAAAATCTAGGAAAAATTACTGAAAGAGGAAGCAGGGCAGTAATTGTGATTGAAAAACAAAAGCAAAGAACAGAGGGATAAGGAGAAAGAGGGAATGAGAGGCCCAGAGGAGGAGGAGGAGTGGAAACTGAGGTTTCCTGTCTGAAGAGTCGGCTGGCTGAAGAGGACAGAGGCAGGGAAAAAACCCTCTCAGCTGTGTGAGTTTGTGTGTTGAGTGATCCATCAGGGGTGAGGGGTGGAGGCTGTACACAGGGGTTGTGGCTTGGGTGTGGATGTGTCAGCGGAGGTGCGGTCAGCTGGGGCTATTACCTCAACAAACATCAGCAAAAACAGAAGACAGAGTAAAGAACAGACCGTTTGGGGGCTATTTCAGGTTTTCCTCCAACATTACCAATTAACTGGATGTTAACTTGTCTTACCTTCGACTTACTGTCTTCAGAGCCAGTTTGTGAAACTCACTGCATCACCTCCCTCTCTGACTAAGCCTGACTTTGACATGAGTCCATGTAAATCTGGCTGTTAAGGAAAAAAATCCCAAATGAAAATTGCTTTACTTTGAAGAGCAGAAATGCTTTGATCACCTCAATCCGCTTATTGTGTGCATAATGCTGCCTGCAACATGCCAACATTGTTTATTCCTCCTTGGACAGAAATGCAGATGAAGAACTCAAATGTCAGGTGTCAGAGGTCAAACCACACCCTCACCTCACTCAGTCACCTTTGACCTCATCCGTCCCACCTGGAAAATGGCAAGCACAGCAGGTCTAGACATGACCTGTGCTGCAGCTGTGATTCTTTAACACATCGCTGAAAAAAACTGCATCTGCCAAACCTAAGAGAAAGATATTTACTGCGCAGAGTTGTTTACTTTTAGTTCATTAAATATAGTCTGCGGCAGTACACCAACATGGCAGAAGAGATTCCTTTTATTTCTTAAGGTACCTTTTGAAAAGCTTTACTAATCCTTGAATGAACCAAAGTTTATCTCTGCTAAACAAGCTAATGACTAAATGGGCTACAAGTGCATACGATGTTTCTTATATGGTTTTACTAACCCCCTCTAAAAACAGTATATCCGTATAGAATAACAGAAAAAAGGAACAAAGAAATTAATTTTTTATGATACATTAACATTTTTGCAACCCTTTAAATTTAATTATGAAATCTTCCTTTAATGGTCCTGAGGCCCGGCCATGAAGGAAAGAACCTGTCTGGGTCTAAAAGCTTTAAGTTAGACGCTACCACTATTATTTACTCCTAATAAAAGATGAAGGATACCAGACATGACAGTGTTAGAAAATAAAATGGAAAGAAGACACTTGTTGATGACTTAACTTGCACTCACATTTTCAAAATCAAATCCATACACCAAAGGACAGAAAGTAACATCACGGCACGGCCTTTGCAGCAGGCTTGATCAGTGCATGTTAAAGCCCTTCAGAATCACATGCACCAATATTGTTAGTTGTTTAAAGCTGTTCCTATCATGTTGTTTGCCTTTCTCTCTCTGATTTGTGTGTGTGTGTGCTTCAGTGTGAGAACGAATAAAAAAAGAGCAAAGAGCCCCGGGGAGAGATGGCTTACCTCCTACAGACCAACCTCCCAGGGTCAGAGCAGGAGGGAGATTAAGTTACAGCCAATCTCTGGGGGGGGCGGGGGGTCACACAAAACATCTATACACAAGCACAGACACACTTTCACTCTGTGAAACCCTGACAGAATCCAAAATATTACAAAATACAATCTGGAACATAATTATCTTAAACCTCACAGTTCTGATGTTCGCCGATGCTTTTTGTTGGCTCTGGTTCCTGCACCCTCGGCCCAAGTGGACTGAGCTGAAACACGAGCCTCTTTGGCGCAGATTTCCTCAGATCAGGACTAAAGATCAGTTGGTTGGAGCGTGATTAAGGGTCAGCGCTGATCTGTCTGAACACATGGGTGCCGAAATACTAAAACACGCCCTGCTTTGACTTAATGCCTTCCCTGTGTCATCTGACCCATCACCTAACTCCCAACTCTCCAACACCTTCCAGCGTCTTTCCCCTAGAAAACACACACACACATACTTCAACAAAGGGACTAGGGACAACACTCCGGTGGGGAAAGGTTATGCAGGGGAATAGGTGACAGGAAATATTAAGAGGACGCACAAGCCTCTCTTTCAGGATCCCAGTGCTCTTCCTCCTCCATTTCCTCCACACCATCGTCCATCCTCACTGCGGCCCCTTGGGTCATCCATCTCTCTCTCTCCTGTTCAGCTGCTTTAGCCTGTGTTTACTCTGCTAGAGAGAGAGGGCCCTGAGAAGGGACAATGCAGCCTTTCAGAGAGACTGTCGACCCCACGGCTGAGCAAGGAAGTCTACATGGGGGCCAGCCAACACCCCTTCCCTAAACTTCACAGCCACCCGCCACTGAACTTTATACACACACACATTCACACTTGAATATCTTTCTGGCATGCACACACAGACAACACTGCGCTCTCTCCTTCTCTGTATCACGCTTTCACTCAGTCACCCGTTCTCTTTGTCTCACATTTCCCACAAACCCCCTTTTCACTGGCTGTGGAAGTTTGGAGGATGTAGTTGAGATCCTGTAACTCCAGTCCAAGATCCACACACTGACTCACAGTCTCTTCTATTCCTGCAAGAAGAAATAATCATGAGGGTGGTCTGAGGTCAATCCAGCAATGGGGACTGATAGGAGCTGCACTGGGATTATATCAGTGTGGTTTAGACTGCACTGGCTCTGTTTTAGACATTTTATCACTGAGTTTCTCAGAAGTCCAACACATTTTCAGGTGCATTTTGTATTTTTATTTCCAAAAAGTGGGCACACAGAGCGACAAAAAGATGTGAACCAGTGTGTGCGCACATGCACCTCCGGTAAAATAAAACTAAATTTGACCTTAGCACATCTCCCGATGAACTCAGTTTCCATTTCTTATCATAAAATTGGTTTCAATATGCTGTAAGGCTGAAACTAATGATTATTTTCTTTATCAGCGACTCATGTTTTTAGCGTTTTTATCGAACAAGTGGCTGCAATGATGAATTCATCGTTAAAACTGTAGATTGATTTTCTTTCAACTGAGCAATTGTGTCGACGCAAGCAGATCAGCAGAAAGCCAATGTAACCTTATTAAGGAAAATGGAAAGGACTAAAATACTTCCACTCCAGGCAACTGTATTTACTTAAAAGGGTAAAGGATGTGTTAAGATTCATAATTTACAGCAGGTTACTGCCAGTTTAAACTAGCATTTCCTTTCTCCAACAACATGCAACAAGCTGAGAGACTCCAACAAAGTTCTTTATATATAGATAACTGGCTGTTGTTTGTATGGGGTAGCATATATATTGAAGCCTGCATAATGAATTAAAAAGATGAGCCATAGAGTTTATTGTGGAGGTATAGTTACAGTTTGCACGTGAAGCAGCTGCCTGAGAAGACCTTTTGTGTGTAGACCCCCCCCATAGTGTCTCCCTGCCTGTCTTGAGTTTTATAGCATGGTTTATAACACTGATGGGAGGCCAGATTGCTGTTTGTCCTTGCAGTGCATGAGAGCAGGAGAAGTTAAGCCAATGTCACAGGGTAATGGCATTTACAGGAGCGAAGTTCATTTGCGAGTTGCAATATGAAGTTCGTCCGTGCAGTCTCCACATCGTTCATTCTCCTTCTAGTTGTCATTTTTGCCTCTCTTGTGTTTTGAGTGAAGCTATAGCTAGATTTTAGCTTCACAGATCATAACAAACAAAACAAACAATAGAGCAGGAGAAAGAGTGGGAAAATGTAGCAAATGGTGAAATATGACACCCCTTGTAAAAAGCATGCAGTCAATTTGACTGCTATGGTCATTCAAGGTAGTGATATCTCTTTTGTGTTTTGAAATTTTAATGATAAAACAATGTTAGAATAAAATATACACGCATTTAGGAAAAGTCAGGGTCCTATTGGTACATAGGTTTTATTTCAACAAAGTTATGACGCTGCAAATTTTGAAAGCAATCGAAATGACTGCCATGGTAGTTCAAGTCTTAAAGTGGATAACAGGAGATTTCCTGCTTCTTTAGCCAAACAAGAAAGCCAAAACTCTTGACAGCTTGTGTAGTAAGTGTTACAAGTTAGAAATATTCACTTAGTTCAGATGATGGAGATGGTGAGAAAGAGATGGTATTTACCACAACACATTCTATTCTATTCTGACACGTTTATTTTCACAGCTATTGATGGGTTTTACCCCGACAACAGACTGTCTGTGGTCAAAATGATCATTAGAGCAACCAGCAAAAAGTGCTCCTGTTATCGTCACACACCTGATCTGGGTTTAAACTGATGGTTGTGTTTCTGTTAGCCTGCCTGTTAAGTGTATCTGTCCAGGACAATGGACAGTATTACAATATTAGACAGTAAAACAATAGACAATGACACCACCAAGTGTAAACACACATGTATCTGTTAAATGGCAAAATTATGTAAAAGACACATTTATATTCAGTCCAATGTGTCATAACACACATGACCATCTCGTTGAGAGTTGCTAAGAGTTGTTTTAAAATGTGAAGAAGATATATTTAGATTTTGTGACTGACTGGTGGCAGTTTATTGGAAATAGCTTTTCTAATTCTATCACTTCACTCTGGTGTAACACGTCTCTGTGGTGTTTTCCTGCTTTTAGTGCATTCAATTATCAGTGACAATTCAGCATCTCTATGAAATTGCCACCAAGGGAGACCTGTGGGTCTTGTGCTTTCCAGTGATCTGTAATCAGAGTTTATTTGTTCTCAGAGTTTCTCCATGTGCATGTGAGGAAAATGAGGACACACATATGCATTACCGCAGTGAAATCGGTTTGATTGTATCACAAAGCTGCTCTGTGTGCGTCGTCATAAAGTAATTTCCTCTGTTTGTATCGTATGTGTGTGTATCATCATCCTTTATCAGTGGCTGGTTGAGTCTGTACAATCCCTGACTCCTCGTGGTTGTGTGTGTGTGTGTGTGTGTGTGTGTGAGCTGGTACCCTTTCCTCATTGGGTTGGTGAACCTGGTGACCTCTCTGCTTCGTGTCTCCCAGACACAAGGGCTTCTCATGTGGCCCCTGGCCAGTCATTCTCAAAGCCTACCATTCACTGGCGGCTGTGGCTTCTATGAAAGTGTGTCCGCATATATGTGAGGGAGAGGGAGCAAGGGTGAATTTGTTGAAATTACAGTTGATTCATTACTTGTGTGTGTGCATGTGCGTGTGTCTATTTCTCTATTTCTTCGAATATGACTGTGTGTGCGTCTGTGTATGGTCCACCCGCTGCATGCTCACTGGCAGCCCTTCTGCAGGAACTCGAGCAGAAATACAGGTCATACTGCCACTGTGCGTGTGTAAAGATGGCAAATGCTTTAAGGAGATTTGTGTGTTTGGGTGTGAGTCTGTTGAGAAGGACCAGTGAACCCTAACACATTGTGTTAGGGTTCAATGCGTAAGGGAAAGTTTGGTTATAAATCAGCAGTAGTGTGCTAACACCACCTATATATGTGAAGCGTGGATGGAATAGAATAGACTCAGCATTTATTTATATTTGAGTTGAAAAATTCTGTCTTATGTGAAAGTCTGTAGTTTATAACTTATGGTTTGCTGAGTTGTTTCTGATATATCTAATAAGATTTTAAAAACAACTAACACGCTTCATGTAGCTGTATGGTTGTGTATTTACTTGCTAAATTCCTTGCTTAGTTCAACGTGGTGATGGTAGGTCTGTCCACCAGCTGAGGAACTGGAAATGACAGCTAGATGAACCGTCCCTCCAACAAGCCTCAGGGCTGGGTCCCGAGGTCAGTGTGTTTAGAAGAAGGAGGAGGTGGATGGAGTGGATGCAGCTGGAGTTGAAGGCCTGGGGGTGGCGGGGGGTTGCTGGTAGGACTTATAGGTCCAGGGTGTTTAAAGTTGCACCCTGTGGGGGTGGGGGATGTGACCGGGTGCAGGGGGCAGTGACTGGCCGAGGGGCAGGGTGAAGGAGGGCTCACTGAGGGTGACCATCTGGATTGGATTGTAGACATTCCTCAGGAAGAGTGTGTGAGTAAAGGTCAGCGTGGAAAAAGAGGAGGGGGTCGCTCAGATCTCCATGTGTGTGTATGTGTGCTGCGTGTTTATTTTTCTTTGGCTTACTTAATGTTTCAGTTTACAACCATGGTCAGTTTACCATTGTTTGAGTATTCTTTACCTGGTGGGACCGTGGAACGTGAGACACTTTGAGAAATAATGCAGGTGAGAGAATGACTCTCTTCTGCAGACTGAAGTATTTGTTGTATCTATGTTTATGTGAAAAATTAGTAATCCAACATTTACCCCCCCACCCCCTTGGCCTTGCTCTGACGTTCTGTTATTGGCTGTTTGTGCAAGTGGGAGGTCAGTGGGTTGCTGACATGTTGTCCCTGGACGAGCCCCTGGACCTGAAGCTCCCTCGGCGGGCCAATGCGCGGGACAGAGGGGCGCGCTCACCCCCTCTTTCCCAACTACACCCCAAGCGAGCTCGCCAGCTCCACATGGCAGACGATGGCACTGCAGTCATAGAGCCAGCCTCGCCATCTTCCCCGCACACAGGTAGGTCACCATGAAATGAAACGAAAGGGAAGACTGAGAGCAGTGTCCTTGTATCAGAGCCCCCAGATAACAGGTCATCTTACTGTGTGTATGCATATGTGTTCTGTGTCAGGTGTGCAGGTGGTCCCTCATGACCGAACAGACACTCCCACCCCCCCTGCGGTGGACTTAAGCATGTCTCCCTCCTCCCGCCACACCCCCAGCTCTCCCGAAATGACCAATGGCAACTACGTCCCCTCAGGGGTGAGTATGATGGCGCCAAAGCACACATACATACACAGCAGCACAGGTGTTCGCCTTAACAACCGACGACACCTCTGTCATTCTTTTTGTTTTCTCACATCCTCTTTGTTCACCTTGGCGTTGTCAAAAAAAGTAACTATGATGTCTTGATGTAGCAGTGAGCAGGCAATTCTTTTCTGTTTTCAGCCGAGAGTGATTCAGACTCAGGGTGAACTAATCAAGAACAACTTAGGGCTGTGCCACATGCTCCATCGGGCAGTGAGAGGGGTGTGAGGCCTGTGCATGCATGAGAGGGTGTTAGCTCTTATCAAACACCTCTTGTGTCCTCAACAAGTGCCTCTGTCTGTGCAACTTGCACTCAGTGGCCCCGCTTGTATGATGTGTGTGTGCCTGTGTGTGTACAGGTATAATCAGATTTAAAATGAGGTACAGCCATACAGACCTCACGCCACCTAATTCAATTCACTCTCAATTGAATTGAGAAACATTGGCTGGGTCCATTCAGCCGCCCTCCCACGTCCTGCTGAGTCTAAGATGGCCTCCCAACCTGACAACTCCTCTCACCCCACACTTATCCCCCGTGGACATCCTCTCTCTTGTATGCACAATTAAGTGCTTCTTATAAGCAAACAGCTGCACATACTCACACTCACATGACTCACATCTCCCCTACAGCATCTCACAAAGCAGCTCACATAGTTCTGCATGCAGAGGCAGAGCTCAGTGCAAGGAATTGGCCTAATTTTACGAAATTTGTCACATACACATTTCTGACATAGCTGAAGACGATGAGACAGCTGCAGGATTGTGATCCGTTTGCACCCTTTTTCTCTCCCGACTCTCACATGACAGTTTGGACTTATGTGTCCCTTATTCGGAATTCCAAATTTCATCCAGACTCCTCTCTTTTCAGCCTAAACTGGGTTACACTGCATATGTGTGTGTGTCTGCGCCAGTGCAAGAGCTCTTTGAGCCCTAGCTGAGTCTAACAGCTCCCATGCTGAGCTCAGGGATGCAGGGAGGTTTTGTAGTACGCAGCGGGTGACTACAAGAGAGAAACTAGAGTGGATCTTTTGAAGGAAAAGATGAAGATCAGCAGTTCTGCATTTCATTGACAAAATGAGAGATTTAGTCTCAGCAGTATTAAGCATTTTCTCCATCAAAGTCATCAGGATTAATCTGTCCTCTTCTTCTCTTGTTTTTTTAGACCAGCTGGTCTAAAGCTGGTGCATCCAGTGATCTAACTCAGCTAGGATATCAGAACCCATTACTTCCAGCTACACAGACAGTATTGAGGCTTGTATTATTTTACAGGAAAGGTGACCTAAAGTTTCTTCTGTCTTAATGATGAATCTCATTTGCTCCTTTTCCTCTTTTTTCTCTTTGCTCATCAGAATTCCCACATCTCACAGGCCTTTCAGTTTTTTGTGCCCATCGGAGCTGGGGCGGGACTTCATCTGCCATCCTCCATGTTCATTGGACAAACAAGTGACACAAGGGCCTCTCCAGACCTGTCAGCAGATGAACAACTGGCCTGCCGCTGGAGGAAGGTAAGGTCCAGAGAGTTGCCCATTGAAGCCAAACTAACATTGGACTGAAATAACTTCTCACAATGTCACAATGAACTGCAAAAAAAAAGAAATGCTAAATGTTTTCCCTTTTCCAGTGTCATCTGCACTTTGACTCCCTGCAAGACCTGGTAGACCACGTCAACGATTTCCACGTGAAGCCCGAGAAGGATTCTGGGTACTGCTGCCACTGGGAGGGCTGTGCTCGTAAAGGCAGAGGGTTCAATGCAAGGTGAGAAAAAAAAATCACACAACTGGGTGATTTATAAAGTGTAAAAATAAGCAGAGAATCGAAGAGGATGATAATTTAATGACTATATGTTTGTTTTGTTGTAGGTACAAGATGCTCATCCACATCCGCACTCACACTAATGAGAAGCCCCATCGCTGTCCCACCTGTAACAAGAGCTTCTCACGATTAGAGAACCTTAAGATACACAACCGCTCTCACACAGGTCAGTGCCAGTGAGTTACAAAACACCAAGATCTGGAATATATGCAGAAATAAGTTCATCATGGTCCCTGGATATGAGATGAGATGGCAAAGTAATTTTTTATTAATTCTAGACAAAACACTGAAACCATCTTTCCCCCCACAGGTGAAAAACCCTACATTTGTCCATATGAGGGTTGCAACAAGCGTTACTCCAACTCCAGTGATCGCTTCAAACACACACGTACACACTATGTGGACAAGCCCTACTACTGCAAGATGGTGGGGTGCCTGAAACGCTACACAGATCCGAGCTCCCTCCGCAAACACATCAAAGCTCATGGCCATTTTGTGGCTCAGGAGCAGGGATCCCCAGGTGGGGTGGGGTCCCTGCTGAAGGGGAGTCAGAGTGGAGGGCTTGCAAGTGGAGGGGTAAAGGATTCAGAGCTGTCCTATGTGAGCGGAGCCCACATTATTATCCCAGGGGCAGCGGCTGCTCTTCTGGGGGGCCATGCTCTGCAGGGCTTGAGTGGCGCAGTGCCCCTGTCGCCCCTCAGCCCTCGGCCTTTGGACCTCAGCTCACTGGGTTGCCCCAACTCACCTCCAGGAAGCCTGGGAGGAACACCCATCCTTTCCTTCAACGGCTCCCCGCTGGGATTGGCCAAGTCCCCTCTGCTCTCTCCAGCGTTCTCTTCCTCAGCCCTGGGCCTGCCGATGGTGCCCATGCTGGGGGCTGCGTCAGAGCGCAGGGCCAAGAGCCAGCAGGCCAAGAAGGGCCAAGGGGAGGAGGCTGAAAATGAGGTGACAGGGGGGGTTCTGAATCTCTCCACAGGAGGGTCTCATGATCCCCTGTCCTGGGTGGTCATCCCCCCAGGCACCGTGGTGCTCAAGCCAGCTGTGGTCAACTGATACACACACACACAGATACAAATACACACACATTCCAGAAGAGCTCAGGGGGTCGGGATGGGAGGGAGAACGCCATAACGGGAGTACGGGCAGTCAAAGATGAGTGATAGGGATTGACTTGCACAATGCAGGCAATGCATTACAGAGAGAGGGTGGAAAAGGATGAAACCTATAAAAACTTAAGTTAAGAAAAAAAATAGATAACACTACGCCTCACAAAAATTAAGAATACAACGCAAGCCTCTTTTTTTGTTGGGAAACCAAGGGGCCCAAGGACTCTGTACAGCAACATGTATGGTTTGGCTCCTTGTTGCTTATTTTATACTCTTTTCATTTCTGATTGCTGGTCCCGTGGACAGGGACCGTGATCGTGACAGTCGAAGCGCTCTGTGTTCTCACAAAAGTCCCGATTCATTGATATGAAATATTTATGTGACTGTACTTCAATGACAGTGTGCCTCCAGCTTAGCAGTGAGAAACATACGCCATGAAACTGAATGACGCACTCACAGTTGGGCAAACTTTCACATAATAGGAAGATTATCCACAGCTGATTTTAAAGTTATGACCTATTTTTCACAGGCTGGTGTGATTAATACGATTCAGACAAGCTTGCTGTACCACAGCAAGCGAACTCAAACTGTCTTGGATTTGTGCAGGGGAAGGCAAAGTCCACTGTTTCAGCTCCGAGGCTGTTCAATTAAACACAGCACTTAATAGTGTCAACTGGTTATAGTATTGAAACCTCAAAACTGCTGCTAACTTCTAAGCTTCCCCGGCGTAACATAAACTGGGAGAGAGCACTTTTGACAATCTGTCCCCAGTTTGGGGAGGGTGACCAACACGGACCAGCCTAGTCCACCAGAATGTGTGCCAGGCGTGCAGACTAGGGGCTTTTAGGGCACAGAGTGATCTGAGGAATCAACACAGACAAATGGTGTGACATCACCTGGCAATGACCAATCATTACTTCCTTTTTTTTTTTTTTTTTTTTTTTTAAACAAGTGAAATTTGAGCACTGGTGTGTCTGGCTCCCTCCTCTGGTTGAACACGGCATCCCGCTTGCCATTTACAGAACTAACACTGTTTTGCTCCTGGATTGTCCAGCTGCTTTCCCGTAATTGAATCAACATAGCCAGTTTGTGTATGAAAGGGCCACTGTGGTGATAAACACTAGTCTCTTGTGCTTTTAAAAAGTGACCCGACCCAAAACCAGCTGTGAAAAGCAGGTGGTCATCCAATCAAAGCCCAGCTTAGCCAAGTTTTGACCCAAGTTGTGCCAAAAATACCTGGAGAGGGTAAGTGGGATGCACGTATTGTGCCAAAGAGGGGGTGTGTGACACACTCAATGCCACATACAGCTGGACTGACTAGGAAGCCACACTATTGCAAACTGCCTCATGTTACTCTGTCCAAAGGGGCAAAAAAAAAAAGAAGAAGAAAAAAGACACAAAAAAAAGACTCATTTGACTTCTAGGAAAAATTTTCTCATGGTTTGATAAAGCAGTCAACACGCACTTACCACAAACTATATTCCTTATATGTTTTATAAAATGTTACTGCTAAGTCATGGTTCTTTAAAAAATTTGTTTGCTTATTTCATTTCGCTGCGGGGTCCTTCCAGGCACGTGTTGAATAGTGCTAATGCATGTATGACATTGACTGCTGTCTCCACAGAGGAGAGTTTCATCACAACACGAGGAACATTCCTTCAAGAGACTGACGCACTCAGCCCTCCTCTCCCCATATGCTTTTTGTTGGGGGTCTGATTTTCCATCACCCAGTCTTAGAACATCATTAGACATCAGCTATTGCTGTTATGTATTTTTTTGTCATTATCTTCTGCTGTTGTTCAGACGAGACATTTTTTTCTGATGTTGATGTTGCTTCTTGTGTTCTGCAATGGCTGCTCTGCTATCAGCTTTCTGCTGTTGAGGGTGAGTCTCTCTAAGGGATGAAGAGATGGAGAGATTTGGATAGTCTTTCACAGGGTGGTGGTTCCCAGATCTAAGATCAAAGAAAGCAAAGCAAACAAAATGAACTTGAAAATTGTGTTTTGGTTTTGTGTTGCTTCATCAGTTCGGTGTATGTCCCAGTAGGCCTGTGTGTGGGTATGTCCTTATAGATGGATTACAGTAAATCAAAAATTTTGTAGACATTGCATCGGTGCTCAGGTGATGAAACCCAATGACTTTGGTGATCCCCTCACTTTTTATGTCTCCATCAGGTTGATATTTCTGCTGTTAAATGTCCTGACAGCTATTGGAGAGATGATTTTGATGATAATAGGTGCAGATAATTTTAAAGACTAATTGCAATATCTTCACTGCGAATCCACAACTGCTCATCTAGGACCATCACAGGTCCAGTTTTTTACATTTGTTCGGTGGTTTAGATTGTGACCAAGTAACTGCAAAACTAATGACATTCGCTGTCAGCTAACAAAGCTGTACCCATGAACATCTTTATAGAACTGTTAGCATGCACGTAAAATCCAACTCACTATCTTCTAAATCATTGAGTATGGTCACCAGTTCAGTGCTGCAAAATCCATCATTCTAACCTAATTTATAAATTTAACCATGAACTAAGTGGGTCATACACTCAAGTGCTACATTTTAAAAGGGCCACATTTGGAAACCACCACTCTTGAAAGTAAATAGAGTCCACTAAAAGACATCACACTCTTTAAAGACAATCACACTGCTATACTGAGGATAATTCAGATGAGGTATATGCATGAAATATTTATCAAATGTTGTAGCACCAAATTAACTTGGATTTACAACTCTGCCACCCTGCTACTTGACTTTTAATGTTCAGTCAGATGAAGGGAAAGCGTAGAGAGATAACATTGGACTGTGAAATGGTGGCAGCACTGGGAGAGCAAGCATTGGCTGAATGAATAAATGAATGGACAGGGGATAGGCAGAGATGAGGGGGAAGGCTGTGTGCCAGTAGAGGATAGCTGTGTAGTGCAGCCGCCCTCCATCTGGCCACCTACCCAGCAAAAGGCCCTCTCGTCTCTGAAGTCACTGGCTGTGCTGCGTCCAAAGTGGCAGCCACTCACAGGCATACCAGCCTGCAGAAAAATAGGCCACTGAACTCTGTCTGCCCTTTTTTTTTTTTTTTTTAACAGATTAAACCCAAAAAACTCAGCTTCCCCACCTCCTGGTTACAAAACCTTTTACAAGAGATGACAAAAAACAAAAACAAATAAAACCTGCTCTGCCTGAATTCGGTGTCAGGCTGTCAGAGTTGAACTGCCTACCTGTCTTTCTGCCTCAGTGACTTTTACTCATTATCTCAGACAGACAGACACACACACACCAGTGGCCTGTTTCTGGGCTGGGTATCAAAGTGAATATCTTGTTGCAAGTGGACAATCCTGGCTAGTGATGTCATCAGAAACAGGTGTTAAGTAGGCTAGACATGGTTTCCGTGGCAACAGTGAAACCCACAGATGCTGCAGCTCTCCTCCTCCTCCCTGTCTGTCTCTCCTCTGCTGGTCGAAGCCAGGGACTGAGACTCAGCTGAGCAGCAGAAAGCTGAATATGACATGGATCCTTGCAGGGTCCACATCTTTTCAATATTAAATAAGCTGTAAGATCCATTAACCCTTTGAGCTCAATCTGTAATAAACTGCACTTTTGTACCCCTCATAGTGTGTGTAGACACAAGGATGCTACCACATCCTCTCACTGCAGAGTGTTATTTGTCAGTCAATTTGAGAACCAAGAATCACTTAAAATCCTCAGCCGGTAAAATGTCTGAGTTTTAAAGTCTGTTCTTTTTTTCTTTTTTCTTTTGGACATAATAAAAGCGGTACTTGCTCATGGAGATTTTAAAGTAACCCTTGTTTAACGCTATGAACTGAAATCCAGGTCACAAAAACTGTGTTAGCTAGCTGGGTCAGTGTAATTCTAAAGGGGTGCCATTGACTAAAGTGCCACAGTGTTGCACAAAGGGTTAATGATAAGACCAAGGCCATGCAAGGCCTGTTCCAAGTTATGTTTTTTGCACATTTGTGAGATATTATGTCAGTATTTGAATTTTTCCAAGTGCCTTTTTATTATAGGTAAAAGATATAGAAGTTATACGCTATATGAAAAAAAATGATTATATGAAAATATATTTTTCCTGGCATCATGTTCTGTGGTTGAACATGCAGAATTTTAGAGTTGTAAAGGTCTCCAATTGGTACAACATAGCGGTGTTCTCCTGTTTTAGAGGAATTTTATTACGATATTGATAATAATGTCAATGAAAAAAAGAAATGTTTAATAAAGTTGCATTTGATACAACTTTTGTGTTCATTTCCATCCTAAATATACAATAAAGATTATAGAAATATGCACATCCCATGAATGGATTCAGGCAAATGTGATTCAGCTATTCCGATGTGAGAGCTTCAGACTATGACAGACTTCACCTGAATAAAAACAATCATAGTTTTCAGTGTTCCAGCTTTTCCAGATTTGGATTATTTCAAACCATATGTACTACTATTGTACCTCCCTGTCTAAGTCTCCCAAAAACTGGCATAAGTCTTGTTTAGAGAAAAGGAGAAGGCTTTTATTGGGTTATAATTTACAGAGGATAGGGAGAGGGAAGTGTGGGTGAGCATCGTTTCATACTTCATGTTTCCGTTTTCTGCTGCGGCTGTTCCTTTTGTTGTTGTGATTGTATACTTAATTCCTCATCTAGACGTTCTTTAGCTCGCACCACCTAGACACAAATTGAGAAAAGGGGAAGACACTTAAAATAACTAGAGTCTTCTCTCTGAGCAAAGAGGTTTTGGTGGGAGATAAAAACAATAACTTCATTTCAAACATGCCTTAGAGTGCATTTTTCCTTCATTCTGAGAGTCACAAACCTTAATTTGATATTTCACATGGACACAAAAGCAGGGAGTGGCTAAGAGCCATGCTGATTATCACTGTTTCCAGCTCCAATACTCAATCTGTATTTCATCAATGCTGCTTCCAAGAAAACATCCAATTCCTAAGTAAAACTTCTAATTTCACATTTTATTGTCATATGTACAAGAGACCAGGTCACAGAGTATAATGACTGAGAGGATAAGGACGGTTTAGTTTTTACGTTAATGCTTTATGCTTTCTTGGAATCTAACAAGTGCAACAACAACAACAAAAAAAGGCACTGATTTCATCTTTTAGCGGACTCAACAGTCTCAGAGTGACTCAGTAGTTAATAATCTGGAGCTCACTATCATCATTCAGTCACTGACTGCAGTCTTGAAAAGATAATTATATCATAAAAATGAAAGGTTGGTAACCATGATGACTCCTGCAGTACAATGCAAATGTTTAGATTTTAGGCAATTTTCCTTTCCATTTTAATAATATTAGAATAATAGAAGCCATTAACTTTGTTCCACTCTGCAGCACATGTGACAATTATTATGCGACAACTGTTTTAATAAAAAACTGAAATGAGAATTGTGACATTAGAGAAAGAATACTTACTTTTGATTGTATGTAAAATGAACCACCGACTGACTTGTCATTGACTTTAAAAAGGTGTTCGTAGTTCTGAAAGAGAGAAACCCATTAGCGTTAGTGTTTAGGTATTATCCTTCAATCTAAGGTCAAGGATGTTTATATTCCAGACCAGAAAAATCTGGAACAACTCCAACAGAGAGTTAATGGCTCTGCAGCTTGGTACCAACAATTTGATTGTTAGGATCTGTAGTGTGAATCTCTACCTTCTGAATCTCCTCAGGGGTGAGCATGGAGATATTGAGGATTTGCTGCGCCTCTTGCAGGCTCATTCCAGTGATGCTGGAGGCAGCAGCAGACTGCTGACCCGTGCGGCCCCTGGCCCGCGCCGCTGCTTGGCTCGCTTTGAAGAAAGACACAAATGTCATTTTGGATCAAGATCAACCTAGGCCTAGTTGTATTATTCATAATCTGAATGACGTGATCTCACCACATTTTATCTAAAAATGTCTGTCCAAATAAACCGTTCTGAGCAGGATGTATTACAATTTGAATATTAGCATATCAATAGATTTAAACACCTGTATGTTCATGCAGTGTTTGACTTTGCACATGTTTAACCATATACTGACATGCATCAATATCAGCCATTATCTGTATTCAATAACATCTTCACTTCAGTCATTACACTTTCTTTGCTGCAATGGACACACTGTTTTTTATAATCTTTAAATCTGATTACTCTTGAAATAAAAAAACTGAGAGTCAGCTTTCCCCAGTGGAGGGTTTTGTCTTGCTTTCTCTCACCAAAACTTCAAAACTGATAATAATCAGTTTGCAATTATTTAAAAAGCTGCTCTTTACCAAGAAAAAAACTACAACACCTCACTAACAGCACATTTTAAATTGACAATCACAGAACTGGTTTCAAGGCTGATGTCACGGCGATCACCTGCATATTCTTGTTGTAAAGCGCGAGCAAAGGCGCGTCCCACCACCTGAGCTCCCATCACAATGATCTGAGCAAGATACTTGGCCTGCAGGTGAGACATCAGACATCAGAGACGGATCAGCGTTAGAAAATGGGAACAAGGACAGTGGAGGTCAGCCAGAGGAGCCGGTTTTAGGAAGGAGACACAGTGGGCGAGGACAGCCACAGATTCGGGGTCATCCCGGGGCACCGATGGTCTCCAGTCCGGTACAACGACGCCTTCATTACTGCGACAAACAGCCCCTCCTCCCTGCCCCCGCCATGTTTGTACTCCAGTCTATTTACATTTAGCTCCATTAGCTCCACTTTGAATTAAACCTAAACTGTGACGGAAACTTGTCTGTCTTACGTAACAATGTCAGAAAATCAAACTGCCGCTGATGCTAATGCTAATGCTAATGCTACCGTGGGGCTAAAGTCAGCGAAGGCGACAGCTGTAAAGATAAGGAAAAAGAAAGCCCCTTACCATTTTAAAGTGTTAAAGCAGCCTCCGTACACGGTGCTCAGCTGGTGGTGTCGCACATGTACATCAGCGAAGGTTACCTCGGGGTCAAAGTTGAAGGAAGCGTCAATAAAGCAGAATTAGAGTGGTGGCTTTTGTCACAGCGACAGCTGCCGGCGGGGAAGAGTCACTGCAGCGGCCTGCTGAGACCAGCATCAACGTAAATATAATCAGGAAAAGCTATTTAAGTATCAGAAGAACTCTATTCAAATATACGGCTTCACTGTGATACTACTGTACACTGTATTATTAACAGTGGTGCATTCATGTGTGTTTTGTTGGCATAGTAGAATTTGTTGCCATTTTGGGTGAAAATCATCAGCCTTCTCGACATGTTAGGTGATGGCTTGGTTCGGCCAAATTCAGAACATTTCCATCACAAAGCCCAAAGAAAAAACTCCAGAACTGATGCCCCAGTTCCAATCTCTAAATCAGTTATTACATTGTGTCATAGTGTCAAAGTGAGATAAATAAATACATTTAAAATCATGTATTTGATTAAAAGGAAAAGCGGTAAAAAAAAAAAAAAGCATTTGAAAGGGTGGAACCGTAAATTGGATGGTTTATCTACATGGAGAAAAAAAATCTTTCCATTTAAGGACTCAAGTAAAGACTTGTGCTACACTAGCATTACTGATGGGTTTTTTAAATCTTTAACAAAGCTAAAGCTAAAGTTAATGAAATTCTTTTGTTTTGAATGTAAAATCTTACTCTTTACCTACAGCTGTTCACACAACCACACAAACGTAAGAGGCGATGGGTTCAAAAGGTTTATTGCAAGACAATATTGAAATTATCCACAAACCATTACTCAAATAATACACTCCTTTAGTCACCGTATAAAAAGAAAGTTCCTTTTAAACACAATGAAAGGCAAGTTAATCCAATCCAAATACTACAAAGTATGGCATGTGAGAATTACAAGCACGTACAGTATATGCCGCACAAACACTTGACAGCACCTGCAGTTCCTATGTAAAATAACATGATGTGGACGATCATGCATGGCTGAACTGGTTGGTTTATTTCAGTCCATCAGAGGTTGAATGAAGTCTGGATTTTTATATTGTTGTAGCCCTGATTAGAACTAACAAAATGGCTGTCATGGTTGCATTGTCAGGTTGTTGTTGACTAGATAATACCATGATTAGTTAATACTTGTTAACATTAGACAGGAAGATTTGGTCATTTAGTGAGGAACATATCCCAAAACCGTCTGAAAACCCACAGACACCACAGTTTGATAAGATGTTCTACTATCTAGAAAACAAGAGGTAAAAAAAAAGAAATCATCAGGTTAAAGTAAACAAACACCTATTTCAAACTCCAAAAAGGATCTGGTTTGGCTTTAAATGCAAAACAAAATTTAATTTTTTATTCACCTTTAACTGAAACAAACATAAGACTATTTCTGGAGAAAAAAATACCTAGCACAATTGGCACAAACACAATAATACTCATGAATGTTAAAATGATACTTTTTTTTCTGACAATGGCAATAAAAAAAAAAAAAATTGTGAAATTTGTCATTAGAAATTCCAGTTCATGACTAAACATGAACACTGGTGACCCTGTTGTATCCTGCATGGTTTTTGCTTCTGAAGGCTTGAGCATGTCATAGCAATTGTGTGTGTGTGTATGATTGTGCTTTATCTGACTGAACAGGAAGACAGTTTTTGTTATCAAAGGCATGATGCTCACTTGCTATTTACTCATTATTGAGACATTTTTTGCAACATTAGTTATTCTTTTTAGTGATACCTTTTGTAAAGACACATTGTGACTAGAAAAAGCAAGAGAGTGGTCCACTGTGGAGGTAACTGTCGACAGAAAAAGAGTTTGTACACATTGATACACAACGAGGTATCCTAATATATGTATAAAGAATGGGCCATTATTATTATTATTTTAAATCAAATGCTCAACCACTATTTAAAAAAAACATTTGTATGTTGTGTTATTCTGTTTTATCCACTGAGCGTTTACTGGTAATGTAGCATAAAGAGGAAAGTATTATTGCTATGACCGCCTGCAGCTCTATTCACCTTGTACTGATTTAGAACTGTAGTTTACAAGAAAAATGTTTCAACTGTCTTGTGTATTTACTAATTATTATTTTGTATGGATGGTGGAATTATTATTTTTTCTTAATATCAACATTAGCACGATAATAATAATTGTGTAGTCTGCATAAACATAAGAAAGTCTTTACAGGTTTTCAGGTTTGTCCCAGAATCATTTAGTAAATATTTAAGAACCCCAGCTTAAAATAGTTTTCATATCAAAGTTCATGCAGTTTTTTGATTTGATGAACATCAACAACACACTGTGACATTTCCCATTTCCCTAACCTGAACAGATATTGTGATGTACTCATCTTATATTAGGAGATCTTATTGTGATTCTTTTCCCACCAGGCAACAGGGACATTTGTTGTAGATATGTTCATAGAGTATAGTATTTTTTGATTGTGCAGTAGGATGAGACAATATTAGATTTAGTTCTAGGGAAGTCTGATTTGTCCTGTGGCAACCTGAAGACCGGTCTTTCCTCTCTGTGGTTGGCACCACGATTGAATTGACTGCAAGGCGATGTCAGCTTTAATCATCCTGAGTGACGGAAAAGTTCCTGTTAGTTGACAAACTTGCAGTGATTTTGCATCATATCCTGTTGGTCCGTGCAGTGTAAATATTTTGACACTAAACTTTCTCCACACCACACATAGAATTTCATTCTGATGTTATGTATATTAGGCTAGCACAGTTCTCTCCACGGATTGCTATTGATGTCATGACAATGTTAACGTTAATATAATTAACTATATCCAAACAACATCACTCTTTATCAGGATTGAATAAAGGAATAGTGAACAAAACAAAGAATGAACTAGAAGAGTATGATGCAAACCTACACAGAACCACTCCATACTGCTTCGGCAACATATAAAGAGTTTATTTGACTCGGTCTTAAAAACTGTATATTCTGATCCCAACAGAAGGAGCACAATGTACTGTAGATGGTACAGGTGTTTATAATGTTGTAAGCTAGTACTGTGGCTGCATATTGTGTTAGAGTATACTACATTTGCCATTCATTATTTAATCATTACTAACTCACAACAAAGAGATACAGAGAAATTCAAGACTCATTTTCTCTGTCGGCTCCATGATGTTCACTCACCCATTCGTCGTCAGCGACCCCCTCAAATGACTCCTGTGGTAGTGGGTCGTCCATGTTCCCCAGCTTGGCTACCATGGCACTCAGCAGCTGGATGGGCGCGTGCATACACACACACACGCACGCACGCACGCACACACAAACACACGTTTTCAGTTTTTAAAACAGATCAGAGAAAGCAGCTTTTACCCAGCAGCTACATTTTGAGTGGGTTACTATGAAAAACAGATGGCTGACACGTTAGATGTAGAACAAACAGTGGAAAGTCTAAACAAGATGAACTGGATAAAACAACACATAGAGCAGACAGACAATCACACAATAGTATTTCAATCTGCCCTCACCTCCTCTTTCTTCTGTTCATCAGTCTTCTCCTCCAGGTAAACAGAAGACGGCAGGTATTTCCTAACTGGAGCCTCTTTTGGGGCCTCACTCACTGAAAAGAAAAAACATCCACATAAGTACACATCTCATCAAACGCAGAGATGGAACAGAACATGGCCAGGACTGCGGTAGACCTCTGAGGATTGACAGTGATGTAAGATAAGTACACACTGTATGTTACATATTCAGACTCTGTTATGTGTCCGCACCTGCTGTCATGTTTTTGGGCCTCAGGCTGATCTTTTTGTGTTGGCCGTTGGAGCCAGACAGCCAGGCAGAGGCAGTCAGGACAGGTTCCCACCACACGGCTGTGTCTGTGTACACGTCGTCCTGGAAAAACTCTTTCTGAAGACCCGAGTGTGGACAGATATAGGAGACAGTTATGGTTCTCAGTTACAACCTTTTCTTTAGATTAACCATCAGGAAGGACAGCAATGTGATATTCCTATGTATCTTGTGGGTGGTGTAGTTGGCTCACCTTGACCCGTGGCACTCTGAAGGCCACTGGCTCTATGGTTGTCTTACTGAGCATTAATCCTACAGCTATCTCCACATCACGCACATTGCACTCTGTCTTCGGCAGAAAGGCCAAGCCCTGTTGACAGGAAACAGTCAGAAATGCTGTCAGGTAATACGAACAGTAACAGCATCACAGGGAGAAGAGAGTCGAAGTAGAACTTTGGTTGTCCGTGTGTGTGACAAATAGATTAAAATCTAAAAATAAGTAAAAGTAAGAGGTACCTTATGTGGCTCAGGAGAGTGAAAACTGCTGCATTCCATAAAGTAGGGCTCTTCAGGGACAATCTCATAAATGTGCACTCTTGTATCACCCTGGAAAATGCAGATTACAACAAATTCTTTTTCTGTTTTCGATTTTGGTTCAAATGTAACTCGCACAGTTCATTTAATTTACTTACTTTTCCAGTGAGAATGATCACATTAGTATCAGGGTCATAGAAGGGGATGAGTGTCGAGGGGGACACATCTACTTGAATGTTAGCAATGGCTCCGGAGGACAGGGAGTCTGCGGAGTACAGGTAGAGTCCTCTCTCACTGCGACTACAGGCAGGAGAAGAAGAGGAAGGGTCAGAAGTCATGTGCAACTTCTTGCCACTTAAGCAAGAAATTGATATAATGTTAAGTACCTGTCAAATCCTGACACCAGCAGGTACTTTCCCTCACACACCCACACTATACGAGCTCCCCTGGGCCCCTCAGGACCAGGGCCTTCCTACAATTGAAAAAAAAAAAACCAAACAAAAAAAACACAACAACAACAAACAAACAAAAAAACAACAAAAACAAAACAAAACAGTAAGTGTTAATTTATTTTCGTGTTAACAACAACCAAATCATGATAGATTTCTTCCATGCCGAATGCATTGTTTCAACATATTTCTGTGTCTATTTTACATACCTGCAATGGTGCTGTAGACTTGCGGGGGTCATAGATGCGAACTTTACCATCTTTGCACACTGTTGCCAGGAACTTGCCATCTGGGCTCCATGCAATCCCAAACACCTGAGCATGAACCATAGGAAGGAGCAAGAAAGAAGAAGCTGATGTATTCATTTCAGTACGTTGTAAACAAACATACACACAAACCCATGTCTAAAATGTTGTGCACCTCTTATGACAGTATACTTTTACCTCAGTCTTGCATTTCACCTAATTCTTTCTAGATCACCCACCTGGTCCTTGTGCCCAGTGAGGAGTTTGACCTGCTCTCCACTCTCCAGGTTCCACAGTCTGACTGTGAGATCGTAGGATGAAGACACCAGGAGTCCACTGGCCAGAGGGTGAAACTTGATTGAGTAAATCTTCTCTGTATGTCCTATGGAGGGTCATATCAGTTGTCAGTCAACTTGACTTTTGTTGTGACCATCATCACTTATTTTCACTCTCGAACATGAAATATTTTATATGTACACAATCAATAATTCATAGACAGTTATATAACAAATTTGTCAAGCAGCAATTTGTTAAACACACGACTGAATTGAGCTCATTTTGGAAAATGGGTACTGTCCTACCCTGCAAGATGAGCTCAGGCTCCGCCAGGGTCTCTTTCAGCCCTCCCTCTGGTACCTGCCAAAGCCGGATCTTGGCATCATCACCAGCTACAATCAGACAGAGACGCAAGCATGTTAAATCACACTCATGCTCTTGTCACGAAAGACAGGGAGATGACATACATGGATACAGCGACATATAGGCCGACATATAGAGTACGTGTATTTACTCACCCACAGCAAGACGGTGCGTGTCAAATGGGTCCCATGAGAAGTCGGCCACATTCACAGAGTTTTGGATGGTGGGTAGGGATGTGTCTGGTAGCCTGCCAGGCTGAGAACGCTAAGAGGAATAAAATCAGTCACACACATTCATCAAACAGGAGTTACATTTTCCAAACTAGCAGTAAAGGGACAATAGTTTGTTTGTGACGATAGTCCTTAACAATTAAATTTCCATCAGGGGCTTTACCTCATAGATGGCAATCTGCCCCCCAGAAATGGAAAGGGGCACTGCCACACGGTGGCGGTTGACACAGAAGCCATCACACTCGCCTGGTGTGGTCAGATTGAGACCACGCAGGTTGGTGATATGTGTGTCCCGGTGCATCACAGCTCCCTGGATGTGACGGAATTTGGAGGTTGGCCCTGTATGGGAGATAATTTTCCAAATCCATTTTTCTATTTGCTAAAAGTACTATAAACTGACATACACTGTAATGAAGAAATGCACATGTGCCTACCCAGCAGGCTCTGGATGGCCTTGGCGCTCTGGCTGGGACTGGGGCTGGGGAGGAAGCCTGAGGAGAGCCCAGAGGTGGAGGAGGGAGAGCGGGATGGGACAGCACTGCTGCTGGGAGTACTTAGAGGACTACTGGAAGTGGAGCAGCCACGAGCTGGATCCTGTAGAACAGTATGATACTGCTGTTATAGGTACTATGATGGTGAAATACTTCTGGAAATTCTAGCTCTGGACTGTTTTAAAGTTAAGATCATGTACTACAAAAATATTTTCTGCCTGTGTCTCTTACATCTTTTCTCTCCCCGCTGGCTACCTCCTTCTTTGCAGGCATCTGTTTTGTTGGAGGAAGCTTTGCTTTGGGCCTTTTGTCTGGGTGGAGGCTGACTTTCTCCACCTGAGGACAAACAGAACCAACTGTTTGAGGTGTCTGTATGATTTAAAAAATGGAGGATCTTGTCGGTTGAGACCAATTACCTGCTTGTTCCCTCCCTGCCACCACTCCTCGGCAGACATGGCTGGAGTCGTGCCCATTGTGTCTGGGTAAAGATCTTCATGAAACTCCTGGCCTGAATGCTGGAGATCAATAAAGGGTGTACACACACATTTAATACCTGTTGTACAATGACGTGATGTCAGCACAGCACTGTTTTTGAGCACACCTTGCGGGGGACTTGGTAGCTGATTGGCACAATGCAGCTGTCCGTCAACTGCAGTACACACATCACTTCACAGGACATCACATTCAGCGCCAGCTTGGGAACCATGGCAATCCCTCTGGTTGAAGTATCCGTAAGACAGTGGCTCACTTCAGAGTTAAACAGAGAGAAGAAAATAAAAGGCGAGGGTGTGAGAATGAAGCTGAATTGATCCAAATAAACAACAGATAACAGATGACTAGCTCTCACCTTGAGAGAGGAAAGGCTCAGAAGAAGAGACTTCAAAGCAGTCGACCACTGTGTCTCCCTGTGCATAACAGACATTCAATATATCAGAGAACAACAGGCAAAGTATAACTCTTTTAGTAATAATTCACAGGTCCTTTAATATTCATCTCCTGTCATAGTGAGATTATTTGCACAGAGGTGGAACATGTACTGCAGACATTTGAGGACATGATGGTCAACATTTGACCTGTGACCTGTCAGAGTTCACAATATGGAACAGTAATCTAACTCTCACCATGCCAGCCAGAATGAGCAGACCAGTGTCTTCATCAAACAGAGGGATCAGCATCCTGAGAGCAAAGATACAAGACAGAGGAAGAGGGGAGAAAGGAGAAAGAGCCATTGAAAAAATATGCCTGCTGATGCCTTGAACTTACTGATGTAAATATTTAAATATGTCACAGGCTCTACAAATTGGTATTTAACACAGACGCCACTAGGTGGAGCAGTATACTCAACTTTTATGTAAAAGTAGCAACACTTGGTTCAGTCCTCAAAAACTGCTGATATTTAAAAAAATATATCTTGTAAACAGAAAGAAACAACAAAACTAAAAAGCTGATAATATTCAACTCATGAAGATGGATGTGAACAAAGAAAACCAGGATTGAGGTGGGAGAGGAACGGGGCTGCAACTATAATTTTCATTATCTGTTGATCTGCTGGTCATAAATATCCTACATCTCCCATTATAAAGCTCAAGACAAAATCTTACAATGCTATGTTTTGTCCGAAACAGAGAAACGGCAATCAGCTGCTTGAAATTTAGTGTTTAGTTTATTTTGGTCGATTGACAAATTGTTCATCCAACACTCACTGAACTCAGGCAGGACTAAACAGGCCTCAGTCACCTGCTTCCTCTCATGACTTGACGTAAGAAGATTGAGGGATGAGGAAACTGAATGAGCTTTAACTCAATGGGGAAAGGACAATTCTATGTAGTAAGTAAACGTAGCTGGCTTAGGCAGAGGAAACTTGCACAAGGGCAAATCTCACTTGTCCCCTGTTTCATACTCTCCTTCATATTCCCCCGGTCCTTCTTTTCTTTCCTCTCCTCGTCACAGAGTAGCAAGTTAGTGTGCTGTAGGATTTTCGAGGGCCAGGACAGAGAGTGATGGCTGATCCAATCACTTCACATCACGGGCTGGAGATAGGCTCTTGAAGTAGAGGCAGGCCCAGTGACTGGCTTATGATGGTAACCTTGTGTACTGCTGCTATTATAGGGTAACGACACTCGACTGCTTCCACATCAACTGGGAATGACAGGCATAATGTAATATACCAAGTATGACGATATAATGACAGACTTAGTTTGGGTATCTAAAACGACAGCACATGGTGACACGCAAAGTTTCTAGTGTACATGTGAAAGAATGAGTGTGTGTGTGTTTGTGTGTGTATACGGGTCAGCTGTGTATTTGTATGAATTCCATCAGATTTATTCAAACCTACACAAGTTCAGGATCACTCAGTTACTAACAAGTGGCAACCAGCCACATGTTTGTGGTTATAAAAGCTCATATCCTTTATCCAGCTTACAAATGTTTTCCATCTTTTTTCATTTCAAACTTTTGTTACATTTTTGGAAGTAATTTTAGTTTTGGCAGTTTTGCAATAAAGGCAGAAAGAAAGAAAACTGGCTGCAATGTTTTGGGAAACTACCCTGCCAAGTAAAAATGAAATATTACTTTGTGTATTTGGACAAACAGTTTTTTTTTTTTACTGTTCTCCACAGATAAACTTTGGTGATACTACAGAGGGAAACTGAAGATGAACATAATGAATTGAAGATACAATTGCACATATAACTTTAACCCCTTAAAAGACAGACCTATTTTTGTGCATCAGCCCAAAATTTCTCAAATAAATGGTTATTCATCTTTAAATTTTTGATTACAGTTTAACTGTGGCCTTCTATGAAAGACAAAAACTGAAACGTCTGACAGAGAATAAGAGATACTGACCCAAAGCTATGAAGTGTCATGCTTATTTTGTCTGGGACAAAAAAGTTAATACAAGTCTTGTACTATATTAACAGGATGAAAAGTTGTTGGGTTAATGAAATTATGAGATTATTATTAAATGTGCATGATTTCCTAATGGCTATTTCAATGTAATATCTCTGGAATAATGTGATTCTGTATGTCATGTTTTGTTGAAGCTACAGGATTTTTATCCCATGTTTAGAGGAAATGAAGTGTTCAAGCCTTCCCCTATCGCTTAAACTTAACTTCTTTTGTTCATCCTACTTATGTCTCCATCAAGACATAAGTTTACTGTATCGAAAAAGTGGACCTTTCCTCATTCTGTGCTTCCTCTTTTCTGTAACCTCCCTCACTTTGTCCCAGGCCTGTGAGGTCAGCGAGGGGCAGCCACGCTTCGTTAGGGCGGCTGTGTGTTCCCATGTCGGAGTCAGTCCACAGGGAGTCCCTAAACACCTCCATTCCCACACCCCTCTTTCTGCTTGTCCTCCTTTCCTTCTCTCACCACCACCTTGCATGCTGCACTTTCTTTGTGCTTCCAGTCCCAATTATGTCTCTAAGGCCTTATCGCTGCTTTTCTCACAGTAAATGTAGCAAGTCAAACAGCCACATAATAGGAGTGGAGCTTTATCACTGATAATAGCCTCTGTTTACTATCGTTTTCATACTCCATCTAGTCCATTTTCCCACACAGGAAAACTAAAACAAGCATGCATGTGTATATGGATGTACAGCTGTGGCCCAAAGTTTTGAGAGTGATTATTAATACTGATTTTCACAAAGTCTGCTGCCTCAGTTTTTATGATGGCAACTTGCATATAGTCCAGAATGTTGTGAAAAGTGATCAGATGAATTGTTATTAATTGCAAAGTCCCTCTTTGCCATTTAAATGAATTTAATCCTACCCCCCAAAAAACAAACAAAAAAAAACAACTGCATTTCAGCCCTGCCACAAAAGGATCAGCTGATATCATGTCAGTGATTCTCTTGTTAACAAAGGTAAGAGCGTTGACATGGATGAGGCTGGAGACCACTCTATCATGTTGGTTGAGTTAAAATAACAGACTGGAAGCTTTAAAAGTGATGCCTGAAAGCATTGTTCTTCCTCTGTTAACCACAGTTACCTGCGAGGAAGCATTGATAATGCATGAATGGGCTGCCATCAGTCAGGATGTTGATTGACAGCATGGCAAGGCAAAATGCAGAGGTCTTGTAAAGGAAAGGTCAACACTGCAAATACTGTATTGACTCTTTACATGAATTAAATGTAACTGTCAATGAAACCCTTTGATGGTTATGAAATGCTTGTAACTATTCTTCAGTATATCATAACAGCTGAGAAAAAGCTCAAAAAACACTGAAGTGGCAAACTTTGTGAAAACCAATACTCAGTCATTCTCAAGACTTTTGGCCACGGCTGTGCAAGCAAACATAAATAAACATGCAAATCATGTGTTAATAATAAATACAGCTTATTGATGTGTGTCATGCTCCCACAGGATGAACTGTGGCAGCATGCTTGTGGGTCTGAATCACAAGTTCTGATTATGAATGAGAAGACAAACTATTATAGACATCATTCATGCTCTTAGAGGAGAGGCTTTAAATAGAAGTGTGTGCAGCACTGAATTAAGCCTGACCTGATCCAGACCAGCCTTTTTAAAACTGGGTGTGCAACTCAAAGAGGATTAACCACACACACATGCTAATTACTTATCAAATAGTGCTTCTACAAAAACAATAAAAAAGACAGAAAAATAAAGAAGCAAAGGTTTCCATAATATCAACTGAATAGCACAAGTATTACCTAAGAAAAAAATTGGAAAATTTTTCTTCAGTAGCAAACCACACTCTCATATTTTCAGGCATATCTGCATCCACCAATGTTTCAACAGCTTTCTAACCCTTCCAACACTGTGGTTGCGACCTGATGCTCCAAAAATCCTCCTGGCTTCAGTCTGTCACAGGCACTCTACTCCTATCTGAGTTTACACAAAACAGAAAGTGGGGGAGAGCATGCCTCCTGCCTCGTCAGCCATCACCCCACACCACTCTCTTGCACAGACCAAAACGTACATCATAAAATGACCTTCTGCCCATGACAGCAGCCATCAGCACCAGCAGATATAATGGCCAAATTACTGTAGTGTACATACATGTGTGTGTGTGTGTGTGTGTATGTGAGTGATAGAGAGAGAGAGGGTCTGAATCAGTCAAGGTATATTATGATTATGAGAATGTGTTGTCATTTAATAATGTGGGAGATACTGGAATAACTGACTAATGGAGGGCCAGACAAACATCTATTTTGCGTGGATGACAGACAGAGAGACACACACACACACACAGGATAGAGAATAGTAGCCTTTCAATATTCAGCATACGCAGGTGCAGAGATAAATTCTGCATTATAAGAAAATGCATACGCTCGTGCATCTGTATAAGCGTGACAAAATCTGAAAAATGTACATGCAGTACTCATTCTCCATGCTTGTGAGCACCTCCAGACTCACTGATAACATCAAACATAGTAATACATTATATACAGTACATAAGTACAGCTAATGAGAGCTGCCTGCCGAAGCCATTAGGCGATTAAAGCAGCTATGTTCAAATCAGTGTCAGTCTAAGTGACATTTCTCTGTTCTTTGGCCTTTATCTTTGTCAAAGTTAACCTCTTTACTCTGTTTAAATGAAACTACTTCATGGTAGTGCTGACTGGAAGAGAAATTCCCCTCTTGTAGTTGATCCACTCTTTCCCATTATAACCTTTTTTTCTTAATGCAAATAGAAGATATCCTTTTCTGTACACATTATAGAGCCTACTGGGGTGATTTAAGATTTTAGTCTGTATAAATAAGCCTGTCAGTGCTCACAGTCAAGCAAATTCCTTCTTGATTTTTGCCAATGTTTGCTATACATCAGATTCCATTTTTAAACATATATCATAACCACTGGGATTTGTCAAAACCTCAAAGTGACAATGAAGTGGGAAAACTTGAAACATAAAGCACAGCACTTCTTTATCTGCCCCCTGGTTGTGCCATCCTTGACAGTGGGAGTGAGGGAGTGCTGCAGCGCCGTCACTGATGTTGAAGAGTCTGCTGAACTGTGAACTCCAGCAGTCCACTTTATCAGCCCTCCAACGTCTGCGGGCCGATGCCTGCAGCTCGTCCAGCTTTCCCTGGACTCACAGCCTCAGACTGTATGTTTGGCCTTAAAATCCTGTTTGGATTAGCACATAGTTCATGGGTCTAAAACAGCGTGTTGGTGTGAGCATCAAGTCACTGATTTTAGTGTCTAAGGGTGAGAGTGCACTCAAGTCATTCCAATAAACAGGAGACAAATACTTTTGGATGTCAGCTAAGGACTCCTTTGCTATAATTCATTGACTTACACTTCATGGTGAAATAAAGAAACTTTAGAGAAAACTTTATATGACATAAATATCCATTAATGGGCTCTCTTTATTATTTATTATTTTATTATATTATTTATTTATTCTCCATGTTATTGAATCGTACAACCTCTTCTATGCCACATGTCTTTTTCAGTCCAAGGAAGTACAAAACTAAGATAGCCATGACAGCAGCTCTGTGAGACTGTGCTGCTAATAATGCTAAAATCAGCCTGCTAATATTTGTTAATTAAAGCAGCTGAGGCTCATGGGAATGCCACTGGTTTTGCAGAGATTTTGTTAAAAAACTAACTAAATAAAATTAAATAAATTAAAATTCAAAAACTCAAAATTCTGATCTTGAGGCAGTGCTCAACAGTCCACTTATATGAAGGGATGACACTTCTTTGTCAAAATTTCTTGACAATCTGTCCATCTGCTAAAGAGCCACGCAGCTGGCATGGTGGAAAATATAGAGATCAATACAAGCATGAGGTTAACTCCATCAACCAGCTCCTTTGTTTCATTAAATTGTAGCTGTGAATCATCTTTAAAACTGGTGTGGATTACATACTCAGTAGCAGATACTGTGGCAGATTCATTTTAATATAAAATTAATCTGTAAAGATATTTGGTATGATAACCAGCTACCTGTAACTAAAGAGCTGTATCTCCAATCAGAAGTATGACCATAAAATCAGGTTATATTTATAATCATGTGACCAGATTATCAATTATCTTCTTCTTATGATCGCTTTTCCTGCCTTCATTGTCTGCTCCAAGAGAACACACTCTTTCTGTTTCAGTGTTATTACTCTTGTGTAAAGGAATTGGACACAGCTAATGGTTTTAAGCACACTTACACTGCAGGCCTATGGCTGTTCACATTCACCCGACAATGGGAGGACTGGTGCGGAATAATCCATCAGTGATTAACTGGGATTTATAATGACATTGGACACGAAAAACCGTCTCCAGGATGGTAAATCCTGGGTTGGTTTCTAGACTTCTATAAATATGTGAAGTATAGAAAGAGAAAACCTTTCTATAGGAGATTCGTGAGTGAGAATATGAGAAAATCATGGGAAAGGTCCACTGAAAACCAGCGAATGGTTTGGTAATGGCAAGCATCATGTATAAAGACCCGAAGAACATGTGCCAGAGCAAGCAAATATATACAACATATCAAAATGGACTAACTTTGTCACCTTTGTAGACGTACAAGTTCACAAAACAATCAAAGCTCTGCGCCTGTGCAGTCTAAATTTGTATAAATGCTTCCATTAGCGGCAGCAGAGCTGCAGACTGCACCACAGCAGCTAAACCACAGGGTCAGAGCGAGGGCAGCTTTTATGAAGCCTTAGACTGACTAAGGCTTCATAAAAACATGAAATTCAGTTATAGTCTTGAACACAAATACATTTCACTTTCTCCACTGTCCAAATTCCTTTCAGATGCAAGTCTGCTGTCTGCCTGTTTTTGGACATAAAGCTAACAGAATAACGTCTTGATGTTCATTCTCCGTTTCAACCTCCCATATCCTGTCAGTGAATTAGACAGTGCTACAAATCAGTTTTTCTCAGAGATAAATCATTTCCTTATGTTTATCAGATGTCCCAAGTTGCAACTATGTTTCCAAGGAGGCTACGTATGGCCAGAAATGTATATGTCCTTGCTCACTTTAAATGATAAAAGAAAAATATTACACTCTATAAGAAAATATAACATTTAAGATATAACTGACATTAAAACATAAAAAAAAATTTTTTTGCTCAGAATGTACAGATTGAGAAATTTACAGTTATCATCTTTATTTGGATTAGGAAATTTAATTGTAGCGCTGAAAGTATAGAGAGTATTTTCATCCAGATGGTTACAAGGATTTTAAAAAAATCTCATCAGAACTGCTGTAGGTCTCATTAAACATTGCAATGAAAATGAAAAAAAGGCCCAAACTGAGGACACTGTAGGTTCTTCTTATAAGCTCTCAAAGGCTAAAACATATCCCTGCCTGGTGAGTTACTGCAGCTTCTAAGTATGATGAGTTCAAGAATCCTCAGCAGGAATCTGAGTCAAGCTGTACAGTCAGCCTGCTGAGCTTTGAAATGCACTAAAGTGCAATATACTTTTTCCACTGAGTGTGTGTGTTTTGCTCCCTGTTTGTGTATTTAATAAGTGCACTGGGCCTGCCTGCATAGCTAACTTCAGTAGCCAGTTCATTAGAAGGGAATTAGAGTTGACGCGCTGCGTCCCTGAGAGGGGAAGAAAAGCTAGGATTGTTGGTGGAGGGGCCAGCTGTGGCCGTGTCTGAGCCCCAGTGACGAGGCCCTCAGATGGGCTGCCAACCTGCTGCTCTCCCCTCTCTCCTCGCTTCACCGGGCCCCATCCTCTGGCCCCTGACGACCAGCACACACACAGACACACATGTGTAGTGGCACATATGCATGTGCATACACACATGCTCGGCATTTAATTAAACTGACTGAGTCCCATGCCAACAGGTCTGTGGCGACCCCTCTGACACCCACACACTCCCAATTCCACATAGAGCCACATGCAAAGATGCTCAAATGGAAAAATGCAACAGCTTCAGCAGTAATTTCCTCTCTGTCCTCGAGAAACAGATGAATGCTCCAATACCATTCCAACTTGTAGTCAGTGCAGTTCCAGCGTCAGACTGAGGCAGGCAGCTCCAACCAGTGCCAAACAAGTACTAATCTCTAAAACAACGAGGCCACAACAAGGCAGTCCTTACTGCATGAACCAAATTTCACATCATTACGAAATGTCAAGCATGTGTAGAAAAACAGCCACTTAAAATATAGCAGGCATCACGATAGAGCTCAGCAAACAGTGCTGCCCAACCACATGATGGAAAGTGCTGTTTTACATAATGGTGAGATGAAAAATGAAGACAGAGAGGAAAAGCTAGGCTTTCAACTAGCTGAGATAATTACACACACACGGTTCTACTTGTCTCAGATGAATAAGAGATATTAGGGGCTCATCTCAAAATAACACACGATTGTGTATATTCACACACTCGTAAGCATTCAGGCAGACCTTTAAATGCACAGCAAACTGGTCCAGACAGGCTGAGCTATAAAGCAGCCAGGACACTGGTCATAAACTGGCAGGATATCTCAGACTCCACACCCACCACAGCTCTGCAGACTGGGAGGACTGGAGGGCTCACACATGTTGGGGGTTGGGTTGTTATAGGATGTGGGTGGGCATGTGGGTGTCAGGGTAGGTAAAGGGGTGACAGTAATAAATGAAGACATAAATCTTTTAAAAGCACATGATAAAAGTAAGATGGTGGTGAATTTACTGGCAAATGAATGTACAAAATACGTGTGTCTCATATTGTTCTCATACTGGTATGTGTTTATGTTTGTGATTGCATCTGTGATGTCTGAGGCGTGTGCCTATCTCCCTGGCTGCTTGTTGTCATCTGTGGAGCCCCAGAAGAGGTGCGTTCCACGTTAACCCCAGGGTTCAGCATCAAGGGCCTGGACTAGATGACCATTAAATGACCCGTCGGCAAGGGCCTGGGAACTGATCAGCAGCCATGACTGTCTCAAGAGGACAGAGAGGAGAGGAAGTCATGGCAAAGAGGACAGAAAAAGGAGGGGTGAGGGTCACGACCACAACAACCTTTTTCTCTGGTGTTTAGGTCACCTGAGAAAAGCTCCAGTTCTGGTCACGGTTGCATTTGAAACACTAGAGATAGAGAGAAGTACACATGTTGAAGAGTAAGTGAAGGAAGTTTTGCACTCAGCAAGTATTAATACTTCACAGATGTACTTTGGTCATATAATAAAGCCCCCAAATCTGCCTCCCTCTGCATGAACTTTTATCATGTTTTCACATCAGCTCTGTCACACATGTGAGTCAGTACTGATAGTGGACTCCATGCAGACACGAGGAGACCATGCAAACTCTGCACAGAAAGACCACAGCTGACTGGCAGGTTCTCAGGCAGTGTGTTGCTGCTGTGAGGCATCACTGTTGACCACTACATTACCGTGTCACCCTTATTATGAGAAAAGCCAAAGAAATTTAGTGGCTAAACCACAAAAACAGTCTTGCACAGTAATTATTCTGCATGCCAGGGGCATAACTTAAAAGTAATGATCATACTTTGAATTCAGCCTTGGCTCAGCTCCAGCGTGTCAGTCACTCCACACTGAATTGATTTGCTATAGAGAATAAATTGGAGATGATGTAAGCCTTAGGTAGACTCCAGTCTGTTTTTCTTACTATGAAAAGTCCAAGCTGTTGCTGTTCTGTCCTGCACACAGTGAGACACTCAATAAAGTCTGCTTTAAAAACACAATCCACCAATAACAGGCTTGCTGAATGACTTGTTTTAACTGCTCTATTAAAATCCTGTCCATCTAAACGGTCAGTGGTCTTTCCTGGACAGACACTCGAATGCTATAAAGCAGCAACCCAACCGAAGCAACAACCAAACTGTAATTTTACATGACCTGTACATGTAAAGATGAGCATTTTTGGCAGATGTTGCTGAAATTTTCTGCCAGTGTTCCTTCAAAAGATAGCAGTGCATACTTTCTCTTTATTGTCTGTGATTGAACGTGTGTGTTTGTGTGTGTCTGTGTGCGTGCGTGCGTGTGTGTGTAGGAGACTTTCCTTCATGGACAGCCAAGACAGAATTATTGGAAATGGTGGAACCATAAAACTCAGTAATTTACAGACACAAAACATACAGTTTAATATTTGTTTTTCCTTCAACCCCGAATACGACTGTGCAAATGTGAGTGAAAGGGTCGAGCTGAGAGAGGCGGGGAAAAATAAAGAGAGAAATATAAAACCTGAAACAACTTCTTCGGACCTATGCTTTCCCCCTTCCCCGTCCCAATCTCTGCTGCTTCAGCTAGAAAAAACATTCTTGAGTCGTTGAACAGAGCGCCTTTCATCGGTCGTTTCACACATGTTTAGACTCTGTGGTGTCGTCCAGTCCTTCTTTATCAGAGTCAGTTAACAGAGTTTATCAGTGCTGCTGTCTCTGTGTCTCCGATGCCAAGCGACTAGGGGGCTGACTCATCTTGCTGTGACAAACACCCATGCACTCTTTTAACTGCAACTATGTGTCCATACTCGCTCTTTCTGGTCCATTTAAAATGAGACTTTATCACTCTGATCTCCTGCAATGATTGCTTTTCTATCTCAAAAGCAGAAATTCAAGCCCAGAAGTACGAAAACCTTTTTTCACCAGAAACCAACTTTTGAAATCGAAAAAAAAAAAAAGATTGTCTGACTGATGATGGATCTGTCTCACACTTTGGTATGAATTTTATGGATGATATATTTGTTCATGTAAAAACATGAATATAAACAAAAACCTAAGTATTACATGACATTTTCCCCACAGTATTCTTGCCACATGCTGTAGGCTGTGCAATTTAATTATTATTCCAACACTGTAAGGCCTCCACCATACCTTTCTCCCTTTGTCCTTGGAGGACTGACTGATCACAAGTTTTATTGTTCTATCCAGCCACACTAAATCATCTGCTTTAATGACTGAAGGAGGGATTCATACAGCAAAGAACAATATAAACCTCAGAGAACAGAACAGATTTACTATAAGAGAGGGAGTTAAACACTGAGAGAGGGAAAAAAGAGGGAATCTTAGTGAGACAGCAAAGTAAGAGATAAGATCACTATCACATTTGTGTAGTAAATCACAACAGTTATGCATGTTCCAACGCGCATGTGTGTCCATGTGAGTGCAAGTGTCCTTATGAGAATGCTTTGAGCTTTATTATGCTACATCTGGGAGAGATATAGAGGAGGAAAGAGAGAAAGAGAAAATAAAAGAGTCTTGAAGAGATGCAAATGGTACGATCAGATCAACTCCTTTCACTGCCCCATCTTTCCAGCAACCACTCACAGACACATTGGAAAAGACATTTTTGCTCTAGTTTTCCTCCACGTCTGTCTGTCTTCTGGTCAAAGAGAAACCACATTTTTTGACCACCCATACAGAGTAACCATAGCATTGCACAGTTTGGTATTCTAGTCAATACAATACCAACAGCAATGCATCTGACAAAAGGAGATGTGAGGATGAGTCACACACTTTTGGTGTCTTCTCTGTTGCCACCATCTCACACAATGTTTATGAGCCCACATACAGCCACACAGCAGAAGTGTATTCCCATGGAGGAGAGAGAGTAATAGTGCTCATTTTGCACTGAATTACACAAACATGAACCACAGCCTTGCAAACACAAAGGAGGCAGGATGGTCATGAGATACTTATAAAAAACATAGTTTGGACACTTCTAAAACTGATTGCAAAAAAAAAAAAAATCTTTTTATTTCATTTACTTCTATTTGACCTCTCCCTTGTGTCAAGTATTCCACATCCATCTTTTCATGACACTGTTATCAGTGGTGTGTGTCACAGCTGAAGAGAGGCTTGTTATCTGACCGCATGTGTTTGTTTTTATTTAACCTCCTTCATTTAACCAGGCAGGTCATTTTAGAGCCAAATCACTCAGTGTTTGCCTGGTAGAGCCAAAGAGGGGCTTTGGACAGAGACATGATATCATCAAAAGCGTACACACAACACAGAGAGACAGAATGAGAGGAAATAAATTTAAAATGCATCAGGGCAGGAATGGCGCCACAACACTTTGGAAACAATGCACCAAGGCAAGACCACACAGTTTGCATGTCAGACAGGAAGGGGCATTGGGTTGAAAAATGTGCATAACATTGAAAGAGTATTGCTTAATTATGAGACACAAGAAATGAGATGGTAAGATATGTACCAAGGACATGTATGAAATAAAATTGCTGATTTTTTTATGTATACCTTTTCTTTTCTTTTCTTTTTTTTCATTTCTTTGTGCCATGGCACCGCCACACAGAGAAGGACCTAATGACCACATCATGTCACTGGCTATATGATAAATATCTAAGTAAATCAGCCATCTGAAAGCTGAGCTGATGTGAGCGATTCCACTTAGATGTTGTCATCCCTCTGATACACTTTCTGTCAATGCACTAAAACACCAGTGCATTCAAAGTGTACATACTGTAGATGAGCTGCAGTCACTTCCTGCACTAAACCACAGGCATGTTGCTGTTACCCAATACCTGACATACCAGACTTGCAGGGTGAGAGTAAGACAAGGAGGTAGAAAGCATTGAGCGAAAAAAAGGAATGAAAGGAGGATAGAGAGATGGAGGATAGAAGGATCTTCTTTAATGAGAAAAGGTTGACACCTGCCTCTCTGGGTTATAACAAGGTGAACATGAACTTGGAGGTTTGAACACATTTGCGCAATTCTTTGTTTTTCATGGATTTTAAGGACATGTTTATATGTTACACTTTGAACCCAAAATGAAAAAAATCAGTCAGACTGCATGACACACATTGTTGCAATTTGGGATTTGTGTGCCAGCTCCTCCATGTGTGTCTATGCTACCCGCTGAAAGGTTTCCCATAACAACCTTCCTTGTGTAGCCTTCCACATGTGCATTGTTGACCAAGCATCAACCAACGCGCGCACACACACGCGGCTGCACAGTGAATGAAACATGCAAGCGAAGGAACAATTAAAACACATTTCCGTGTAAAGGGGGAGACAGAAAGAAAAAGAAGCCTCCGTGTTTCACCTCAGTCCATGATGATCATGGGAAAATGGCACTACTGGGTGACCCCCTGAGTAAGTGAAGGATACGAGGTCACCCACATCCTCCCTCAATCCATCCTCTTACCCTTGGATCTCAGCCCTTCTCCTGTTGGCCTCTCTGTACTCTCTGCTCTTCTATCTCTCCTATCTGGGCTACAGCAATGAGCAGAGATCCTTCACTTTGAGCTCAAGAGAGAACAGTTAAGCTGCTTTCTACCTGCTCTTTCCACACACGCAGGATACCACAGCTGACACTACTTTAAAAGACTTCGAAGGCAAAAGGGCCAGTTGCACAGGGAAACATGTTCTTAATCAGCTTGATAATATCACTTGGTAAACACAGGATTGTTTTCACGATGGATTCCTCATCCTTTCAACAATAAAATGAGCACTAATGGCTTGTCCAGTTCTGTGACATGCACATCCCAGCTGTGCTGTCTGCCTCTGTCTCTTTTATTAATGAGAAGTGCCAAGATGTGCCGAGTTAACAGACTAGTAAATCTCAAAGTGAACTATGGTCTGACCTCTGAAGGTTTCTGTGTGCCCTCCTCTGTGAAACAAACAGCTCCTGCAATCACTAAAAGCTAAGTGTACAGATTCTTGAGGTCTTTGTGTTGAGGGCCTTTTCATGTTCCTCACTAACATATGAAGCACTCAGCTTACTTCAATGAGGACTAATTGGCATGACAGGGCCACAGGGAAAATGACAAGGAGCCCAACATCATCATCATACTAATAAAAAGTAAAAGAACAAAACAATAAACAGATGAGGAACATTAGCTAACATTTTTTTCCTCTTTTTTTTTTTTTTAAATTATGACATCCTGTCTCTTAAAGTAAGGTTTGTTAACACAGCCTGTCTAGCCCAACTTCTCCTGGATGAATGGTGAGAAAGGGCAGAGTGATATTCAGGGTGAACACCTCAACCTAAAACTGAAGTTCACTTTGGGTCCAATTAACCAAAGATGGATGGATAAAATCTGTACTTGCTGTGATACTGTTATATATAAAAGGTTCCTCTATAGAAGACAGCTTTATGAGCCACAAACCGACTTACTGTGGGTAAGGATCAAGAGATAGCAGGTGGGAAGAGTCAACATTTCCCTTTGATTATTGCATTACATGTTAGTTCACACAGAAACAGTGACAACTTCTGCTTTTAGTATCAAAACATTATCTCCCTCTCTCTCTAACTCTGTTGGCTGTATTGCTCAATCACATTCAGGTTCCTTTAGCAGCTGCTAATTTAGCATGCATGTTCCTCCTTCCCCCCCCCCCGTCTCCCTCCCCATGTTCCTTCTCCTCTGCATGGCACTCCTTCCCACGGAGGTTGTTCAGAGCCACCCAGTGCTGAGTAGCTGTGGGAAGAAAAGGCAGTTTGGGCCTTGTGAGGAGGTTGGTGGCCATGTTTCACAGTAGCCCACACATTCGGCCGTCAGAGTGCATTTACTTGTGACGAGGAGACATGTTCCAATGGACAGAGGGTAGGGGGTAGCGTGCATCTGCACAAAACACACATGAACATAGATGCCAATGTAAATGCAGATAAACACTCACACAAGGACACCCTCACTAAAGCCTCAATAGGACAAGGAGGCTGAGAGAATAACGACCACGGCTTTAGTAAGGGCTGTATCAGAAAATAACCCAGGGCAATCTTTCCCAGGCTGTTCGAATGGGAAAGTAAGTCAACCCCTGAACTCTCCCCACTGTGTTTGTGCTCACTAATTGTGCATGTGCTGTATATTGCTAAATATGACTAACGTTGTACATTCCTGAACCACTTGTGTAGTAAAATTAAGATAAAGGAACAGTGCATTCAAAGCTCTGTTGAGAAACTTCTAATTCAGCTTTGTTTTGCCTGACAACTTATCTAATTTATGAATACTTGTTTTTATTGAGCTAAGAAGAAGCAAAAATATCAATATTTCTACTTTCAACTGATTTCTTTATGTAGCTCTCCTACCAGTCTGTGTGACCAGAGGTTTTTCACTGAGGAAGAATTAGTACGGTATGCTAGTACAAAGAAGGCAATCTGACAAGTGAGTGAAAAACTGGTGAATGGGAAAACGGAAAATTTGTGGTGAACTGTTCTCCTCAGTTCACCCACATCTCCTCGACTCTTTTCCTTTACTCCTGCAGAGACACTTTCCTTGTTTGCTGTTTGCTGAACCCTCCAGCTCCCACAAGCATGTTGTTAACAATAAAACATGTGCACCTCAAACCGAGACACAGGCTTTTGTTTCTGAACACATAGATGGATATCATTCTGGAATGGGCTAAACAGATACAGTGTGTGTTTTTGCTGTGGTTAGTTTGTCCCATGGCCTGGTGTTGAAAGGGTGAAGGGTAGTTTTAAAGCACAGGGTGTATTTAGTATGCACGAGTTGGTTTACAGCTAGATAATTATGAATGCAATAATTAAGGGAGAAAAATTCGATGATGGTAATTTACTGTGATAGCTAGTTTTGTCCATCGAAAACCATCTGATCCTAACAACAACGCAAGAGCTGAACTGTTCCTGTTGAGTGAAATCTTTGTAACTCTGGCATAGAAGATGTAATCAGGGATTTAGAAAAAAACACACACACACACACACACACAAATGCTAGACAAAATGCCATTACCAAGAACAAAGATCTACTAATTTATGTATGATAATACATATAGGCTTTCTGATGAGCTCTTTGTTGCTGTGTGGACAGGGAGCTCAAGCCAGTCACTGATGTCAGCCACAAACATATGGGTTTTTATTCCTGCGAGGAGTAAAAGAATGAAATAACACAAAAAGATCTTGATAATCATTTTTACGTTCACTTTGCTACACTACAACTTGAACATGCTATTTTCACAATACAATAATATGACAAATATAATCATAATATGATATGACGCAAAAAATACATCATTCTTCATAGTGATGCATGAGGTCTATAAATACTGGGCAAAGCTGAACAGTAAATAAAGTTAAGCAACAGTGTAAAAGTTATTGCATCCCATGGGGTAAGCAAGGAAGTAAAACATAAGTCAAAAATAATAAAGAAAAAGTGAAAAACTGAAGCAGCCAATTAAAGGGAAAGGATTAGGGACTACCTAGGATGGAGAAAGAAAAGCGATGAAATCCTGGTGGATGAAATGCTTCAGCATGAATTTGCACACGAACATAACACATTGGTAATTGTGAATGACATGAAACTGGAATGAAAAAGGCAAACTGTGTGAACACGAGTTACATGGTAGAAAATGTAATTCTAGGAAAACTGACAGAAAATGAAAAGAAGAGGAAATCGCTGTCACCGCCCAAAAAGTTAGCAAGTTGCTGTGCGGCTAAGTGCCTCTGGCTTTAAACCGTTACCAGGCTGCGGTTGGCTCAGCAGCAAACCAGTATTTTACTGGTTCCCCTGGGCAGTGTTGGGGAGCAGGCTGTGCGCTGTCTCGCCATCTTTTATTGAGCCAGGGTCATTAGGAACCCAACGTGCTGACGGCACACACTGTAATGCCATTACAGTCATTAGTGTGTGATTTACACCACTGACCAAGTGACTATGACGGTCCTGCATTGTACAAATACACAGAACTGACCGTAGAAAGGCCACAGAACAGAGTGGACCAAACTTCAAGTGAGATAGAATCCCGAAGAGAAGGAGTGTGTACAAATACTTTATGTTGAGTTGTTTGGTCAAATCAATACACACAAGTGGAACAATTTTTGCTCAGACGACATGATAATGAAGATATGTTTTATTTTACCATCTGTTCACTAAACACGCTGGTGAGAATCATCTTATGATATAAAATTAATGAATTCAATTGCTAGTGCAAATACAGATTCAGACACTCCTTAATTTTGTTGAATTTTACTCAACTACTTATTTATTTCAAGGTGACATCAAGATGGTGGAATAATTAACGGATGGTCTGAGAACCTGAGCTCCCCATAAAAACACACACAAGCTAAAGGACTAACACAAATAATTTAACCTCAGCCTCACCCATCTGGATAACCTTGGTCCAGACTACAGTACCAGTTACTGTTGTCTGTACACAAAAGACTGAGTAAATAAAGTGGGCGACACAGTGATTGTTTCTGATGTTTATACTTGTGTGATAAAGCTCAAAACAGTAAGATTTATTTTTTACTTCTTCTGAACACATAAAAACTCAGTTGTGGCTACGACAGAGGAGCTACATCTGGTCCTGCGGGGCATGTGCAAAATCATTTCTTTATTCCTGCAATTTGATGTAATGCCTTGCAGATGGGACTCTGTGTGTGTGTGTACACAATTAGTTGTTGGTAATAGCGCCTACAGTAGGGAGCAGAGGGAGAGCGAAGAGAAGAAAGGCATGTGAGAACTGATATCAAAAAGTAAACTGTACAAAATACATAAGCATGGCTTGACAAGTGGAACTAAAGTGTCCCTTGATCAGAGGATACAAAGTGTGGGGGCGGTTTTTTGAGACACGTGCGAAGGCCTTTGGTCCAGTGAGCGTTGTGTTTGTTGAATATTTTTCTTGTTCCAGTCCCTGTGCCTTCAGGACCAGGCTGAGTGACATCACCACAGAGAGATATTTGGCCTGGTTTCAATTTCTGTCAATGTGGAGAAAACAGAAGCTCTGCAAAAACGTGTAGGCCGGCAACCAGAGAGCACCGTGCACCAGAGTCTTCAGGGAGCTGCTTAATTCTGTGACACGAGGCTAAAAGTACATATCAGAGGAGAGGCAGTTCCTGTGAGCTATCACCTTAATACACCTTTGACTAACTGGCGGTCATTGAAATTTGGCCCCTGGCTGCTGGCAGGTTGTTTATCACTGGTTACTGGAAGTACTGAATAGCCTTCTCAGCTTGAAAATGGCTCTGCAAATGAAGCAACCATATGTGCCAATTTACAATGTGATGAGTCAGTGCCTCACATGCCAAAGACGGATAAAGTGTGTCAGCTTATAAGAGTCAAAGGCTAGATATTGACAAAAACATAAGAAACCTTTTTTATTCCTTAGAAATCGTAAACATTACTTTGACACGTTTACAGATTTGTTGGGATTGTTGTATAACCACCGACTTTGATTTGGCGTGATGTGGTCCAAGTATTTGCTCTTTAAAAGTGTGTAAACATAATGCTGAAGCTACAGTGAGTTCTGCAGAAATGACATACGGAAACGTTCATTAAAAATGAAATGTGACCAACCTCTGTGCAAAGCAAACAATGACACTCGTATTGTGTCGTGCTGAAAACAGGTCTTGCAGGTAGGCATTAAGATATAGTATAGTGAAGGAGGCAGCAGAGCTGGAAGGTGAGCTGAGAGCTGCTCTCCGGTCTGTGCAGGACTGAGTGCGCCGTGCGCCTCGCCTGGCCCGGACTGGCCCGGCCTGGCCCCTCCCATCCCTCCGCTTTAGACTTTCCTCTGTGCTCACCAATAAAGCGCTTTTTGTCCAGGGAGTCGGCACTTGAGCGCATTCCTTGACGTGGAGGTCTGTGTCCCTCTCCTAGGACTTGATGAAGACCGGTCCTTGTAAGTTTAAGACGTTTTTTGTTTTTTTTAATGAGCGATTGCTCGGAAAAAATTCAAGCTGTGGAGTTATATCGGTGCAGCGGATAAAGGCACAACTGCGCTCCCAACTTTACTTCTTTCAAGTTTTGGGTAAGACTTTCCTGCTTTAACTATTGGCATAACCTTAGTTTTCATTTAATCCTTGGAACAGGACGATTTACAGTGACAAACGCGGTTAGGTATTATTTACTGCTGGAGCATCACAAACCACAAGAAAACAAAAACAAAAACAAAAAACAAACAACAAAAATCGTATTGAACCTTAACCCAAAAGGATTTGTCAGGTTTTGGTCTCCTGAAAAAGACTTTAACACACACTGACCGATGTAGCTTAGAAAAGTCATTTCAATGTGTCCTGAATGACAACTCTCTTCAGCAGAACTCCCTAAAATATTCCAACAGACACGCACCGCGATTCTGTTAAAAACAGCAAGTGAGATGACAACATTGTAAAGATGCTTTTAAAGCACATTGTGTTACTGAAATGACAAGAACTGTGCAGTTTTGTTTTGTTTTGTTTTGGTAATGCATCCCTAAAATCCAACTGTCGCTCTTTATTCCAACTAAAGATGAAGGCTACACCGACTTATTGCATTTAGCAGGTTTTATTGGCTGAAAGCGCCGCTAATCCTTCACATCACCAAAGGCTGCCAGTAAAACAGAGCGCCTCTGTGTTTGGGAAATGCGTAAAACGCGAGCGTGTGCGCGGAGCAAAAGGAGCCGCCGGGGCGGTAATGAGGCGGGCTGGTGTCGGACCGCAGGACGCCGTACAGCAGGCAGAGGCCGAGCCTAGAGTCTAGACCACACCGAGCAGTTTTCACCGCAGAGGACACACACACAACAGAGAGTTCAATGGCACACAATGTGTCCTGGTGTGTAATGTGTCAGTACTCAGGACGCTCAGGTGGGTCAGAGAATGTCAAGTCAATGGATCTGTTATAGTTAACAGCGAGAAGTCGAAACATTTTTACATTTGGAGACAAAACAATAAATGGTATCACAAACCATCAGGTGACTGTAGTTTAGACAATGGCTTCTTTATTATCCCGTAGTTGACTAGTGCATGACTGCTTTTCACTGGAAAAGCTGAGGACACAAGGATTGTCATAAGTTGGGCAAAGACAAGCACTAATGCCAAGTCTGACCAAAAGTGATGCACTGACCTGATGAGCTCTGTAAATGGTTTGGAACTACAGCAAATCGCAGATTCTTTGTACGTCTACAGATCCAAAACTATTAGATAAATGATAAGTATATCCTAGATCTGTCATACAGTGGCCAAATATCAGTCAGTATCAGTCAGGCATGACTGGTGACTCACTGCAATGTTAAAGTTGCCCATCAGCAGCTGCTACTGATAGGAAATTGCTGTATTATTATTATCATAATAACAGATATGTTTCACCTTGATTGAAATGTGGACAAGTTCCAGAGTCAGTCCAGATTTGATTCCATCATTTGACTTTGAGCTAAACGCGGCGTGTTGAAGGATGAAGGAAACACTGACTCAGATGTGAGGCAAAGGTACGCAGAAAGCAGAAAGATCTCGGTTTGGTTCAGTGTGTGTGCAGCAGAGCAGTGAGTGATGAGGTCAAATTCCTGAAAGATTAAATAGCTTCGTGACCCACTCCAGCAATAAACTAACATCCAATAAACACAAATCTCTGTTTCACAAAGTAAAAATTACAAGGAGCTGTCAGAGCACCTCCTTTTTCCAGATAACGGAGCCTTATCTTTTCAAATAATATACAAATATTATGCCAACATAAACTTTCATTCCTTTAGAGGTGTCTTCAGAAAAGCTTCTTTAATCTTAAATTTTAACCTTGGAATTATCGGAGTGTTTATTCTCAGTTGCTGGTTGATAACCACAGAAACATGACCACATCGCTCTTTTCAAAAAAAATAATCTCATTGTGTTAACACCGAAGGTATCAACAGTGAAATTTAAAGATTATTTATTATGTGAGACACCCCTGGAATCTCCTCAGGGATAACTGGTAGCCAGCAACAACACACCACTGATAAAAACATGACCATGTCAATAATGGTCATATCCACCTTCCCCTAAAATACTTGATTCAAGTAAGAGCAGTCTGCTGACCACAATCCTCCCAGCTTTCCTGCCAGATTAGCATCTTTTACGTGGCTCCAATAAACAGGCACGGAAAATCGCCTAATCTTTCCTGGGGGCAAAACAGGCCGTGTAAACTACTCCAATAGCCCCACAATTAACCCCTAGAGCAGCGTACAGCTTGTTTCCTCTCCATGTGTTTCCTCACAGACCTTCATTACGCTACAGGAGAAGCTACCATGTCATTGACAGTATATAATGGTTGGTTTATATTAGGCTACCAGGTACAGCAGAGCAGTTACAGGAGGCCAATTATCCCTCGCTAATGTGGAGAACTTTCAGGCTACTACGCTGCACAGATTGCAACACTTACAGGACAAAGAGAGCAGTTGTGGGCACAGCCTGACCCTATAAAGCTGTAGAGCTCGCTGCCTTCAGCTGCGGTGTTTCCCTCTTACTCACTCCGCAGAATGTCGTATGACACTGACACACTTGAAGGAGACCGAGAAAAGTCTAAGACAATGAATGATGCATAAGAGAGGAAGAAGACAGACAGAGTAAAGAGGCGTAGTGAACAGGGATGAAGGTCCTTTTGCTGTGCTTTACTTAGAAAGTAAAATAAAGTTGCAGCAGATCAAAATTGCTGCATAATACATGGGGACGCTTTAACGATAAAATGTGCAATTATGCATGATGGCGTGAGCATTAACTGAACCATATGTGCACACTGCGTGCACTATCCCTCCCCCATGGGACATCATTACCCCTTAAATGTGGGTCTGAGGATGGAAAGGGAAAGAAGCCCTCTGTCATAAAGTCTGATTCCAGCAATTAAGCAGAGAGCTGCTGTCACACAACCGTCACTGATATTGATGTTGAAACCGCACATCCAGAATTTGTTCACAAGCATTGTGTCAGCCTGTACTTGTATTTGTTTTTTGTTTTTCTTTCCTTTACAAAATCAAGTCTGACATGTCGTTATCTGTGCTAAAGAGCTTGAGAGGAAAAGAGCATGATGTCTAAATTTGCTGGTGACAACAACTGACAGTTGTGCTCTTCTGTTTTTTGTGTTGAGACATGACTGAAAGACCTGTTGGATGTTTGGCAGGAGTTTACGGTGCCTGTGAATGTTTTTGTTACCACAATACGGCGGTTGACACTTAATTTTGCTGGTCTTCTTTCTCCAAACTGGCTCGGCTCAGTTTTGGGGCAGTGCTTTAAGTATCCTGCACTGTGCATCAGAGGGATTAGAGGGTTAAAAGTCAGGTGCTGGGCCGAGGAGGCATCGGGAAGGGAGGAGAGGAGGAGGGTTGGGGGAGGTGGAGCAAATAGTAATGGACTCGCGTTGGGCACTCACAAAAAGAGTAGAGTCAATAGGGCAGAAAATTTGAATGAGTTTGTCACTGCCATGAGGAAGTAACATCTCATCACAGTTAGCAACAGCGCTGTGCAGACAAGTGACTCAGGTGCTGCACAGTGGGGGGGGGGGCGTTCCCTGGTTAACTAGCAAGAGTCACTGCTCTCTCGATGATGTGTTTTAAATAAAACCCCTAACTTCAAAGGTCTCAGCCTCACACATCAACGCTGACCCAGCGGTATGCAGAGGCAAACCCCGGCACATATGCCTGCCAAACTAAATTGAAGAAGAGCTTGCCGATGCAGCCAAATGATGCGTTCAGAAGAACCACTTCAAAACCTTGCATAAATATACACACACATGTGAAGGCATCTGAGGCCTTTGGAGTGCCCCAGCTTGAGCACAAACCCCAAATAACCGCTGTCGTCCATGCCCACACACACACACACACATACACACACACATACCTTATAAAGCACATGACCCTTTCAATCAAATATGGCATGAAACAAACTACTCCCTCAACCTTTATATTAAATTGAACTCTGATATTTTTGTAACCTTTTCAATCCAGTTGGAAAATCTGCCAAAAGCCAGAAATCCCCCAAATTCCTCCACTGACTCCAGTGAAGTGCCGAGGGAGAGAAGCAGGGTGAGAGACACAGATGGAGAAAGAGAGAGAGGATGAGAGGGAGGATGCTCATCCCAGAAAGCCACCACAAATTGCTGCATTTCAGTCAGCTTGTAAAAAAAGAGAAACTACTCTTAATCTTAAGGTTGTAATTACCTCTGGCCAGCGTTGTAATTAGAAATCGAGCCTTGAACTAGATCTTACTGGGCAAGAGTGAAGTGAGGGCACACACAGGCGCGCACACACACACACAGACCTATACTGTTTCACCTAATCAGAGGTGAGGGAGAGAGATCTCACTTTGAGAATAATGTAAAATATTTCACCACTTCTGATAAATGACCAATGGCAGTTAAACAAACAAACACTGAGATGAAACATTAACTATTAAATTAATGTTCTACCAAATATGGATTGTATGATAGCACTGCAAAGTAAACGTGGAGTGTGTGTAATCTTTGAGCTGTGTCTAAGACCTCATTTCTCACAGAAACTGGTGACATTCATGTCGTACATATGACCCAACACAGATACATACAGCCACTCTCTTTATTACACCTTTTGATGCTTGGTGCCCTCTTTTTCTTAAAGTCTATTTCTGCCACAGTTGATGATGGTGGTTTGGGGGGGGGGTAGTTGTTGTTATCTGCTGCTGTCCACCCTGTGAGTGCACGACAAGCAATCTAAGAGGGTAAATCTATGTATGTATACATGTGCAGAACCAAATGCCCCTTCGTATCAGCCTGTATCTCAGTCACTCCACACTACAATCAACAGGTGACAGGGCCACAAGTCATGGCTTGTCACCTACAGTGAAACATAAAGTTTTTCATCCATTTATCATCCTGCTTCAGCAGTTTTAGGCTTTGGGCTGATGTTTAGAATCATAATTTGGACAAACTGTTGGCAGTTTTAGACGATGCTACTACAAAATGGCTCTAACGTGAACACCAGACTTTGCTGTGCTCTGTTTTCAAAGAGGTTACACCAGATGTTAAAAGAGAAAAGGGAGTGAAAGAGAAAAAAGGAGTACAAGAGGAATAAGAGTGGGGCGATGTTTAACAGATGAACACGAAGAAAGAAAATTACAGTGGAGGGAAAAGCTGAAAAGAATCAATGCTCGGAAAAACAGAATGAGGGAATGACAGACAAAAATAGCTCCTTCTAAAGAAAATAAATGCGATTGCAAAGCAGTAATAGTGAAAAGAGAGAAAGCAAGAGGCACTGACAGGAGAAGGGATGTTGCAAATATTCTGGCAGTGCCTTGTCTGCTCAAATTAAAGACCACATGTCTCGTGGAAAGAGGTGGAAGACATGGCCTGAGATATTACGGCATACCGAAGCAGAAATAAAGTTGTCAACAGCTTTTTCTTTCAGAAAAGTACCACAGTTATTCAAGAAGCCTGGCGGTGAAGCTGATTTGCATCTATTTTGAGTGTTGTTTCACTTTCAAAGCTAAATATTTATGATGTAGTCAAAGGCTGTCTGAGTGAGAGACAGTCACTTTGGAAAACTGAGCACAGCATGGTCAGTGCATGAGAGTCCCCACACACAACAGCTACAACTACACACAGGTCTGTCACTCACCCCTATTTGCACTCAAGCATGGCGAACATGCATCATCACATTCACCTGTGCAGAGCAGTGACAGCAGGTATGCAAATTACATGAAAACACGCACTGAGCATGCACAAAGAAACATGGACAAAAACCTCTGTGTGGCAGTGCACAACACTCTGACGGACAAATAAACACAGAGCTGCAGAGTGCAGCAAAGGCCAAAAAGCAGGACAGAGAGCCAAAACAAGTCTTGGTTATTTTCAGATGTAAACAATGCAGTATAAATGTGGACAAATGGCTTGACTGCAGGATGAGTCAGAGAGGCAATATGCAAGTGTCAGGTGTTACACATTCAGGTAAAGCACGTTTACCTGAATGTGTTTTCTTTAGCACTGTGTCATCTCCACACACTGTTGACTCAGAAGTTAGGTATATGATTTATGGATTAAATACAGTTATTTACAGACAGAGACTAAGACATTCAGTTTTTACAAATGTATTCAATAGTCTCTGTTGCATCTATGGCAAAAAAAAGGGAAACTTTTTAATGACAAGGCTTTCAATTGATTAAAAAAAGGCCCAAAACAGCTGCCATTTGAAAGAAACGTGGGAACTGTCCTTAGCTGAACATTTCCCAGTAAAAAAACATTTACCAGGCGTTTGTGCTGTTTTTTGGTTTCCTGAAACTGAATTACAATTATGATCCCATAATTATGCCCCAAAAAATAGGATTCAATATTAGTTACTCATGTATTTATACAAAACAACAAGTACGTGGACACAGTCAACAAATAAACGTACACAAATAAGTTTTTGGTAAAGGAAATTCAGATGAACATACAAGCAGTGTGGTCAGTTTGGAACTTGGCTGTTTATATCACTGAAAGCTGCTGGGCCACGGCGTCGGGCCCCTCAAACACACAAAACTGAGGAAACAGAGGCAAAGTTTTTCTTCGAAAAGTGAATTAAAAACCCCGTACCTGCTTTGCTACATTATTAAAATTATTGGACTTTGCATCAGTGACCTTTGATGTCCTCCTGAAGCAACACCTCATTCATGGCCAGCTTAAGAAGATGAAACTGAATGAGTCGCACAGTAATAGTGCGAGGACAGAGCAACATATAGGGGTTCAGGCGCAAACGTGACTGTGATGCTCAAGTTAATGCTCTGCATTCACAAACATTTGGGCCCCAGATGATAAGCTGATACCACAGGACAAGGAACCGACAGAGCGGAGAGTGGTTGACCTGCATTCTTCCTCTCCCGCTCTGTCATTCCCCCTTGTGTTGCCACACGGCCAACCAGCTCTCAGCATGCTCCCGCACACAGCTGGAATCCAACCAATTAACAGGAAAAAAACTTCCTGTCCTGCTTGTGTGCCAGTGACAATGCATGACAGGGGTTGGATTCCAAATAGATACAGAGGAAAAATAAACAACAAAAAACAAAACAAAACATGACAACATATCTGAAGGAAGACCTAAAAGTAAGAAAAGCGGAGTGACTGGATGAGTGGAGCAGTTTCATTAGAAATCTTTATTATTGATAAGCTGTGGTCTGTTACCATGATATACAAGTCAGAGATAGATTTCATAATAATTAAAAAAGGTCTGTTGTTTGGCTCAAGACAAAGTTAAAACAGTATTTCTGACATGCGTCACAATAATACACTCCTTTCAATTCAGAAACTCGAACCACACACAGTTGGCGATCCTTGTTGTGTTAAACGTAACACCCTGCTTCCTCAATAGGCTCCTTTCACACAACTCCGAGTCTCTTAAAAAGATGTGCAGGAGAACAAGTGCAGTTCTCCTAACACAGCGGTGTAGAGCTACAGAAAGAGAGAAAAGCAAAAGAGAGAACAGAGAAAGATTTTGCCGTAACATGACATCATGTAACATCATCCTGCTAACGGTGGCAGTTGGTCAGCGCAGCGGCATAGTGGTTAACGCTGTTGCCCCGCAATAAGGTCGCGGGTCTGGTTCTGGGGCCTGGGGTCTTTCTGTGCGGAGTTTGATTGTTCCTCCTGTGCCTGTGTGGGTTTCCTCCCACCATCCAAGGACATGCATGTTTGGGTTAATTGGCTCTAAATTGTCCGTAGGTCTGAGTGGTTGTTCGTCTCTGTCTGTCTGTCTGTCTGTGTGTGTTGGCCCTGTGATGGACTGGTGACCTGTCCAGGGTGACCCCGCCCTCACCCAATGTGAGCTGGGATTGGCTCCAGCACCGGAAATGGATAAGCGGTAGAAGATGAATGAATGAATAACAGTGGCAGCAGTATTCAATATTTCAACAGAAATACAGAATATTGGAAAGTTCCCCCTTTAAAAGTTTCTGTGCCGGTTACTGCAGTTGGCGAACTCTGTTTGCAACAATGCTCTAAAAATAATCTTACTACACAAAGTCAGAAGAGAAAAGAGGATTAAAAATACCTATGAATCACAAAATATGCAGTTCCTCTAAAGAGAAGAAAATGAGAACAAATCTTATTTTAGATTAGATTATTATTATTAAAAAAAAAACCAACAAATGAATCACCTACATAGGCTTAGATCTCTTTATTGCGTTAGCGGTGAAAAGTTCAGATTTTTTGTTCAACATAACATGGCCCTCTCTGTACCCTTACCCTCTGTCCTGTCTCATTCCTGTGTTGTACTAATTGTCAATGAGCTGTGACAGGGACTGTGTGGGCTTGCAAAGACGCACACACAGGACAGCCTCTGTAGCCTCAGGCCTCTGGACGCACACCGCTACTCTCTCTAATTACCTTACAACTCTCGATCCTGTCTCCCAGAGGCAGTCCTGTTCAGGGAAAACAGATCAGAGGTGGAGACAGCAGCGGCGGTGGATTTGGGATTTGGTCATGACACATGCACACATTCCTCAGGTTAAGGGATTTGGGCAAGGTGTGTCTGCTGGTTGGCTGTAAATTATTTGCCATGCAGCCAGTGCTTCAGGATCAACGCTGGCTCAGATTCTGCCTTGATCCTTTTGACATCAAAGCTCATGTGGTCACTGACTTGAATTACAGCACACTCTGACAACCCGAGTGTGTTTTGCTAGCCTACCTACATTACCTAACCACACAGGCTTGTCTCACCTACACGAACTCCTTCAAATTTGACAGTTAACATGCGATGACGCTTTGACTCAGGCCAAACCTCTGTTTGCTGTTAATGTGTGTATATGTGTGTAAAACGTCTAGAACTTGGCAAATGTAATCAGTTAATGTTAACATTTCTATGTTAAAACAAACAGACACATTTGGATGAGTAAACACAAACAGGTATGCATTTTTCAGCGTGTTATAGGTCAGCTCAGGATACTCATTTAATGGCAAGTATGAACAGATACATTAATATGATCAAAGAGCTGCTCTTTGTTAGGATGAATTACAATTCATTGCTACAATAACAAAGCATCACCCCCTCCCCTTCTGTTTCTGTGCGAGTCTGTCAGGTTGTCTCAGGCTCTGTCTAACAGCGTGACTAAGCCATAGGCACAGACGTACAGATGCAAACATGCTCTATACTGAAAAGACACATCTCAAAACCCTGCCAACAGACCACCAACTAGAGTAGGCATCAGTGTGAAGACATCTTTTATGCCAACGCTTACAATTTTGTACAAATCCCGTTTAATGTACAAACCATGCTACTGAGTTTTTCGAAATTTTAATTGGATTTTTTTCCTACATTACCAGGCATTCACTGATTTCCATTCATTGAAATTATGCATGTAAAAGGACAAACTTGTTTGCATCATAAACATCAAGCCTACTGTACATTTATTATGTCAATGGTAAACTATGCAACGGACTACCTTTGCATCATACCGGACCTAACCAGTATTACCCACTGTCAGACTGTATTTAAATCAATTGGAAGAAAAGACTAACTGAAATGCAACAGTAATTAGGAGATGCATCCGGAAATCCAAAATTTCTCTAGCAAAAAGTTCTTCACTTTCATCACAATCGGACCATCCTGCTAAATGCATTGGACAAGAAATCACACTAGATAGATTTTGACAGACTTCTAAGAAACACACCATGAATTCCTTTTGGCAGTTCGCCTATTTGTTGCATTCAGCATAATGAAACAGTCTGTTGTGTGTCCTGACAGCCTCAAGGAAAAAAGAGTTGTTTATTCCCCCACTGCTGTCACTCCCCTCCTCCGCTTTCTTCACTCCTGTCTTGTTTGTGCTGGATATGAGGAACCCTCGGGTGGTGTGCACCTGCTGCAGGCAAATTGGGAAGCTGAGGACCAATCTTGATGTCTTAATAGACTGTTGCTGAGTGATGCCTTTACATTTGATATGTTGGAAGGGTTCAGCTGCTTAATCTGGGCTTGGCACAGGGGGAGTACAGCAGCTGAATATGCTACCTAAAGTAGGGATCAGGACTGATGTTGGCTCACAGGAACCTGTCATTTATTTTAGGAATATTTGAAAAACTTCATCCAGAGAGTTTGCCAGATTTACTTAACATACATCATGCTCCCGTGATACTAAGCAACACAAGTTTAGCTTAGTTTTTAAATTAAATAAAACGGATGCAACGACTTGAGATAAATAAGATGTATCTCTAAAAAGCAATTCAAAAGATAGAAATTATGATATTGATAGTAATCCTGTAATAAAAATGGTGACAGTTCTTGATCAGTAGGTGATCAGAGGGCACCTGAGGCCATGGAGGCATGTTAGTATTAGGTGGGGGGGGGGACTTTACACTGACTGTTGGTTTGACAGTCAGTCTCCTCAGCGCTGGCATGCTACCAGCATAGGCAGCAGTTTCACAATAAATTCCTTTGTGACATGTTAATCTACACCAGTGATCTCCATTTCACATCTATCTTGTGTGTGTGGCACAAGCTTGAGTTTTTGTTTTTTTTTTTCTAACAAGGAAAAAAGCCTGCAGGGTGGAATGACTAGAAAAATCACAAATGCTAACAAAAGTGGGCGGTGGTGGGAGGGGTGGGGGGGGCACTGAAAAACAGGTAACACTGAACAATACCTGCCTGTTCAGTAAGTGAGGGTTGTGGTATAAAGTAAAATGAGCAAAATGTACTGTAATTGTGCAACAATATCTACTTCATTTACAGCTGAATGTGCAAATGCCACTGGATTAACTTTAAAATATACTCAAACAATGACAACATCATTAATAAAGAGGAAGAAAAGCCAATAAATCAAATCATAAATCAGTTTTCTTGCTGACCTCCCTGAAATAGCAGCCATCACACATTCACAGCTTTAACTGCCACGTTTTTGCTAATGGTGACAGACAACTAAATCCCAACACCACACAAAGAGGAGATGCTCCTCTCTTAGATGATATGAATGTTTTATAGCCATGGTGACAATGGGACAAACAGCTGAGGACAGTTTCATTTTGCTTTTTTCTGTCAGGCCACGTTCAAATATTATCACACTAATGTGCATCTTTACCTTCAAATATATGTACATAGTCTTATCAAAAGTTACCTTGTTTCTAACTCTGAACTGAAATTTTAACTAGGTGAATAACTTGCCCATCTTTTAGTGTTGACCCTGCCCCAAGTTTCTGTTTACCGAGCCATAATTTCAGCTCTGAGCTGACACAAGCCTGATGAGCACTTTGACAACTATGTTGTTACCAAGGGCCCTGCAGGGCTCTTGTGGCAGGTGGAAGAGACGACTGTTCATCAGATTCCAGTCGTACTCTCACTAAATTCATGAACAAGCCTGAGAGCAAGAAAAGAGGTGAACGAAAGAGCAGGAGGAGGAAAGGGTGAAAGAAATATTTGTGTGATGAATTAAAGAAGCAGCTTAGCACCAGTGCTTTGAGAGAAAATGCGGTCAGACCATTTTATTGAATCTGGTGATGCAAATTCTTTTGACATACCAAGATAAGGTACACAATATTCAAGGAATGAGTGGAAACATTCAGACACACAGAAAGATGAGCAGACGGGCACGTGGATAATGTACAAGTGCTTCCTCCGTAAGTGCGTGTGACACTGTTTGTCTAACAAGGACAGTCCACCTGCCAGTCAGTCGGGCTTACAGTCAGTAACAGTGTGCCTGCCCGTGGCCTGACTTATCTAGCTTCTGTTCAGCTGAGATCCAAATTAACTTCTTACACAGCTCAGTTGCAAGAAGAACAAAGGCAAATTGGTGTCAACATACAGCTGTGCACAAAGTGTGGTCCTTTCCCTGATCTTTTAATACATATAGAGGAAGGGTGATAGCTAAGTCAGCTGTACTGATACTGTAGTTTAACATCATATGTGACCTCTTGTGTTGGGAAGTGAAATAAATCAGTCCTGAGAATACAAACATACATTTTTCAATTGATATCAGGTAGCTAAAAGCCATGGTGGCTGGATGACAGACTCGCATTACAGCATGTTGGCGCAGGGGGAGTGTGTCAGAGTGTGCACATAGCTGAAAGATAAAACTGGTCCATCCAGCCACTTAAAACTGCAAACACGCACACACAGCGCAAACATTGTCCTGTCCCTGCTCCAGGCCAGGTTGTCACAGTTAAGAATGTCACAATCTTTTTGTTAACTACTTCTTGCTGCATAAGATCAGTTTCCTTTGGGCGCCCCTACCAGCAGCACAAAGCTTTGGATGAAACTCACAGCACATTCATGTTTTGGTTCTGGGAGGATGCATGGACAAATGCTGAGAGGTAATGAAGGTGCAGGCAAAGGCTTGGCAAGGGTCCAGTTTTTTTGACATGCAGATGTCTTATATTCACTGTTTCCTGGTGATGTGGTGCCTTTGGCTCATTGCACTGTGACTCCGGCAGTGGGGAGTGTGCTTGACTGCTGTGTGACAGAAAAGGTGAACTGAGAGGAGAAAAGGGAAAGAATGAGAGTAGTGAAACAAAGGGATGTCTTCTGTGTTTGTGGTATTTTGTCACTTGTTTCTGAACCATTCAAGCCAGTTCAAAGCAGCGGGGTTCTTGGCACTGATAAGACAAACAATTTGGACACCTGACTGATTTTAGTACAGGGGAAAAATGATTCAAACTATGTATGTCTTTGTAATGCAAGAGTCTTTTGGTGAAGATCTCGGAGATAGATTTGGAACTCACCATATAAGTAATGCGACTGTGAGCTCCAGTATTATCAGTCCCAAGAGGTCAGAGAGCAGGCTGCACTGGTGACAGATGTGTGTCAGCATCACTCTATATCACTCTACAAGGCAGAGCAAGAGCACACTGTCAATGAGCTGGGTGTCCTGAACAAGTGAAGACAAGAAAGAGTCTACCTCAGTCAGAGCATCCTGTGTCTCCGTAAAGCCTTTATAATAAAGTCCAGTCTAACATCTACTGTGCAATCTGTCATGTCCTTTGGCAATAAAAGAAAAGGAAATGGTCCACATTTCCTTTTTGGAACTCATAGTAGCTGACCTCTGTGCTCTAAAGCTCATAGGAGACAGAGCTGGACTTCAGACATGCTATTGCAGGGACACAGTTTTGGTCTAGTTTGCATGCATCTGCTCTCCTCCTGCCTGGCTCTGACCTCCGAAGCAGGAGCTTTGGTGCTTGCCGCATCATTTACTCAGGCACACTCCAGAAGGTTTTGGGTTTCATGTTTCCCTGGGGGAGCAGAGAAAAGCACCTGTTGGCAGACGGGGGACCAGCAAACTTCAGTTGTAACTCTTTGAAACTAGAGCTGGGTGTGTTCCTGTGTCAAACAGAGCCTGTTATCTGTGTTGTCTGTGCCACCATTACAACAGAGGACACAGTATATCGAGCGCCAATGGAAATACTAATCGTAGCCAGACCTCTGACCTCAAGGAGTCAGTATCTGCTTTGTTGTCCTTTAGACTGATGCTACCTTACCAGATGAACCAGGAAGAGGAATGACTGTTCCTTTCTTGTTCAGTGTTAATATTTTTCACTGAAACATTCTTTAGCACGTGGAAATGTAAACAGACCCCGCGACCCAGAAACGGATAAGTGGTTGAAGATGAATGAAATGTAAACAGAAACACAGAATGTAACCACTGTCTTGGATAACAAAAATCAAAGACCGAGGCTTTCCATATCTCCCCTACAGTGCAGCAAATAATTACTATTTCAGTATCCCCCCACTATCCACTTTCATGTGGTCCAGGTGCTGTATTTAATGGTAATGCTTATTGTGGGCAGCATGGGGCAGCACGGCGGCATAGTGGTTAGTGTTGTTGCCCCACAAAGAAGGTCGCGGGTTCGGTTCCCGGGCCTGGGGCCTTTCTATGCGGAGTTTGCATGTTTTCCCTGTTCTGCGTGGGTTTCCTCTGGGTACTCCAGTTTCCTCCCACCGTCCAAAGACGTGCATGTTTGGGTTAATTGCCCATAGGTCTGAGTGTGAGTGTGAGTTCTTCGTATTTGTCTGTCACTGTCCAGGGTGTACCCCACCTATGTGAGCTGGGATTGGCTCCAGCATCGCCTGGTCAAAGCCATAAATCCTGAAACAGAGGACCAGCTTTTAGACCACCTTTCACTTCTTTGCAACTCACTTAGGTTTGTACTTACAGTGTCAAGAGGCAGTCCAAGAGACACCTGTCTGTTGCTTAAGTGGCTCCTAGGTTTAAGTAAAAAAAAACCCAAGAGCCCTCTAACATCAATCAGCACTGGCAAAGGAGATATTGGATGGATGTGGCCATTACAGAGTCTATTCTTGTGGTCAGGCTGAAATCAGTTTGAAATCTCTGTTTGTGCAGCACATTGTAAAGTTTCTATGACCCCTAATCCCTCCCTCTCATAGCACTACAAAGCGTAGCATTATGCTGTGGCTTCAAGACGAGTATTGCTTGTGACAGACATAGTAAAACTATCATCCTTCTTTCATTCCACACATCCTCCTCTCCCTAGTCTGTGTTTGTTTTATGCCTGCTTGATTGGCCTTGATGTAAATGCACTGTTAGTAATGTATATTTTGGAATATCAAGTTTGTGTTTAGACAGTCTGTTTCAGATTTTATGCATATTTTATGCAACTGAGCCTTGATCTTTGGACACCTAATCTTCAGTTTAGCTTCCCGCAAATTTTAACTTGCGTTTGCCTTCAGAGGAAAATACAAAGGAAAAAAGACATTAGCTTTCATTTCATCAAATTTATTATCAATGCAAACAAATATTACATTTAAATGTAGGATCTTACAATTTTAAGAAAACAAATGTTCTCCTGTTATGCCGCCAAAGCCTGTGTATTGAAAATCCCTGAATTCATGACAAAAGTAAAGTGCTGCTCCCATAAGTATATATTAGTTCATGCCATATACAAATAGGTCTCAGCAATGCTTTCGTACCATAATAGCTACGTAAACATAGTTGACATTTTTAAATACATACTTGTGTGAAATGTTTCCGCTGTCTGCATAAACATGCAATGTTCTCCCCCACACTACTTCTTCAATAATCTTTTCCTCCTCAGATGTTTTGTCATGTATCTCCATTCCCCATTCTCTCTTGACCTCTTTGTCACGTTGACGGATAACTCCACTGGATTGTTGATAACAGGGTCCAGCTGTGGCACGGACGGCACTGACAGTGCAAATGGATGGGAATATGTAGGGTGGGGGGGTGGTAATATGTCTTCTCTGAGAGTCGCAGATGGAAAAGGGGCAAATAAAGAAAAGGGAATGGGGCATTTTGGAAAGAGGAGGGGTCAGGGGGGCCGTATCAGCCCTCAACACCACTTCATCTCCGGGTGCCCAAGTCATCATTCACAACCAAAATTAATTCATGCCCCTATGCTACTGAAATAAATCTATACCAGGAGCTGCTGGTATATTGTAGTAGTGCACCCCAGTGAGCTGAGCTTTCAGAACTACTACACTGTATATCATACACTAATACATGTTCTGCAAGTATTCCTTTGGAGGACATAGTCCCAGAAGACAAGGGGCCTCTTTAATGGGAGTATGCATTCTGTAGTATGCAGCCTGATCCCCTTACTGTGACTTGGCCTGGTGCCCCCCCAGTAATTTCTGGCCAGGCCTGCTGAATTATGCAAGTGCACAGTGACCTGTGGATCCTCTCCACACATACACATACACACACACACCAGAATTTTTACCCCCCCCCCCTCGTACCCTTTAATGCCCCTCAGTGTTGGCCTTCAGCTCTGAAGATAAGGGCTCTTGACGCTTAGCCTGCCAGGATTTAATTGCTGAAGCCCACTTCACCCTCCCAAAGCCAGGCCTTATCCACCTCTCCACCCATGTGCCCCTGCTGAGAGAAACCTGCTTTTGTCTCCACCGTTCCCCTGCTCATGTTTTCCTTTCCACCTCGTCTTGAAAAAAAAAAAAAAAAGGCAGGATAAGAAGTGAACAGAGGGAGAGGGGAAAATGCTTTTCTTCCTTTTGCCTCTCTAAGTTTTATTTTCAAGGGCTTGACATTGTATTTCACTTTGTGTGGACTTTCCCATGCTTGTGTTTTTGTATTTTCTCTTTACTGTTCCTGGCAGTCAGATGATTCCACATTTTCATCAGTCAACACATTTTATTCTTATACAACCCACAAACCTGTACTAAATCATAGCAAAAACACAGATGAGGGAACAATAGTTATATAATCGATTTGATCGCAAGGATGTTTTTACTACCATCAATATAAGCAGTGGCATAATTCATCCAATCAATCATCTATTTGTGAACTTAGTAAAATGTTCTGTTAATCTCTAAACGCACACCATTGAGACAGACAAGCTCTCTTCTTCAAATTTAGCTGCTGTCTGTCTGAGGAATGTCTCAACAAGCACGCAGGGGAGAGAAAAGGAAATCACAGCTCAAGAAAGGAGGAGGAAGGCGAGATGGGAGGAGGTATTCCTCCTTGTGCAGGATGACAAGCCTATCTTTCTACTATCTCTCTCTGCAGGCTGCCCACCTCCACTCACTTCAAAACACTTGAGTTAAAGCCACTGGTCAGGACTCACTCAGCACCACAGTACAATGTGGATCAGTAGTGCAGTGACGCCACGACTGCACCTTATCTGACACTCTGATAAGACCTGCACAAGTTACTCACATCCACACACACACAAAAAAAAAAGAAGAACAGGAAAAAGAACAGGAGAATCAAACCAATCAAGCTATGGTTTATCTATTATCTGCCTGAATGAACCACCCCTCTCCTCCAAAGTTTCTCCACCAAAGGGTTATCAGATCTGCTGGCCCAGTTTGGAATGAGACACACTCAAATAAACATTCTGCCCCGGGAAGCTACAGTAGAATCACCACACTGAGTTTCTAAGAAAAATATTCTCAGCTTTATCTGCATACCTCATTCCCCCCTCATGGCTGCTGCCTTGATGTTGTTGTATATTCTGGTACTGGACTCATACCTGTCTCTGGCTCCAAGGAGACTGTACTAAATTAAAGTTTCAATAACTCCGGAAGGAATGATATTGGATTTTTTCAAGTTCAGACACATGAAATTTCTGTCACACAAACCCTTTTACACAAAATATGTGGGGACTCCTGTTTGACACATACAGACAGTATCCTGGACTGAACTTACAATGCAGTGCCCCATACAGTCATAAAATGAAAACCTGAGACCATCTGCATATGCTTGGGCTGTTTGATTCTTCTTATCCCTTTCATCTCCTGTTTTTCTTCCCGGATCCTTTGCTTTCCCTCACTCTGTTCACTTATGCAGCACAACAGCCACACTTTCTGGTCTCCCTTTTCCCTCTTCTACCTGCCCCTCCACCCTTTCTGAGCCCTATAGTGAAATCTACAATTTGCTCTGGCTGTCCTGCAAACTTATGGCTCCAGTAATTATTGCTTTATACATTTAAACATTTATTTCAGCGGCAAATAAGATGTTGACCCCCGCCACCCCCCTCCAGGCATGAACCAAAAATCCTTTACAATACTGTACATATAATCACTCACCGCAGCTCCCCCAGGTGTAACGTGTCAATTATGGGATAACTGCAACCTTCCACCTCTGCCTCCAATTTTGCCGTAACCAACGACAGACTATCCATATCAGATGTTAATATTTACTCTTTGTACAAGATTTTCCATACACAATTGCAAGACTAATTGGCTTCAACCTTGTTTATTGAAGTGTTCAGGTTTGCGCTGGGTCATTTCTGTTGGCGTCTGCCCTATATTTAATACAGTTAAACATTGGCAATTGTGAATGTCGTGATTGCTTTGAGTGAACAAATTGCAGAACGATCAGAGAATTTTTCCAAAGAGGTTGCAATTTCAAGGAGGGGCACAGAGTCAAGTATGCTGAAAGAGAAGTAAAATAAATGCCATGGCTGTGGCATGATGAGGTTATAAACCTGCTGTGTATTGGGACAAAGGTGATCAAACACAAAATAGTTTATTAAGTAATTTTGTAAAAATAAAATGTAAATAGAGAAAAGGTCATAGGACATAGTAATATTTGATACTTCTTAAATAATATAATATTTATTTACTCCCCTACATTTATGATACACTTTCAGTTATCAAGAGATCTTGAAAGAGCACGTTCTGCTTCAAATGAACATATATTGATAATATATCTGTAACTTCAGAGGAAAAGAACATAGTTCAAAGATTGATATGGAAACACTGGAGGCCACAATCCCCAGTAAGCAATGTGAGAACAGAATGTTCTCCTTGTATGCTGAATCTGTGTGAAACTGCAAGTCACACATACTTGGCCTCTCATTCAGGTATTTGTGCAGTGCAGACATCAACAACTTCACCATTTAAGGCCCTAAAGTAGTTTTTTGGAGCATATAAGTGAATCAACTTGTTGTAGTAAGATATTCATTAAGCAACATTGTTTAAAATTCCCTATCCCTAAGCATTGAGCATAAATCATGGACAGGACAGTGGGGTAATTTTGAGTGTATTTAAGTAAGACCAGGTTAAGGATGAAGGACAAAAACAAATTTATATTGACTCCCTGAGGAGTAAAAAAAGTAAAAGATCAAAAGCTGTCTAAAGAAGAGAAATGGCAACAGATAGAGACGTTGTCTCTTTCCCTCAAGGCCGTTTCACTCGATAGCAGAGGATGATAAATTGCCACACAGGTTGTCTGCTACTAGCTTCCTCTTTATCTCCCCTCATGTCTTTGCCCTCTCCATTCCATAATACTTTTTCTCCCTTTTTGCCCTTTCAAGTACTGTGTGGATGCTTTGTAAGGCTTTGGCTCCAGTAAATGGGCTTAACACAGCAAAATATCTTCATCATGATTAGTGTATTTCATTTTTGTTTTTTGGGGTTTTTTTTACAGAATGAGAGACACTTATTTGGTAAGGAGCAGTGTCACTGTATAATGACAACATAGGAAGTATGTCTTATTTATTTAGTGCCATGGTCAGGGAATCAAAACAAAACCATCAATGTATCAAAGTTTTGAATGGTGCAAAATAAATCAGTATGGCAGCAGTATGGCAGCTATACAGGAAGAGGACAGTAACACTGTTCGGTTTAATGAAAACCAGGCAGTGTTTATGGTGAAATGTTTAAAAAGAGGGTGCCAAGCTTTCCACTGTTTTGATAGCTCTGAGAAACAGAAAAAGTTACACATTCACTGTTTTCAGTTTGACACAGTCCCAGAAAAAAACCGAGTTGACTTTGTTCATTGCTGCTGTGTGTCTGTGTGTTTCATAGGCTGTGGAGCCTGTCATAAACAGGGAGAACAGTTAGCTGTGACCTCACTACAACCACAGAGCGTGTGCAGTACAGAAAATAGCAGTGGGTGGGCGGCTTACATCCAAGCTCAAACTCTTTTGTTTACAAACAACGCCACACATATGACCCTGTGTACATTATATGCAGCACATGTGAATGTGTGGCTGTGCGTATGCACTTGCCACAGACATGCATATGGCCATCTGCAGAAACACTAGAGAAGCAAATAATGGTTCTGGCATCCCTCAATACTATTACATAGATCATAGCAAGGAGAACGTGGCACTCCTTTGGACAGAAAAGTATCGTTGGATGCCACTATGCCAATTTTCCTTCTGAAGCCTGAGGTTACTGCTACCACCCTGTTGTTTGAGAGCCCTTGTGATAAAAAACTGCCTTTGATCACTGGCTATGCATACTTAAACCTTTGATAGTAATCTCTCTCCATTAAACACAATGAAGAACTACACATAAAAGAGCCACACAAAAGTTGAAAGCAGAGAAAATAGAAAAACAGAAAATATTCTATATGGAAAATATGGTTTGTGTCACATTTATGTTGGGGGAACAGTTGGATGCTTCAAACCTTAAACATAGAGCTGACAAGTGATAGATATGAACAAAATCGTGTTTACTACTTTCGTTTTTTGTTTACAATCTGCCACAATTTACTGTATATTTCTGATGTAGGTCACTGACAATTTTATGTTCTTTTGTTTTAGGCTGAGCATGGAGAGAGAAAGAATCTACACCATGAAGGTCTTTCTCACTCCGTGGATGCCCTTTCTACTCCTGCTCATTCTCGCTCATGGTATCTTGTCCAAAGCCTGTCCAAGGGACTGCACCTGTTCTACACCAGAATCCATCTTATGTTACTTGAGACGTTCCACTACCATTCCCAAGGGATTGCCCCCAAACACAAGAAGTCTCTACCTGTTTGCTAATGGCATCGAGGGGCTGAAAGCAGAGGACTTTAGTGGTATGGAGAAGCTGGAAATGCTGGACCTCAGTCAAAACAAACTGACTGAACTTCCTGATAGGGTGTTTGAACCTTTGACCTCTTTGAGAAACCTGGATTTGTCATCCAACCAGATCACCCACATTTCAGAGGAATGTTTCCAGGGTATGGCACTGCTCGAGCGCCTATATTTATATAGTAATCTTATCAAGACCATCCACCCTGCAGCCTTTAATGGCTTGGAGCACCTGCTGGAGCTCAAAATACAGGGGAACCGGTTGACATCCCTGCCTGCCCTGTCAATGCCCAGACTACTGCTGCTGGACCTTCGCTTTAATGTTTTACCTAACTTGGGTCCTTCAGACCTTCAGACCCCAAACCTAGAGTCACTAAAATTGGGTGGTGTGGGGCTTACCATCCTGGATAGAGAGCTCATAAGTAGTCTGAAGAACCTACATGAACTTGACATCTCAGGAAACCAACTTGAATCATTCCCTCCAGTACTAAAGGAGACTCAGGGGTTAATTCACCTCAGCCTGGCTGGGAACCCGATGGGTCCACTTGAGGTTCAGGACCTGCAGAACCTTGGGGAGCTTCAGGAGTTGGACATTAGCAGCCTCAGTCTTCAGGGCCTCCCTGAAGATTTCCCACAACTCTTCCCCAATCTTAGAAAGCTCACAGTAGCAGAGAATCCCTTCAACTGCCTCTGCAACTTAGAATGGTTTCCAAGATGGCTGAGGGCCCAAAGCATCATCATGGAGAGAACAGAGGAAACCCGGTGCCATTTTCCACCTATTAATGCTGGGAAGGTCTTGGAAAGATTGGAGCACAGGGATTTTGGCTGTCCTACCACAACTACAACCACCACAAGTACTGTCAAAACTACAACTACTACTCTGCCTGTTCCAATTACTACTTTGCCAAGTACAACTGAAGCTATTCTGGTACCCAGGGGCAGTGATGGCCCTTTTGACACGGATGATGACCCTCCTCTGGCCCCTGTCCCTGTGTCCCCCAGTACTAGCAGCATGGACTTAGGAGAGGACCAGCACTTTTGTCCCTCACACACCTGTCTGAATGGGGGCACTTGTCGTTTGGACAAGCATGGCCAGGTTGAGTGTACCTGTCCAGATGGCACTTCTGGCATGTATTGTGAAGTTCAAAAGCTTCACCCACCTTCACCACCTGAAGCTGCAATCCCTATGGCAACTGTTACGGCAGATACACCGGACATCAGCTCCAATGAAGTGACGGCAACATCAATCCTGGTGAACCTTCACCAATATATAAGAATGCGGCCTTACATCCGTGGAATTCGCCTAACCTACCGCAATCTCTCTGGGCCAGACCGCAGGCCTATCCAACTCAGCCTGCCTGCAACCTTTCCAGAATATAGGCTCCGAGGCTTGAAGCCTAACTCCACTTACACTGTGTGTGTCAGTCCACTAGGTTCCCCTAGTGGCACAGACAGTGCCTGCACTGAGGCCCATACAGCCCCTGAAAGCATCAGTGGTCCTGATGCACAGGTTACTGACCCAAGGCTGACCACTATGCTGGCACCTGCTGTTGCAATCTTGCTCGTGCTGGTACTGATAGCAGTAGCAGTGGGAGTGGTATGCTTTCTTCGCAGGAAGAGGGCAAAGGGCCACTTGGAGTTGGACTGTGAGCCCTCCCAGCTAGAGTTGGATGGGGTTAAGGCTACCTTGGATAATGGGGCACTCCCTCAAAAACAGCCTCAAATTATGATTCCCGAGCCTGCTGTTCAGAATGGCAATCTGGAATATGAAGTGCTGTTACTACAAGATCACTGTTCATCAAATAACAATATGTCTTCACACAAGCCTTCCTACTTTTGACACATGGATTTGACTGCTCAGACTTAAAGGAGGGTTTTCAGTATTCAGCTCTTTTTTTTCTAACCAGTGAAATATAGAGAAAGAAGAAAGGACTATCAGCAAGCCAACCAACAAAGGACAAATGGATTTATATTGAACTCAGTCCCCTGTCTAAGGAGACATTAAACATGTTCAAATCATTTGTTTGGACATCAGAAGACATTTTAAGTGTCTATATTGCATTTACATGCCACATTCTGCTTCATTATTTCTTCACTCACACTGCAGGACTGGAAACCCCTCAGCTTTGAAGCTATATTGCTGGGACTGATGATGTGTTCTCATTGGCTGAAATGTTAGGTTAAGGGACATAGTGACTCCATGCCCTCATTTATTTGTTCATAAAGGAGTGTGCACTGAAATGGGGTATTTGCTGCCATTTGCCCGTTACCAGCTAAACATTACCAGCAATTTTTTTGCTGCATGTCATAACACATTAGTACTACCCCGAAGAGAATGAATGACCTTTCAGTACCAAATTAAGTTGTGCAGAGAAAAATGGCTGATGCTTGCATTGCTTTATTTGGCTCTCAAAATCTCTCTGGCTCTGATATTTGTTTTATTTTGTATATGTGTTTTTTATACAGTACCTGTGTTTTTATGATATTTCTACTGTGCAACATTGTGACTGTTAACAGCCCTTGACACCCTCCACCCCCCCACCTCTTGTGACTAACAGACAAAACAGCCGATTAAAATCTTTGAAGATTAAAACTCGTTTGGTACCAGCAAAGTCAATCAAAAGGCTTTGCCCCTAGAATGTCAGACAGTCTAAGTAGATGTTAGTCTGGACAGACCCAAGACTAAATCCCCCGTCTTCATTCTGAAAGCCTTAGCCTGCTTTACCATCACAAAGGGGGAAGGTAAACAGAATTACAAAAGGTACAGAGAGAAGTAGTTGACTGAACTCCTTTTGTTTCAGTGCTACACTTTGTTTCATCCAGTTTAGAATTCATCTGAATTACAGTAAACATTCATGTGACTACACCACAGTAAAAGAGAATTTGGGAACATTTATTTATTCTTTATTTCCCCCGCAAGGGAAGCTCTGTGTTATCCCTCAAACACAATTCATGCACAACATATTACTTGGCCTGACCTACAACAAGCAAAGCAAATTGTGGCTGGGTGTTGTGTTTCTCTTGAGTAAAAATAGCTTTTCCATCATATTTCTGTGCATAATTTATCTTTGGCAATAACGGTTTTGTTCAGTTTTACCTAACCAGGTCAGGCCAGATGCACAGTGTATTGTTGTGTAAAGCACAATGTGACTTGCAAAATGGAAGATTCACTTGAAGGTTACAATGCAGGCATGGCGCTGAGATTCAATCTGTGAATACCCAAAGAAACCTTTTGTCTGTGTGTGTGCGTGCGTGCGTGCGTGCGTGTGTGTGTACTAGTCAACTTCTGTGATAATGCAACATGTTCTGGCTTGTACAGAGGCCTGCGGACATGAGGTTACTATCATATACCTCCCTTATGTGTCCACATACCTAGGAGTACATTATGCCCCATACAACCTACAACCTATGGACAAACATGCCAAAGACCCAGTTAATATGTGTAAAGTCACCTAAAATATTTCCCCGATTATCTGTTTCACTCCAACAAGGTGCCTTAAAAGCCCACACAGATAACGATGCAATGATGCACGATGCAACTGGAATATTTGTCTGTAAAGTAGAATACATTGAAGATATCCTAGAAAGTATTTTCGATGTGAATGTTAATATTTTCCCTGTTTATTTTGGGAAGCTCCTTGTTGTCATTTGTTGTTGTTGTTGTTTGTTTTTTTTTCTATTTTGTGAACTTATTTGTATAAGTGGAAAAAGTGATATTATCATTAAATGAATATCCAAAAATAAAACTGTCACAATTGTGTTTTTTTATTGTAGTTTTAACCTTTGCTTTTAAGAGGAGGGATTACTTTGATGGGCAAAGGGGGGGGGGGCTATTAACTTCCTTTTCTCTATCAAGCTATCAGTCAACAGGGAAAGATCACAGGAGGGAGAGTCCTTGAAAAAGGAAAAGACGGTTGCTAAACTGTGGAGTAAATGCAGTTATAATCATGCTGAATGTCATAATAACCAAAACAGTTATCTATATGTGTGCGTGTTATTATGTGTTTGTGTATTTGAGTGAAAATGTATTTCGATATGGGTAGTGTCAATCATCTACATGGACATTCATTTGAGTCTATACCAGATTATCATCAAGTCTTTAGTGTGTTTACAGTGTCATAACAAGGCTAAAAGCTCAGCCATGCTAGTAGCAGAAACAGCATGTGCTAAAATCAGAATGCTTTCATTTTCACATCACAATACTAACAGATGACTCAATGCACTATATCCAAACATTACGGAGATATTTTATTCTGGATGGATATAAGACCATTTTATGTCTACTTTCACTTGACGAGAGCTCTTGGAATGTTTACTTACCATCAGTGGAAGCAAAATGGAAAATAGGATAACAACTGAGAATATTTGGTTGAAGGTAATAAGTGGATTTAACCACTGATGAATGACTCACTGGTGTAAGCCTAATGAGTGAACATTGTTTGCAAACCCACACAATAGACAGGCTGACCACTCGTATGTTTTATAGGTGGGATACTAGTTGGAACTGAGGCACTATGCATACAGATAGATAGGCAAAGACACGCACACACACACAAACACAAACACACTCTTACTGTGGCCAACTGTTGAGGGCTGTTGTGAAAGGTTCCATGGTCACAACACAAACACATAAAACAGCACCACTCCTATCATGCAGGCTTCATTATATCAATTTGCACCGAGACAGTAAACTTCCGAGTGAAATAACATGAGAAACAATGCACCCCCTTGAGGTCAAGAGGCTTCAATGCCTTTCTTCTTCTTCCACCGTTTTAATCTTAATGTGTCTTGGAATTTTGAATGTTCACTGACCTAATGCCAAATACAAAAAAATGTAAAAAGGAAAAACAATGCATTGGACTTGTAAGCTTACTGAGTGCATACAACATTGCCTCCAGGTAAAAGGACAGGGAGGACTAATACTAGATGATATAAGATCGTCTGAGTCGAAAGAGTGAAAACATGTTTCTGTCTTCTTTTCCAGCATCTGTGAGTATGTTAGTAAGACAAGGAAAGAGCAGAGGGAGTGTGTCTGCATGTCTGTTTCTCTCCTTTCCTTGCATAAAACACTCTTTTCTTCCCCTGGCTTTAAGAGAAATCTGGAGCCAACTTTAACGCTCACACTCTGTCTGCACTTCTCAATGGCCCCTATTGTCGTTTCAAGGGAACATTTTCACAATTGTCACCCGCCCCAAAAAGATAAAAATAAAAATAAAAATATACATGTATTATTATTTCTTTTTACTTCTGAGTAAATATTTCTGGGTAGACATTTCTTTTCACTCCCTTTGTGCCGCTCACACTTGATTTTTTGTTTCTAATTTGTTTCCACATTCAGGGCTGTGAGAAGGGAGCCAAGGACAACGTATTGAAGCACAGGGTCATGTGGCAGCAAGCGGCAGGCATTTCCACTGCACCTCTAAATATTTTATTCAAATAACTTTTTCCCTGTGTCTTTTTCTTTGTCCCTTTCTGTTTTCCATCTTCCAAATAGCACTGCTGCCCACACAGCACAGCTGACCTCTCCGTAACCTCAAACCATCTCTCCAAGCTCTGTCGAGAGTATTTAATGTCAGCCATGAAGGATATGAAATAAGCTTCACAAAAAAAGGTAAGATGACACATTGAACTCATTATAAATTCAAAAAAAAAAAAAAGAAAAGAAAGAAAAAGATGCCACACACATTACTGAGTGACATCTTCTATGATAAACACCCTTATTTGTCCAGTCTTAGTGAAATGTAAATGTTATATAATAAACAATCTTACCTGATACAAAAGTGAGCAGTAAACCCAAAAAAATGTAGGCTACCAAAGCCTCACTATCCATGGAGAATTACATGAATATTCATAGATTCATGTAAATTTAGTACTACTGTCAGACTAGTTGATCTGGAGTTGGTCGTACTGCAAGATAATGAGCCAAAAGAGAAAAACAAAGAGAAAGGCAGAAGGGAAGAAGAATGTAATGGCTTCACATTATAGAAGAGCAGCACAGTCTCCAGACTGGAGATCGTTTGGGATCATTTGCACATAAGGTGAAAACCAAACAACCTGTAAGTGAAACACATTTCACAACCTACTCTGCTTTATGGTCCATTTTCATTTAAATGGGACCATAATTTTAACATTGTGTAGAGTGGAAGGAGGCTTAGAAATAAAGAGTGAGATCATAAACTGAGGTAGTAAATCAAGCAAGAAGTACAGCCATTTTCACATAGACTTCGATCCAATCATATGTTTTCATAACCAGAGGAGTCGCCCCCTGATGGTCATTAAATATAGTGCAAGTTCAAGGCAGTTAAGTATTGGTTTCACTTTTTCAGACTCGGAGTCCTTATCCACTTTTAGAAATAGTCTATGTGTATAATACAATATCATAATGACAAAAATTTGAATTTCTGAGCTTTATTTTCTATGATGGTTGCTCTATGTCTATCAACAAGTGCATAGGATGGTAGCATCGTGCAGTAAAAGAGCAGAGAAAGGAAAGAAGAGCTGAGTAGAAAAACCAAACCACCAATTTGGAACCCAGATTTCTGGCTCCAGTTTTTGGCCCAATGCTTGTTTTCCTACAGTGCTCACCCCAACTTTCCTGCCCCACATCCCACCTTCCCCTGCTATTGATCTTTCTATGGTACTATTAACAGATGAAGGATTGTGTGCCACTGGTTCCTCTCATGCCATCCAGATGCCAATCTCTTCCCACAAATGGCCCAGATGTTGTTGTGACAAAAAGCAGCTAGGGGAAAGATGAGAGGTGAGGGAAAGTGAAAAACAGGAAAGGAGAGCAGAAGAAAGAAGTTGACTTTGGTTAGTTCTTGGCAACGTACATTAGCAGGCACATGTGCAATTCATTTCACGTACTGCTCAGTAGATTATTTCATATAAAAGCATGTGGTAGTATTATACCCAGAGCAGGTATTCAGTTCTTTTCTAGGATTATAATTTCTGTCATTTTCAGTCATCGTCTCTGTTTTTAGTATAGTACACTCTGTACCTCCAGACAAATTACAGTGGAAATGCACAACTAAGCGGGCAGATGTATAAATTATATTATTGATTAATATTATCATAATAGGAGTTAATCAAGGTTATACATTTGGATTAATATAGCTATACAACAAACCAGAGGCATGTTCACTCCATTTTGTTGTGTTTTAAGGTTACGACTGAGTGTGTTTGTGTTTTTCCTGTCCTTTCATTTTGCAAGTCTTGTTTTGTTTCATTTTATCAGTTTTTATGTGATTGTGAAGGTTTTAATTGTGCCAGTACAATGAACTTAGATATACTTTTACTAGTGTATCAGACAACTAAGCAAGACACATATGTTTATAAATTAGTGTCAGGCATTTTTTTAATTAATCAGTATCATTTAGTCTATAAAATGTCAAATTATAGAAAAAATATAGTCATCACAACCCAGATATTCACAGAACCCAATTTTGAGTCTACAAATGTCTTGTTTGTTCAGTTATATAAAAGACTAAAACTTATTTTTCTTAAAAAATTAAACAATTATCCAAATACTTGTAGGTTATCAATCAACTGATTCATTGACTAATCCTTCCTGCCCTAGTAACATTCATTCTTGGAGGTTAAAGTGTTCATTTGGAAACAATACAAACTTTGCTTTGACTCTACACTTTGGACCAAACTTAGGGCCCCAATGCAAAATCTGACTTAGTGCCTCAAAAGGCTGAGGCTGCTCCTTGTTTTAAAGCAGGAGAAAGAAACCTGAGCTTTTCCACAAGCATAAGGTGTTGAAAAACCCCAGCAAAATAGGAACATGAATGAGGAAACCAGAAATGGAGAGTGGTGATCCAACCAACACTGTAAAATAAGAAGGAAAGGGTGTAAAGAATGAGCTGAAATTAAAGAGATAGAGGAATTGACATTTGAAGGGAGAAGAAGGCGGAGGGCTGCTGTTACTGAGTCCAAGCATTGGCCACATGTTCTGTAAAACTTATCCGTCTATGGAAATATACTGATGAGAAGTACTGAGGGGTGGCAGCTGATGAGGTGTTGAGCATCTGTGTATGTGTGTGTGTGTGTGTGTTTGTGTGCCCATAGCATTGGAGTTAAAAAGCACCTAAACAGAACCGCCTGTCACTTCTGGAAAGCGACCCAACTGCGCTCATTTCAAAGGAATGGAGACAAAAGTGGGTGGGGAAATGTTACTTATTCAGAAAACCATAAGCGAATGAATAATATTGTCATAAGGAAGAAGACAGGAGGGGGTAGTTAGTGCACAGTAAGGACGTTGTAAAGGGTGACAGAGGGCTAGGTATGCATAAAATACTTGCATATTGGTTAAAATCATGATCAAGTCTAAGAGAAAAGTCTGTCAAATCCAAATAAGCCCCATAAGTCGAGAAGATGAGGCTATCAGATCAAACATTTAGCTAATGTTTAAACAAATCAGGTCCATTTTATCCCAGAGTAAGCTCATGTTAGAGCATAGTCCTCTCTTATTTCACGGCAAGAGGACACCATTTCCTTCCTTTTTTTGAAGTTAAACAGCTATAATCTTTTGGCTGCAAATTACAATTCACTGATGAGAATAACTGAATTCCTAAATGCTAATTCCTTGGAGTTAGCAATTAAGGGGACTGAATTCAAAACCAACAGAGATATACTGTGGTTCTAAAGGGTCTGTCTGGAATAAGTTCAGAGAGGTTTTAAAGTCTGCTCACCCTGACAAAGGTTGCTCCCCCCGCATGGCCTTTGACAGTAAACAGCTGTGATGAGAAGCGACAAAAGTCTGAGCAGCTGTTCTTGGAACTAGTAGTTAGAAACACCAGAGGCAAGTGAAGGGCTCAATTTTAAAGCTGAGAGGTGAATTGCAGTGATCATCACCAAGAGTTGCTACTGTACATCAGTCCCTTGTGAGCTTCAAATCTCTCCTGGGATCACACAACCTTAATACTCTCAGCCAAATCATGTCCATATGAAGGAGACAAGGAAACAATAAAGTGACAGAGACTGGGGGGTGTCCATGTTTCTGGGGTATTTACAAGTTATCCTCAGGATGCAGTGCATGCACCTTTTGGCATATACACATATTAGCATGACGGGACTATTTTAAAAGTGTGAGGGTAAAAAAGTATGAAAATTTATGTTTATGATCCTTAACTCAATAAGAGGAGCAGCACAGCGTCATAGTGGTTAGCACTGTTGCCTCACAACAAGAGGGTTGCAGGTTCGGTTCCCATTAAAAATTAGATGAAGGTCTGCAGGGAAAAAAAGCAAAAAGCATTTTCATCTATTGAATTGTGTGTTTTCTCCCTTGGAGTAGAAACAAAGGACAAAATCATTCTTGACCTCCCATGACGGCACATAGCGACATACTGTGGACCATCGGGATGCTTGATCAGATGAAGTCATTGTTTATGTTCATTTGTCGCTGCAAGGGGCTACACATGCATCCAGATGAAGACGGGTGGAGCCGCAGCTGGAGAGGATGATCTTAACTGCTCGGCAGGGTCGCCTAGGCTGATTGAAACAATATTACTCAGCGCAATATTTGGTCTTTCCACATCAGCAAAACTTGTGCTGACCCAGCAGAGCAAACACACAGTGAACACATACAGATCTGCACTTCCAATGAAGTTAAAATAGGGGCTATATGGTTGTTTGTGATGTGCTATAAAAATGTATGTGGTTTTGAGTTTACCTCAGGTAAGCAGCTGCTTGGTCTGAGCATGCTATAAAGCATTATTAGGCATTACTTCCGATATCTGAATTTAGTAGCTGGTGGTGGAAACCACCAGCTACTGTTTCCTTTCCCTCTCCCTCCAGGCTCCTTTCATTTCTTCCACTTCTCATATTTCTCAGATGCAGAGCAAAACGTGCACAAGCATAATGTTTAACTAAATTTCTAACATAACTTCAGAGTAGCACACTGACGAGGAGCAAGCCAACCAAAGCCTTGGAGGTCAAGCATTTGGGCCTCTGATACATCCCCCTTAAGACACCAGCAGCCATTCATCAAACGCTGTGTACACATCCTGCGCTAACTTCCAAACTCTGCTTGCATCATGCCTGTGCTGTGTATACACATCTGCAAATTCCACTTTGTTTGTGGCTGGGGCTCCTGTGTAATCTCAAACTTAGCTGAGCTATGCTGTAATGTGGGTGGGCATATTATGGGTACAGGCAAGTACAGAAAAAAAAAAATCTCAGATCTGCCGCCACAAAGTCAAAAAGTGGAAAGACAATAATACTGCTTTAAGACACTTAGATGTGGATAGTGTATATTGTTATTTAAATTGTTATATTTTTACATCATTAGGGAATTATGTATTTGTGTTAGTGTGTGTGTATGTGTGTGGTGAGTGGAGGGTGGTGACAGGCACGGATTATGTGCCTGTAATCCTTTTCATCACAGTAGCTGCTCATGGTTTCTGTATCAGATAGAATGAGTTACAAGCATCTCTTTCACACACACACACACACACATATATGTGGATGAGATGGGACATGTTAAGTTTCTCAGGTTTTAATGAAGACTTCAAATATAAGATAAGGCTCCTGACCTTGCTTGAAAAGATGATGGCTAAGGGTCAAAAATGCATTACAGGATGATCTTAAACTGTGTATATGTGTGTGAATGCTCTGGGACAAAGCCTGGATTTAGCAAGCCATATCAGTCACACTAATTCCACTTCCCTTCAAACACATCCATCCACATTCAACCCAAACACAAATATTCATAGGCAGGGCATAATGGCCGTCTGCTACCAGAGGGCTGAGGCCACCTGACCTCTGACCCCTGCATGTGAACCCTAACCCCAGAGCAGCAGACCCTAAACTTCCGGCCAACAAACACCTGTTTGTTCCTCACAGATAATAACACTGAAATGAAAGGGTGTGTCTCAGAGCGAGTCATTAAACTCAAACACACAAAGTGCTGATCAGCTAATCTTGGCCGCAGGAAGGGTCTGGACAGTCACAAGTGTCTGGGTGCTGATTAGTCCGGAGCTTTTGAATGAATAGCAGACCTGGATAAAGCTGATTTTTAAAGACTGCTGTCTGGTAATTGGGGCACTGGTTTACATATCCTGACCAGTTGGAGCTAAATGGGGATAAACACGCACACGTCCTCTTAAAGATGTTGAGTAAACAGTGTCCCTGTGTCATATTTGTCTTTGTGGTACACTTTGAGAGCAAGACTGAAGTTGTGCAAAAGATGTCTTTTTAAAAGTCAACCCCGAAAAAAAAAAAGGCCATAAAAAACGAAAACAAAACAACAAAAAAACAGTCTTTCAAAAACAGGCAATTGTCCAAGTAGCATATGTATTGTGATACAATACATGAACCATATTGACAATGGCTTCCAACTCAATTCAAACCTCCTCAGACAACAAATAACTCAAAATCCCAGAACCTCAGAGAGAAATTCAGAAAGAGACCACCCCTTCCTTGGATGGCTAATGCTGCAATAGGAGATGTACATGTAGGTAAAAAATATTGTATATGCACAGCTCGACATGTGATGTGGTGGAAAAGGCTTATTTTTAATCTTCATTTGTCAAAGTCACTGAATTGTCACATGTAAATGCAGCCGTGAACTGGGATTTTTTTCCTAGTTTGCATTACATGCAGAGTTTTTTTTGGGGGGGGGTTTTAATGGCTAAATTTCAATTGTTTCACAAAACGCACAATTGACCACATGCAAGTTTGTTTTTTGTTGTCCTCTCACACGACTCAAATGCGTTTTGGTAACCAACTCTCCAATCTCCTCAGCTTTTTAAAATGCACAGCTGATATTTTTCCAAAGTGTTCCTGCTTTGTTTGTAAAATTGTATCTTTTATATAGCGGCTACAGAGAGTAAATGGGTACTGCAAAGCTGAGAAACCCGAGCTATCTCATGCAAGTCTATACAAGGTGCTGGACAAAAAAAGTCAACCAAAAGATTTATGATATGTTTAGGTAAATGATAGGCAGTAATTTTAAGTACACACAATTAGTATTTCATGACCTAAAACACGCAAAACCACTAGTATGGCCCTTTAAGTATGGCCTAAGCTCTTGCCGGCTTCAATATATGGACATGCAGCCACAGTCGACCTCTGATTTGGTCCAGTTGCAATGATGGATGCCAAAGGCCACTTTACAGCACACAACTGTCCAGGGTCGGAGAGGGCATTTCTTGGACAGACGGTGGCGTGACCTGCAGGGTGGTGCCACAGTCCGAACATTACAGTGAGAAACTAGCCACCACACAAGACAAACATAAACAGGGGCACCCACTGGGCAGGCTGACGCCGCGTGCCTGTGTGGGTGCCTGCCAGCCTAGACTGCGGGCTTGGGGTGTGGGCACGGCAGTCGAGCACGCTGGTAGGCACCCCATGTCGACGGGTTCACTCCAGTGGAAAGTCTGTATCAGCCTGCATGGAGCCCATTGTGGCTGAGAGAAGGTAGTGATTCACCAGACACCCCCACCCCCTGCTAATGTAGCCATCATTTCCCAAGTGACCACAAGTTAAATGTATCCTGCAGGCGCAGTAAAAAATAGCATAACTGTGGGGAGGGAGACAGAGAAGAGAGAGGAGTTGGGGGAGGCTGATATAAAGACATAAAACTGGAGGGTTCGAGCGGGAGAATGATGAAGTGATGAATAGATTAAATAAGAACTGGCGTTATTGTGGTGCGATCAAAAGGGAAATAGCTCAATAAAAGAAAGGATTGAATGCTGAGAGCAAGATATGAAGAACAACATGAAGAGACGCAAGAAGACATTGAAGGGGGGTCTGAAAGATGGATGGAGCACTGCTTCAAAAGAGTGAACGGCAGCAGACGAAGATGAAGAGAGGAGGAGGGGGTTCTCTCCAGTTAAACCACCACATAGTTTCCCTCGTAAGGGATATAATTTACACAAACCCACCAAAGGTCAGAAGGAGAGCATGCGGTGCCAGCTAAATCTCAGCAGCCAACATTTTTTAAAAATGTCTTTCTGTCTCTCTGTTCTCCTGTCCCTCTCTCTGTCGGTCTGGCTGTTTTTCTGTCTCTCAAAGCATCCCCATCCTTTCCATCTATTTTTACGGGACCTACTCCAATCACCTTAGGTTAGGAGATTGTGTGTGTTCGCGTGTGTTTTTCCAAGGCCATATGTCTTTTAGCAATCTTGGTTTTTGCAGCATGTGGTTGGCAGACAGCGGTATTCCACTTCTGTCTCAGTCTCTCACTTCCTCTTCTTCATTATGGCCAAAACTTAAAAGAGATTGAAGGAGATGAGAAGGGAAGAAAAATAATAAGTAGAATAAAAAGGTAGAATGGCTGTGGCTTTCCAGAGAAAGATATAAAAACATGTCAATTTGAAAACCTTAATAGAGAAAGAAAGAATTATTGTAGTTTAGGGCTTTTCAAAGTCTTACACAGAGGGCATCTCCTCCGACAGGCAACTCTCATCTACCGCCTATATGTTTGAAGTTTTCAACATGGGGTAAATACCTCTATATGGATGACGAATGAATGTTCACTCATTTAAAAAAAAAATTACAGTATTGACAAAAGACAAATGGTATTACAATTTGATGACAATGATGACTGGATTTGCTGTATGTGACGATTCCCCTGTGTTAGTGTGCACAGTAGCTGGCTCATAGCTCATAGTTGGCAAATCCTGCCAACACGCAGCTGTGAGTGCCCGCTGCCTCACAGAAGCAGCAGTGGTATGTGGATGGTTAGGATGTGTGAAGAAAAGTTAGGATCAATACAGGCTACCTCATCTTTGCACATAGTGAATACATTTCTACTACCATCAAGCCAGTGTTTTTTGGGTTTTGTTTTTTTTTTTTTCCCGGTCCAGTGCAGATGAAAAGTTTTTCCCTCTTGCACACCAACCAGGAGGTCAGAATGAAAGGCCCAGCAGCTTTGTCCCTTCAGCCTCTAAGGAACAAGTGGTCCCTTAAATATTTCCCTCTAACTGGGCCTCCCTTCTTTCTCAGGGCAGGACTTCTGGTCAAACATGTTTGTCTAAGGTGCTTTTTGAAGGAGCTACTCTTTCACCATCTCTTTCAAGAGCCAATGCACACAGCTGGCACTTAAAGAAACCTATTGCAAAGGAAGAACAGCAGGATATAATAAACATGTAGGTACAATCCTGGGAGGGCACAGCAGCTTTACAATGTATGCGTTTCAAAATAGTTGTGACACAAAAAGGTCCAGGTTTTGAAGGCATGAATACACACACACACACACACACACACACACACATGTATAAACAAAGTGGAGGAGTTTATACTGTATGTTTTCAAATATATTGTCTTGTTAAAGTATCTCACATGCTGTGCATGAATTCATGGCGAAACAAAGACATGGATGATTAAGTCTATGTCACTCCACTTGTCAAATCCTGCAGGGTGATGATGAATGGTGTTTGGTGATGGTCTGCCTGTGCTGAAAAGGTATAGAAACGGCAGATCCGTTCAGGCATGTATGTGTGTATGTGACATCATGTGTGAGTGACTGACCGACAGCTTCCCAGTAGGAATGCAGTCCCTCCAGCTCACTGCTGAGTTGCTGTGTGAGAGACAACTGTGCCGTATATGCTCAACACACACACACGCACACAGAATACCCTGGACAAGTGCCCCTATGTTGGACTTGATGGCATTTCAAAAGCTCCCCCAACACACCCAATTCACTGGATATTGGAGAAGAACTGGAGCCACTTTTAGGAGTCCTGTGTATTTGGAAACTAGTTTATTTAAATAGCAAAGATAAAAGAGAATAGCTACCGCAAATTCAAACTACCTCTTCCCAACCATCCATGTAGGTCTGTTTGCTCACACCAGTGATTGCACCACAACCATCAAGTCCATTTTTATCCACAAACCACAACTGAATAGGTGCTACAGTAATGTGAAATGGCAGATTAAGATGATAAATTAGCGTCTTAGTGTTTAAACTAAAAACACCTTCAACTTAAACATGAAGTGTGCTTTCTTCATCATGTTTGGTGCCAGAGGAAACAAGTTCTGGACAAAAGATGGTAAGGGCACAATAGAGAGCTTACACACCCAATTCTTACAAAACGTTTACCTCCCACTTGTCCTAAACTCCATCCTTTGAACGCCCCCCTTCAAACGCCCCCCTCTTCTGGCTTGCACAAAGCATCTGTACAATAGCTGGCTGACTAATTGACCTTGCTGAAATAATGTTAGCTGGACTCTTACAGAGAACTTCAATATAAGAGAAGGGAAGTCCATGGTTGTTTCTTTAAGAGCACACAAACTAAAGACCAACTAGTGTTCCCCCTGAGGGTGCTCCACCTTTTCTTCTTTTCTCCCATGAGAACTTGCACTGCACAATGGGAAAATTATTTCCTGGCCACCATTTCCTCCACTCACTCTCCCACCAATTACATCTTGATGAAATTTTTTAATCTGTTTACGACAAGTGCACTTGCATGACACAGACACACAACCCTGAGCAGAAAAGCCAGAAAGTTCATGCAGGTGCAGAGGAGCTTTTGTTGACATAACATTTCCATAGTGACAAGTGAAATCTGACAGGCGGTAATGTTGTTCAGTCCTTTCCTTGCAGACATATAACGGTATTTCAATCTCTGGTCCAACAGCACAATGAAAACACAGTGAAGCATTAGAGCATCCAATCATGTGACCTATCATGTAGTGACGGCACAACCAATGAGCAGCAGCATGCCCCGTCACTTTTCTCATTAAACTAACCGTGGCATATTACTCCTGCCTCACTGACACTGACATGTTTCCACAATGTGGGCAGAAAAATAAGGTCCACATGGGAAATGACATCAGCCAGCAGCACGAGTCCCACCTGTAACCAACCAATAAGGAATCCTCTTTAACAAAGTATAATCTTCTGTTTCCTCAAAGACTGCCTTCTAAGACTGCAGGCCTTCAAATGATGGAGCCAAGGGTCACTGGTTTCTATCATGGAAACATTATCATAAAAAAAAAGAACACAATGAGCAGACGACCTACCTTGCCTGCTCTCCCTATTAAATGATTGGAAAAGTGTGCTCACTCAAACTCACTTTAAAAAAAGAAGGGACTTTTGGCTGGTTTTGCTGTAGTTCCAGATGTGGATGAGTGCTTTGCCGAACTTACACAGACCATTTACACACAAGAGAAGTCATTCACTGAGCTTTGCCATCTCTGTTGGCAGTCATGATTGGCTGTAAGTTGTTGTACAGTGATACTCTTTTTGGTTTGTTTTTATGTCTGGATCTGAAATGAAACAATGATTATGATGTTTAAGCACCTAGGTTTCAGCTTCAGGAGGTCATCATTGATTCATGCAGAAGAATAAAGGGAAATGTCACAGTCAAGAGTCATTAACTTGTGACATTTCCACTGCTGGGAGTGTCAAAATCAACTGCCTAGTATCAAGACAGTTATAGTAAGTCTCAAAGAGAGCAGTTAGTAATTGCAAAACCAATAGAGTTAGAAACTTGTCAAGTGTTGTAGAGATGGAGAGAGTTAATGACAGATGAGACAAAGATCAATTTGTCCCTGAAGGACAATAACATTAAAGCATGGAGTAAAAACACAAAATATCGTGATCCAAAATGTATTATGGTGTAAGAGGACAATGATCCTAAACAGACAGAACTCAACCATTTTTAAGGGTCAAACAGTGAAATAGTTTTGGCCACCAAATACAGGATATGATGAATATATTCAAGTTCATTCAAATTTGTTTGATTATGTTGATTCACTGAAATCAGGTTGACCACTTTGGAGGTAAACACAAACCTCAAAGCCAAAAGTAAACACAATCAGTCACAGTCAGATGGCTTTTCATGTTGGCAAATCAGTGGAGGTTAGAAAAACCACAAATTTTATTTTTCACGGTCGACCCTATCGCTTTCTTTCAAATATCTACCAGTATATACATGTGGGGGATTTTGTTTGTGTGTGTGTATCACTGTCACAGTCACTCCCTTTGTATCTTTGTGAGTCTTTTCGAAGCTATAAGCTGTGCTGTGACACGCTGCCAATCTGCAGCACTCCCAGAGGCAGTGGCTGAGGCAAGGGTGCAGGGCAAGGGTGGGCGGGGTGCAAGGCAGAGGAAACCAGCTACTAATGGGAAACACACTTTTCCCCATTGCTCAAATAGTTTTTTTTTTTTTACCACTGCAGAAAAAGATGGCAGGCATCCAGGTGACTGGCATCCAAAAGCCAGGCACAATTTAAAAACGGGAGCTCTGCTGCGCCACAGTTCCTGATTGTTGTGAATCATCCATCTCATAAAACAAATACACGTGTTGAAAGGGAGTTGTGGAAGAAAAGGAGTTGGGAGGGGATTTAACAATGCATAAATAGCAAGAGAATAAGACGGGGCAGCCGATTTGAATTAAAAATACACAGTGAAGCAAATTGAAAGCAAGTAGATGAAATGGATATACTGGAACTATACCTAAGGATAAAGGAAACTACGGATAATTATAGAAGAAAATGGAGCATAAGTAAACCTTGTGGGTGTTCACAAAGGTTACTCCTCCTTTGGAAAATCTCCTTGAACCTGACATTGTGGCAACACAGCAAATATTATCCCCTTGCCCTGATAATGTAGTGTGTTTATTCAATGCTTAGGATTGCATCCATGTGAAGTGAATAAAGCCTGCGCTGGTTTCACTTTAGTCCAGCCTTATTCACATCTCCATCAGACAATACCCAAAACTGCAGGGAGAAAAGGGCTGAAATGGTTTTGGGATGACCCAAGCTAGTGTGAAGGTTTCTGGTGGGGGAAAGATCCCAAATATTATTGCCAGTGAAGTTTTAATCAAGTGACAAACAGCCATTTTTCCAGTTGCTGGGGTAAAGTGGTATCTGCAGCTGCAAGTGCAACACTACTGCTGTTTTTATAAAAGAGGATGGAAAGTGAAGTCCGATGCTGTCCAAAAACGTAAAACTTAGATGAGAGTGAGATTCCAGAAGAAGCCTCCAAGTTTTTTGTTATTTGTGCAGCTACCATATCAGCATTAAGATGTTCATCAATGCCAAACAATGTAGAGCAGCCTCCCTGACAAATCATCTCCAGTTTGGTCTGCATGAAATTATGAGCCAAAGCATAAAAGAAAATAAAAAAGTAAAGGTTAATGGAAGATTAGGAAGGGGAGGTAGGAAGGAAGGAGGGAGGGAGCCAAAGGTGGGAGGGAGAGACTTTTTCTATTTTTCCTTCTGTGGTGGGTTCACACAAAAGGGTCCTTCTGATCCCTGGAGTGCTGAGCACATACCTGCGGGATGAAATCAAAACCCTCTGTGAATTATATTAAACATCCCCTGCCAAACGCTCCACATACTTCTATGTCTTTCTTACCAGTTATGAAAGGCTCCATTAGGCTTTGCTCTTAAAAAGGAAAAGAAAAACCTTAATCAGGCTCCCAGACACCAGCACCTTTAAGAACGCAGTTCTATATTTGTTTGTTTCATCTGCACAGGTTTGAGAGAAAAATGAAAAAAAATAAGTAGGGGGACAAATGATAACAGACAAAAGCTGGCTAGATGAAGACAAGGAAAGGCTTAACTAAAGGATAAAGGCTTTACTTGTTTCTGACAGGTTAGCAGGGCCCAAAAATAAATAAGCTGCTCAAAGAGCTTTAAAGAGGAAATGTGCAGGCATTGCTATAGAGTGAAAGAAAGCTGGAGTTGCTACATGGACTTCCATTAAAGTTCCATAAACCTTAATAGAGACAATATCTCCTAAAAAAACATATAAGAGGGGATTTCAAGGCTCCATCCTCCTCCTCCTTTTTCATCCACTTCTCCTGGTTGGACTACCCCTCCACCGAATCACAAACTGAAACCCCAAATGACTAACTGATTCCAGACACCATGTTTCAACTGTCAGAACAGAGTTCAGGTTCTTTGCCAGAGCCTGTGCGGTCACATCTTTACCCTACACCATCCCCCAAGGCCATCCTGGAGAGGGGGTGCAGCAGCTGAACTGAACTGTCGACTTGACCCTGACGAGCAGCGCAAGACTGCAGTTTTGCCTACGTGAGTTTCTGGGCTGGACCCATACAACAAAGCTCCATTTTCTGTTGGAAAGTGAACTCTGAGAGAGAAGCCGGTCAAACTATCATTGAAACATTTTGTGGCTTTTTTTTTGGGGGGGGGGGTTTGGTTAGTAGTGCTGCAGCTGCACCTAATCCCCACAGGAAAGCCTTCAGCTGGGATTGATTTTAGAGTGCTTGGGCTAGAAAGGGGAGACTATTCTGTAAAAGCTTGTTCCCTTCTGGGGCCACAGGCCCCTTCTCAATCCATCTGATTAAAGGGGGTTTGGCTCAATTACGCCCGATGACTAGGCTCTGCTCTCAACCCTGGTAGAAAAAAACAGAAGTAGATGATGGAGAGTGAACAGAGGCTGGAAGCATGTGTATCACACCTGGGGCCCTCGCAATTGTCCAACACAAAAACGCTCTCTCTTTCCCTGAGTTGCCTCATCGGGTGAACCCTTTGTGTAACCCGTGACTAGGTTGGGAAAACAGTGGGGTCGGCTCCTTGGGGAGAGGCTCATGTCTTATCCAATGGGAATGCTGGATATTTGACAGCACCAGGTCACAACGCTCTGTTTTAATCAGCCTCATGCCAGGCCATAGACAGATATGCAGAGGTACGCCAATATGAGGAACAATCGTGTGTGTATGTGTTCATGCCCTTATTGCGAGGACCAGAACATTGGTAGTAACTGAGGACTATTACAGACATTAGAGGTATAGCCAGCACTTTTACCAAGGTTATTATTTAGTTAAGCTGAATCTTGACGAATCAACTGACCCTCAGAGAATTCACTATCAACTTTATAACACGATTACAAGCAGCTACACAGCCATGCATCATTTAGACTTGCTGTATTAAATCTGTGACTGCAGTAAATCTTTGTGTGTTGTTGCTAAAGCAGGGGTATGGATAATTACCATGACGTCTCAAGCATTTACACGGCAAGCTGGTTGCAATCGTGCCCAGTTGTAAAGTTCGCTGACTGCAGCTGGCTTGGAGGCCCTTTTAAACTCATTATTATAATTCAGGTTTATGGGGGAAAGAGTACAAGTACACAGAGATCCATGCTGTTCTCCAATGTCCAGATCTGCAGCTTGTATGGAAAACACAGTAATAGCCACCTTTACGCAGTTAAAAACACCCCTTTCAGACTCATCACTCTCAATGCCTCAATTTTTCGGTCTCCATTTCAACCCCAACCAAAAAATAAACATTTTCCCTCCATTATTCGCCATCCAAATTATATTCCACCCACAACCCAATTTTACTGGCTCATGGTCCCAGGCCTCTTCATGTTGTGACAACCCAAAGAAAACAGTCCTACTGAATGTTGTGGATGAGCACAGCTAACCTGATACAGGCCAGTTTGCTGCTCCAATTACACACCATGTTTACCACAGCCCTTTTAATTAAAAACATGCCAGAAAAAAAGAGACAAATCCATCTTTATGTGCACCTTAAGCCTAAAATGAGAGGGAGGAAATGCTCCACTATGGATGTTTGACTTTGAACTTCCTCAGCTGCTCATGGTCCAATCTATCAATTGCAGAGAAAAATGGACACAAATCATTTCTCTGATTAATGCGTTTTGTCTCTTTATAACTGCTTGGTCATACATGAGAGACATGCACCGAAGCAATGCCGAACTAAAACTAAATTCTCTACAGAAAAGCCACCATACTAACAAGAAACAAAGAATTAAAACCATGAAAGCAAAAGGGAACTTGAGGACAGCCCATTGCTGAAGGGACCAAGTTGACTGATGGAAAGTATGGTGACTTTCCCTAAGAAATAACAATGCACAGTGAGATACTGAGTAAATAGTGACTAGCATGCCTGGAGGGAAGCCCAGACACGAGCCTCTGTCCCCCAGATGTATTCCAAAACATAAATAAAAGGAGATACAGTAAGACTAAGTAAGCAGAAAGCAGTAATGTACATTTTAACCTTGCTCAAAACATTGAAGCAGGCGTGCCATTTCTCTTATCAGCGACTTCTGATTGCAAAATGTGTCTAGGAGCAGTTTAGCTCTTTAAAGTGTTGGCCAGTGCTTTAGTGGATATGACTGAAAATGACATTGTGAATACATTTTCCACTCAATTTAACTCGTGAAGGCTTGTTTACTTTCAACAGAGTTTTGGATATTTCCCATTGCAGAGATTAGCAGACATGAACACAGCCTCAGCCTGTAAGAGTAGTATGGGTCAAAAAACAGACGGGACCTTGGCCAAAGCTGTGGCTACCCTTAAAGAGTAATAAGCAAGGAGGAGGAGCGAGAAAGATAAATAAGGAAATGTGTGAAGAGAGATTATGTTAGTAAACAAAAACAGATCCCTTTCTGAAATATTGTACAAAATGAATTGTAGACATTTTGGTTTCGGTTTAATGGAAAACACCAGAGAAAGAAAAGCAGTTGAAGGGTGAAGGCAATATCGCTGCAAAAAAAACAGTAGAAAGTGGGAAGGAGAAAAGAAAGAATTGCAATAAAGGGCAAGGTCTCATCTGTCATTTCATTGTCTAACTGTTTTATGTCAGTGCTGGTCTGCAAGAATCTGGAGGGGATGTGGCCTTGGGAGTGATAGCTAACGGACAGAGCATCCCAACATATGATAGTATTATTGAGATGACTTAACACAGGACACACATCAAACTTGTCAGCACGTACGCTTAAAATTACTATACAGTATATCCAGTGGGAAAATCAAGGTATTTCAGATGAACCAGTACCAAAATACAGGAAATCATCAAAACTAATAAAATGAGTTCGATAAGTCAGCAATGATCTTTTTTCTGTTTACTTATGGAAGCTCAAAGAATAGGCAAGCAGAAAAATCTGACCCGTAAGAAGGCATCAAGAATACTTCGCAGCTTGTCCCCATAAATGAGCAGGACAGCTCAGTCAAAATCCTCACACTGTCGGCACATTCTCTTCCAGCTTAACCATCAGCTCTCCTACAAAACTGTGACTTTTGAGTAAACTTCAACATTCCTCTGTCTGTGAATGAAGTCATTAGAAGGACAACACTTCCAGTTGAAGTGACTACCAAACCCTGTGGGTCTCAGCAGATAACCAGCTCCTCCTGTTCCTTATGCAGCATCTTGTTAGGATTTTTACAGCCATCTATTATCAATATTTTTATAAAAAACATATCTGCTTTGGAATTATGAAGTCAAAATGTGTTGCATCAGTGGCATCAGATATCCTTAATTTCCATGAGAAGTATGCTGGCACCAAAGAATGTGATGGTTATCAGTGAGGCATGGAACTATTTGTCAAATGAGGAGGAAGTGGAGGAAACAGGCAGAAGGAGGAGGCAGAGCGGAGGTTGTAATTTGGGATCCTGCTGTGTCAACTCTTAAACATCTCTGTCTTCCTTACTTACACACACATTCAAATTCCAAAACAGGAGGAAAAACAATTACCGCTTTTCAGCATCAGTCTTGGGTTCATAAAAAGTGTTCTCACTATTTATAAAAAAAAATTACTTTGAACATATTCACACTCTCTGGTCCTTGCTGCAACCAAAAATGGGCACATACAGATGCTGAAACACCTGAGCCAAAGAGACCAGAGGCAAAAGTGAGACGAGAGACTGCCCTCTCTCTTTTACTGCACTGTGTTACTACCTCGTTGCCTTTTTATAGTAATATTCATGATAATAGATCTATTCAGTCCACTCCAGTAAACTGCATGACCTCGTGAAGTCTGGTCAGCTCTGGTTTGGAATGGCTTGGCCCGCCAACCTGTTTATGCTACAATGGATGAGCTGGATCTGACAAAAGAGCCCTCACTCCCACCCCCTCTGCTCTCTTTCTTCCCCAGTCCTTCCGTGCCTTTCCTCTCTGGAACCTGGCCACGCTCCCGCTCTCCTCCAGTCCTCAGCAGCCGTGTTTGGAAAAATAAACGAACCGATTGGAGAAGGTCAGGAGCAGAAATGACACATAGGCTGCTGAGGGGAGAAGTGTCAGTGTGTCTACTGCTGTTGCCTGACCCTTCACAGTGGTTATGGACAGAAAGACAAAGAGCACACCCAGCTAGAAGATAGGATTGCGTGTGTGTAGCTCTGACCCAGGAAATGGCAGGAATGTGGAGGAACAGTGTCGGAGCTCTGGGAGGTCTGCCTGCCCATCCAGCTGTGAAGCCACGAGGAAGATTCACAATACACAGAGGCCATCCATACCACACACTTATATCTCCATACCTCATACACACTGTATTCTAAGTATGTCAGATCACACAGAGAGACACTGTGTGACACATGATTCTCATTTAGGACTGACAGTGTCATGATAGGGCCAGTCAATTATGAGGGGTAGCGGTTGTACACTAATGTTGTACTCACCCACTGGAGGTGCCGAGTGACACAGAGCTGAGAGAGGAGCTCAGCTTCCTACTGTCCCACAGTTTCACTTCCCGACTTCGCATCTACACACAAAAACATGAGACATTAAGAGGCTGGACAAATTTGGTCAGCTTGATGAGTTTGGACTCAGTCAGTGCGTCTGGAGTCTGATAAAACAGTGATGTGCCAGATAATATGGAACAGTGCCAACACAAAAATGGGGTAATCGTAACTTTTTGCATCTAGTTTTAAAAATAAGACAAGCCAGCACATACATACATATTACTCTGAAGTCTATGAGGTGGGAATAAACACTCTTAACAAACCACGTCAAAGAGTTTCTCACCATATCAAAGCCAGTGGTCAGTAAAAGGTCTTCTTTTGTCCACAGGATACGTGAATCCTTGTTGTTCTGAAGACTTTTGGCACTCTATGGGACAAACAATGCAAAGATGTAATTTCCAGACAATCACAATTAGATAACTTAAACACAGCTAATGTAACTACATCTTCCTGGTTTCACAGAGTCAATTCCTCAATGATGAACCCAAAATTTAAACACAACTTTGAGGTTTAGTTCAACATAACAAGGAGGGGAGGTGATGAGTGAATAATTTGCAGGTGGGAGAAAAAAGACACAAGAGGAAGGAGGACTATTCCCAAGTGCCTCTGGCAGATCCCTGTTGTGGGACAGAACAAGACTTGTCCCATGAAAGGAGCACTTGTTGACGAAGCAGACGAGGTGACTTCTGCCCTGGGTGTAGCTTAGATTACCACACAGTGTCTCTTTTTCACTCTTGATGTGTGCATTAATGGTACTAAGACTTTGTTGAACTGTTTCCATGGGGAATATGTGTCAATACAGCACTGCCAGACTGGATTTGATAGGTGGTCTTCCAATTCAAATGGCACATGTCAGTGGTAATGACTAAAAACAACTGCGAGTGTTGAAATGAGAGAATGTTTGTAAAGACAACACGTTAGACAGAAGCAAGTGGAAAGAGGACTCTAAGAAATATTCCTGTGCTTCGTATTTATTGTACTTAATGCTGAGGTGCTCCTGAGTCAAGCCATAGATGGATCACAATTACAGAGGTGAGGACAAAAGATGACACAAGATGTGCCAGGCTGGCTCAAGGTTTGTCAATCAATGGCATCAAAGTGTGATCATTCAGTAACTAAGTATTTAAAAACTCTGAATTCTTTTTATTTAGAGCTTTTTTGTCTGGTCTGAAGTACTTGCAATGTCTCAAAAACAAAGTCAGTTACTGAGTCTCTTGGTATTAGCACTCTAAGCATTCCCATAGGGCATAGAGGTTAGCAATCAAGCTTCCATAAAGAAGTAACCTCAATAGCCCATCAGCCCTCTGGAGCTCCACCTAAACCTTTGTCATTTTTATGGCTGCAGTGTCCTGAAAGAGCGTGGCTGGACATCTGTGCCATGGCAAGAAGGCACTGGTTTATAATCCATGAATTAACACTTGCATCTGAGCTGTACAAGATCGTTAACATACATGTCTCCTGGGCACTTGCCAAAACTAGAACTAAAGCCTGATGAATAGGGATGAACACGGTATAAAATCCAATTTCAGAGCAACATGTTCATGTTGAGATATGCACAAGCACAACTTCCGGACATCATTTTCGCCACATACCCAGCCGAGTAGCTTGAAAATTGACTGCCATGGGGGGAAAAACGAAGGGCCTGATTCATTACATTTCTGAAAACCGTTCAAATTTAATGTTTCATCACTGGCTACTTTCCCCGAATCCTCTCCACCAGGGTTTATGACACACATGTTTTGATGTTCTGATATCAGCAGGACATCTCTGGATGAAGTAAGATGAAGGATACGGGTTGGTCATTTTTTGCATTATTTTTTGATTTCAATGAAAAGGAATTCAAAAAGCTTCCACCCCTTCCCCGTGAGGATGCTGTAATTGCATCTCATGTTGTTAAGAAAATATAGATTTAGAGAAACTGAAGCAATGATCTTGGGATGAGTCATTCATTGATTAGTAACCGCTCATGCAGAAGTTCAGGACTTGTGTCCTCACAGTGGTTGCCTATCCCAACTAAAACACTCGATATGTGAATTCCACCTCAGATCATAAACAGCCACTTTCATGTTACTGAATTTTTATTTATTCAACAAATGCTAAGCTTATCACCTTTGGTTCTATCACTGCTCCTAATACAAAAAATTGACAGTGGTTCTGAATTTTATTTGGATTTTTTTTAGGGAGGATTTTTGAGCTGTCACGGTCTGAACAGCTACCTCACATTTGTCTGTTCTGTTAACCATGGCATGAAATGGATATAAATCTCGTCTAACTGAGGGTGGGATGGAGAACAATTTCCATATTCCTCGAAATGTTAGTAGGCCAAGAATTATTTGCTGGAACCATCCGTGTTGGTGAAGCTGAACGAACTATGAATTGGTCAGTTACCTAGTGTGCGCTCAGTGGCCACACTGGTCGTTCAAACTAAATTTATTGTACTCGGCTACGGGTAAACTCAACATTGCAGCACATGTTGAGAGCACACGCCAGCAACATCATGGTTTTAAAAAGGAAATTTTCAAACATGGACTTCTGATGCTTTTTCTCAGAAGATGTTTTTGTCCATACCAGTGTTTCATCTTATACTATCTGTTTTATGGTTCTTGGTGTGCTGCTAAATACCTTTATCCACTAATAGGGATTAGAAACACTCACCTGACCAGACTCTCAAACACATTTCTGAAGTAATGCTACCAAAGCACTGACAGAGTTGATAAGTCCTGGGTTAAATAAACACTTATGTCTGCAGTCAACCAATATGTCTCGTGCAGGTAAATGAACTCATATTTGTCTTGATAAGTCTATGCATGTGAATGTGTTGAAAATAAATAGCCCAGACATACTGGAGAGACCTCCAAAAATGCAATAGATCAGAGAAGAGTGGAGGGAGGAGACAGGGAGGCTAAAGCCAGTATGTTATAAACAGACATGAAGGGAATTCATTGCCACTGAGCTATCATCACCATCACTGCCAGTTGATTTCCTTCCAGGGGAAGGACAATGCAGAACTGCCACTCTGACCAAACTACGAACAAGTTGAGGAGGACTATTTTAATCTGCTCAAGGTTTGTTTAACATTGGTGCTGCTATTAGGAGCCACATGTGGTGTCTGATTCATATTTCTGGCTAACAGGAGAGTCTAATTGCATTCATATTACTTCCAGGAGTAAACAGCATAACTTCTACATCATCACTTTCCACTTCAGTCTATTAGGCACAGCTGCGCTTTGAACTGAACATCAGCAAAGTACCGTGCTCACAATGCAAATACCAAGAAGCTGTTGTTTAACGCATATTATGTGTTCAGTTAAGTTCAGCTAATTTGGTTATTTTTTATGGTATTTAGCTAAGTTTACTTTGTTACCATGCTAATACTTGCTAATTGCCTATAAATCCAAAGCATATTTGAGACTGTTTCATCATTTTTGCAGAAAATACCAAAGTATTGAACAGATAAAAAAAAAAAAAAAAACGTCCTGATGATCATAGGAAATACAGCAATCTCTTCAATTGTTGTTGGCCTTCCAACCATATCAAGGCAGTCATTAATACCATAAAAGTTGCGGTGGTTGATAAGTGGCCATGTCACCAGGGCGGCCAAAGTCAACAAGCTTCACAAGACACCCATATTGATCCTGCCTTAGGAACTGCAGAGAACATAACACATTTGTCTTTCAGAGGATCAATAAAAATAAGAAAAAAAAAAAAAGGAAAAAGAAAATATATCACCTTTCAATGAACATTTCATGCATTACACAGGCCTAGTTTTGCCATTACAGCATCCCTCACACCTTCACTACACTGCCTGAGCCAGCCTGCTCCATGGCTGCCTGCAAATAAACTGGCCTTCCATCTCTCATTGCAGACAGCTATAGACCCTTCATAGATCTCACCAGCATGATATCATCTTGCACCCGGATCTGAAGGCACGTGGAGCTTTGAGCCTTTTAACAGATATGTCATCAGGGCTTGGCGGCTGGAGCGACACAAGTGCAAGTGAGAATTAGGGATTTGTGCTGGGCCCCCGCTTACCCTATCCCAATAAACAGCGTTTCAGCTTAAGGAAGCATAACACAACTGTCAGAGAGCTGAAAAACTACTAACACCATGGGGCAGCCAGAGGACACAACATCTGGACCTTGTGTGTGTGTATATAAATGTTGCCAAACAGTATCCCTCCTCAGCAGTCATAAATTTAAATAAAATCCCATTCACCTAGAGCCCCCACTCCTAACGGCTGAAGCTTACTGACATGCTACAAATCGATCATGACACACTTGAAAACGGGGAAGAAAAGGAGAGGGGGACAGAGAGAGATAGAAGACAAATGTTTTCCTTAGCAGCAGAACAAAGGAGCCATGTCAATGGAATTCACACAGAATGATGCACACAGGGGAAAAAGAGTTCCTTACTTGACTATATATGCAGAGGAAGTGTAAAGAATCAGTTACATTTGCTCAAATGACTTGCTCTCATTCACTTCTCAAGGAAGTAGAGGAAATGACATCACATCTGGGAAAATAATTTCACCGATGCAGGTGTCTACATCCAGATATGAAACAATATTTTTCACACTGCTTAATAGTGGAAGTAATGGAATAGGATTGATAGCCACAAAGGGAGTGGAAAAAAAAGTTTGAGAGTGTCCGTGGCTGTGATAACGCTACTCAAACTCAAACCCAAATGACAGCAGACAAGTCTTACTCTTGGCACTCACAGATGCCGCCACAGAAAGTGCCAGTCAGCAGCCTAGCCAATTATGGTTTTATAGGTCTATTAAATATCCTCTACCACTATAAACAAACGAGAAGCACTCCATTTCCTTCTGTCCTTCTCTTGCAGCTTTTCAACTTCTGAACTTCAACAGACGGAGCACACATCTGTGTCACTCACAGAGAATGTTGATTCACCCAACAGGACCAATATCAGGTGTCTGTCTGCACATATGGGAACTATCACGATCTCAGCATCTCGCTCTATCTCTCTTGCTGACTTTCTCTCCTCTGTCTTTCCACAGCTCTGTGTATCAGCTCAATAGGGGTGTTAAGAATCTAAGAATAAGTGCCAGTGGTGCAGAAATTAATGCAGTGTGCTGGAGTGTGAGCTTCACCGACAGGGATGGCGTGTTTATTTTCCTAATTTCATTCAGTTTCATAATACATTCTAAAGGCAAATCTTCCATTCAGATTATCTGTGTTTAAGTGTCAATCAAGTCTCAAGTATCAAATGCTCCCATTCTCTTTAAACTCACTTTTGCCTCCTGCATGTTTAATCCATATCAAACCTTAAGTGTGAACAGTTCAGCTGTTTTCCTCATATTTCCATTCTTATAAGCTAATCAGATGGGAGTGGTGTTCTTATACATACCTTACAGATATGCCTGCGTATTTTCTAAAATGTCCGACTTGTTTTTAAAAACTCAGTACCTGATGGGGAACATGCTTGTTTTTTTTGTTATGCTTTATTATGATTGGGGTTTGGCACAAAAGGTGTGCTGGATCTCCATGCTGGACGCCATATATTTCTCCAGCTGCAGCCACTCATCCCCTCAACCTGCTCCTCTTTTTCTCTCCCCTCTGTCGTTCCACTCTCCCGACCAAATCATCTTTTTTCTCACTTTAATTTTCCCTCCTCTAATCAATAACTGTTGCCTTGCAGCTTTAGTCACCCATGAACCAGACTCTGTCTCAGTCTTTTCATCTACGACTAATTAGTCTTTTCAGCAATCACTGAGGTTTCTTCATCCTGCTCTGTCTTCATGGCCCATTTCATTTGTGTTTCTTAGTCAGGATTCACTCTCGTGAATGCAACTGTGACTTCACAGGAGCAGACAGGCTTTTAGGAAGAGGACAGAAAAGAGGGGGGTAGATCAAACTGGCCATTTTATTCTTTCATTTCCTGCTCAGCCTGCTGCCACATTTTCTCTGTTAATTGGAACCATGTGACATTTCACTTATTTTTCTTTAATGCCCAGAACCCCTTTTCTCATTTTTTCATACTTCTCCTTTCTCTGCTCTCTCCCTTGAGAGAGATGAAAGATGAAAATTAATGTGCAAGGTCAGAAGGGGGGCACATGGTGTAATCTCCGAGTAGGACAACATGAAGTAAATCCTGCAGTTGTAATAGCATGAATCTGAGAAGTGATCCCACTGACATTTGAGGGTCATACATGTTCAACTCTGGTTTTTTTCATGCAGTGTGTCAGGATTCACTGCAAATGCATGTTGCAACATTTTTTTTTGCAAAATCAAAAGAAAAATACTAATAAATAAAAGATAAACATACTTCAAACAACATTGAGTGATTCACCTCAAAGGCTATCACAGACTTTTTTCATATCATAGAGGCCTTGCCTGCAGTCATTCTTTCCCTCACCTCATTTCCTTTGTGTCAGCAAATAAGAAGCACTGTGCAGTAAAGAAAATCCAGCTGCAATGTGAGCCAGCGAGACAATGAGCACAGCTACGGGGCCAGGTCTCATTTGTAGACACCCAGCAAGCAAGCTGTAGCCTTTGGGGAGGGTCCAGGGAAACAAACTGGACAGATCCCCAGTTAAATATAGTATCCAACTAGAATGGGAAATCCAGAAGTCTTTTCCTTGCAACAGTTGTCTGGATTTTCTTCCTTTCTGTCCTTTTTCTCATCTTCCTACAGTAGCCTTAACTGAAACAAATGTGGGGGATAAAGATAGGGCACAGGGTGGAAAGGGAATAAAGACGTGAAAAAGGAAATAAGGCACTCTTGGATTTGCACACAACATCAATCTTAAAATGATCAACAAGGGATTTCCTCAATTTCATTCTACTCACCCCACAATGCTACATATCCTATGTATCGCATATCCTACATTTTCTTTATTATAAGCTGGCAGGTGCAATGCTGTCATGAATGTTGCTCCATTTTTACTTTGGGCTGCAAAAAAAAACAAAAAAACAAAAACGAAGGCTACATTTAACCTATAAATGAAGTTCTACTTCTGTAGCTAAATATTCTTCTCATTATTGGTTGAGGCCACGGATTATTTTGTTGATTGTCTGATTGATTGTTTAGTTGATGAAGTGTCTGAAAAAATGTCCATTACAGTTTCTGAGATCCCAAAGAGATGTCTTCAGATATTTTGTCTAAACCCCAAAGTTATATATTTTATTGTCAGATAAATTGTAAAGGTGGATTGAATGATGAAATGATCAAGTCCATTTTCTTTCAATTAACAACTCCATTAATCAAGTTAATTTTGGGCCAACAGTACCAAGAGCTGGCTCAGCTTCTGTGCTCCACTGAGACCTTGTGAGAGACTGATTGCAACCGACTGGCGACCACAAAGACGTCACCCTTTGTTTAGGAAGGCAGGAAAAATTATTGGCCCAAGAAATCAGTCTACCCAAAGGAAAAATAAATCAAGGGGGGAAAGGCGGTAGATGGAAAAAGGGGATTTAACAAGAGGCCAATTCCCTTTAGTATAGTAGATGACAGTAGCTAAAACCAAGAAAATTCTTAAATGTTAGGACAAAATGGGACGAAATGCAGTGAAAAGAGGGAAAGAGCCACAACACAGGTTAGAAAGGTGGCAGTACACAGTATAGGATGTGCAATTTGTCCACAAGTGGGTAAAAATACAGACAAGTCCTGCTTTCTCAGCAGTATTTACCCTCAAGAGTTGTCACGGTGCTACTTAAACTCCACCACTACTACACTCGTTTGCTTGCTATTATCTCCGCAATCAACATTTAAATTAATATACTTCCCAGATTGCCTCAATTAAAATGGCTACAATGAAGCTTCTTTTGGTTTATATTTCATCTTTATGTTCCAAGGTCACTATGAACTAGATGTAAAAAAAAAAAAAAACCAAAACCTCAGCAAATGGCAGAAAAACAAATAACAAACGCCCAAAAGTCCTAAATGTCCTGTCCAATTTAGTTGAGTGAAGATGTAATTTTATCTAGCAAGTGTACAGCATATTTTGAAGAATCTGTGGGACAGGTGTAAAAACCATTATACAGCCTGAAACAGTGAAGGTTACTTTTTATCCACACACAATCATTCAGTTCGATTGAGCCAAAGATCACATGCCTTCTTTTTTTTTCCTGGATAACTGTAGACGGAGAGAGGCCAAATGTCTCAGCAAAATTGATTAATGGGAGATTTTCAGACTCTCAAGGCTCCCACATCCATGTTTAGTGTAAAAAAAATGAATTATGGGAGTAAATCATCATTCAATCACATGATGTTGTCTAATTTTATTAGTAATTTCATAAACTGTACATCAAGTCATAAAACTCTTTTCCAACCAGTCTCATTAATGTTTTTTAAAACTAGTTTTAACACACAGTAAGGCAGACATTGTGGCTTTTGGTCAAGGCTAGAAAAACAAATCAGTTTAACTATCATGTTAAGTGAAATGAAACACTGAAGTCGAAGAGAGACTGTGATTATTGAGCCACGGTGCTAATTGGGCTGTGTGGCCGCAGCCAGAGATCCAACAAGCCAACCGTGCCAGCTTGGGCTGCGGTCACCCCTTTCTGGGGCCTGGGGCACAATAGATTGGATGCAGTTGCACAGCACTTTGGGGGGACTGGCACCAACAGCACTTTGCCTATTGGCAGGCAGCCTCCTGTGGTAAAACTACCCAAGGTCAGAAAGACGAGTGTTGGATCAGAAACCCATACAGAACTAGTCAGTTCCAGGAATTAACATGATTAACTGGCCCAATGAATTACCCAAATTTACATTTCAGTCCAAAAGAAGCACTAAAGGGCCAGGGAAGATTTCAAGTTCATGTTTGGTGATCTTCAGAGTTTTTGATGGTTATTGTGGTTGATGTTCAAACAGTGAATGTCCTAAAGATGCACTTAGTGGCTTGGTCCTTTAAGTCAAAACAGAGATCCATAGAGCAGGACAGGGCACAAATGACAGAGGAAAGAGTGACGATGCAGACGACAGCAGGAACTCAGACACCCAGAGCTGATGAGATTCTGCACACCAGACCTGCTCTATAAAAACAAAGAGATGACTCTTTGGAGGATTTCTTATTAAGACAGCATGTATTAGACACAGCAGGAGTATAGAATACAACTAATCATGTTCATACTGTTGGAGACACCAAGAAGCCCTTCAGTCCTTATTGCTCAGCCCTCGAGTCCCTGTTGACATCAGCACCACAGCTCTTTCATAGCTGGCAAATGATACAGTTGGCTGGCTTTACTCCCTCCCTGAAACCACATCATACAAGCTTCACATCTTCAAAGTATCCCCACGCGTTTGTGTAGAGTTGTGCACAGTGGGATACACACAGAAGGCACATGTGTGCATAGCAAGTGATGTCCTGTCATTTGTGTACAATCATAGAATCCTTTGCCTTTTCTAAGCAATGAAGGCTTAAAATCCTTTTGTAATCTACTATTTGTTTGCTGTAATCAAAGTAAATGTAATAAGTAAGTAATTGTAGAACTTTTTGCATCAACTTTGTGAACTTAAGAAATCATTCATGTTAAAGGTAAATTCAAAACGAATGGAAGAAAAACAAGGTTAATGTGATTGTGATGACGACAGCAGGTGTTAGCCTAAAGTGATATGAACTTGCAATGATTTCTGTGGTGTGCTAACCAATGCTCAGTCTTGCAGGTCCTTTACACTGGGTATCATTCCAATGGCCTGTGCCGAAGTGTTGACCCCTGACATACTTTATGTGCAGCAGAAGTGTATGGTGCAGCTGACTGACAGCTTGATTAATTACCTCATCGACACAATGCTAATAAACAGCTGAATCTCCTGCTGCTGCTCAAACTCTCTGTTGTGAATTCCCAACGCTCACAGCTTTGCTCATGGTGAACTTCTTGCTCTTGCATGAAACCACAAACTCTGGCAGAATCTCTTGCCTTAGGCAGTTCAATTAGTAAAAGATGACCAAAGCTAGCTTTTGTTGGAAAGGGATGTGGTATTTATACGACATGTGTGAGCCAGATATCAGGGCCCCCCTATGCTCAACAGTTTCCCCTGTCAGTAACTCATTATGTGATACAACATTGTTCATTTTTCTTTGGCATCCAAGAATAAAAACATTCAGCCCCAGTGCAGGTATGCACACCTGTGTCCTATTCTCATAACACGTGGTAAACTGCAGCTGCAGTGGAATACTTTTTTTTTTTTTTTTAATGACCCCTGGGAGACATTATCGGGGAATTATTCTCAAGAGAATGTCTAAATCGTACTTTGGAGTTGTTGGATTCAGTATCATTCACTCCTGTTTATGTTGAGTAGCATGAAAACAAGTGTCGCCTGAATGGCCACAAAGTTAGCACTTATCGTGACTGACTGATGAGTCACTTTGCTCAACTTTGTGTTTCATGCGTTTATGTTGCATAAAGGTTTTTGTTGCTATTTTAACGAGTGAATTCCCCCTTTGGATCATGAATAAGTAGTCTGCCAGTCTATCTATCCTTCTCTCTACTTATCAATGAGTCCATCTCTTGAACGTTAATAAAGATTGTGTCATATGGTAAAATAGTCAGAGTGGAAAATCAGTCTGATTTCATATTGAACTGTTCTTAACCCTAATTCATATTCATTTTTATGATTATCATATTAGTGGTTCTTCCACTTTTTCTCCTTCATATACTACTGTTACAATTCACTGAATGTTGTTATTTCTCCTAATTTGTTCTGCTATTTAACCAGTTATCTCCTAATTATATAACCACCATATCCTGTAAACTATTTGATTTTTTTTCCCACAACAATGGCTTTGACATTATATTTAACAAGGGTACCAGAGAATTGGATTTAAGTTTTTAAGTGTATTTTGGCTATACCTAATAATTATAGTTGCCGAAAGAATGGAAACTTGTTAACCCACAGTGTGATTATGCTAGCATATGGAGGAAACACAGACTGTCCAAGCTAAGCTAAGCAGCATCAGTGAAACCAAGGTCACTTGGCTTAGCCTCGGCTAGAGTGTGGAGTGCTCTTTATTTCCCTCCAAGCACTCTGAGGCCAGTCTCAGCTGTGACTCATGTCCTTTGGAGGACCATAGGGGAGGGATGACCTCATCTGACCTGTGCTTTAATAGTGAAGTCTGAGTCGATGTGATTGTATTTATATGTTTCTATAAGATAATGGCATTATGTCCAGTATGTCCCCTCATCGTGATGATTGGCACAGGCCTAATTGATACATCCCCACCTGTTCAATCCTCTGAGGAAAAAATGTCACTTCACACACAAACGACGCCTGCTGCATGTAGCTATTTGCACAGCCTAAAACCACACAGTTAACAAATTTACCACACTAATTGAGCATTCATAAAACAACAGAAGGTACAGAATATCAACAAAAAGCCAATTCACACCTCATTCTGCTGCTCAGGCTGCGAAAAGAATGAACCTAACTGAATTCTCCCCTCTTATAATGCCTCCAGAAGCGGCAGACTTCTGCCAAGTTTAAAGCAAACACAGAGGTACAATTTAGTGTTTGATATAAAATGGATAATCTTTGCAAAGCAACACAGTTGGTGATTGAAGCCATATTGTAGTTTCTGAAAAGGGGTGATAAAAAGGGCAAACTGAGGCGAAGTCACATGGGAGTTGGTTGCAAGATGCCGGACCTGTGCTGGTTTGAAAGTGCTGATGTCAAGGTTATGATTTCTTATATCAAAATGCTTTCCCTCCCCATTTATAAAAAACTGGCAAAAACTTGCCATACTCCCACAACAAACTTTCAGAACTTCATTTACCAAATCACTGTGACTATTTCATTCTTAATTCTTGCTTCATTTTTCAGCTTCCCATCAGTAAACTCTTGGGGGGGGCTGCTGAAGAGGACACTAATTCCCATGATGGTCAATCTTGACTCTCAGGATGCAGCAGGAGAAAGCGCTTATCAGCATCGTTTTTTGGCTCCAGGTGTCACCCACATGTGCGTAGGGTCTAAATTAGTTGGAAACTAAGAGTCCCAGAGCACTGAGCTCACTAATGAGGCCTCCGCTCACAAACAACACACACATGTGAGCAAAGTCCATCTCTGCCAGCTGGCACCTACTCTTACTCTTTTCCTCCAAACAAAATTCTTCAGCACCACCACCAGAGTACACACCACCACAAACACTTACACACACAAAGACAAACTCAGTTTACTATATGAAAGAGCTAAAACCCTTTCAAATTTCAAATATTATCCTCCCAATCTCCATCCCTGGACTTCTTGCCCCCTCCATTCCACTTCCTTTTCCAGCAACCAGAATGACCAACATTCATTAATCCAGTCTTTTTATACCTAGACACACAAAACATAACTCACACATGATATCATACCAAACCCTAGATTATCTCTTTATTTACAAAGATAATATGCTTCCAGTGGAGCGTTGATGGATTAATCGTGATTCAGATGGACTCCAACGAGTTCAGAAAATGGAATATCCAGATTTTATGCCACTGTTTTTGCTGAGTTGTCCAGGACAGCAAAAGACTTGCCCCCTCATTAGGAGAGACTCCTGTCAGCCTCGCCAGATTCCCTCAGTCTTTAACTGATACTGGCAGTGGGGCAGCCAGTAATACAGGGAGCCGAAAGATGGAGAGAGGAAAAAGAAGAGGAGGGGGGCGAAACATCTGGGCTAAGTTAACCACTGTATATTACCAGGTCCTGATCACAGCAGGGTCCAGTCATTTGCTGCGTGCAGGCACAAAGCACTGTGTATGGGGTGATTGAGAAAGAGGGAAGGTATCCAGAGACAAACCACGGGAGTCAAGATAGAGGGGTGAGTGAAGAGAGTTTAGTCAAAACACAAAACAGATGGGAAAATGATCATTTGAGATATCTCACTACGCCATGTGAATAAATGGATTTTGATGTACCAAGGCAAAGGCTGAAATGCCAAGTCAAATTCTGACAACCTGAAGGTAAATCTCTCTCAGTCTGGAAAAGGTCAAAGTTCACAGAGACTCCGGTTAGATGAGGGAAGAACAGTTAAAAACAGGCTTTATTTCTAAGAGTGGATGATGTGGGAGCATCACAAGTTGGTATGAAGAAAATAAAAACAAAAATGTGTCTCCCCGTCATCACTGTCAATATTTCCATAGGCAGTTTACATGTTATCTTCCAGTACTGAGATAAAATATTCACTTTATGCCATCACAGTTTCACAGGAATGCTATGAGGGGAATGTCGCTGTGTATACCAGAGGAATATTTCTGCTATGACATGTTTACAGTTTGAAAGAGAAATTGATGTTTAGCACATACAGTATTTAGCAGTAAAAATCTGTGTATAACAGCCACAACACACATGTAGGAACAGAGCATGTGTCATCAAATCACGTTATCACAAATGTCAGCCAAAGCATTGCTGCCAATTCTGGCTATACAGAAAAATTGTTTTGAAAACACATACTTTGGCATATCTTCAGGTAAAATTACACAGTTTGTGCATGAAGGAGTTGGAAGCTCACTGTTGAGTAAGCAAGTGACATATTCTTGGAAAAAGCTCTTGTTCTTTATAGCCATTATATTTTACATTTCACAATGTTGACTGCGTATCCCTGTGGTGTTAGTATTAGACATTCCCCAAACTGTAAACAAGCTTCATTCTGTGGGAAACATCAAAATCTCATTCTCTGGTAAGTGCCGACATTCTATGAGAGGAAATAATTTGTTGGTAGAGTACGAGGCATTTTTGAGACTGAGAAAGGAACTCAGAAATCTGTATCACCATCTGATCCACATTTTCTGAGATAAACCTTTGAACCTTTAAGTGCAGATTTACCCCTACCCAACCTGTTGATTATAAGAATGCTGCTATCATGAAACAATATATTTGCTTACATTTTTATCACAATTATCATACACAGCACACACCACCAATAAAATCTGGTAAAGATTTGGCTATTAAATATTTTGAAACTGTCTATGAGGCAGGACATTAGACAAATTACTAAAAGTGACATAACTAAAATTAAATTAATATACAATTTACAGCAGTTTACCTGTGTTTCATTGGAAATTTGATCAACCAACAACATTGCAAATACAAAGAATTATGTTGAACTTGAAGATTAGAAATTTAGTCTTCTAGTGAAAATATTGAAATATAACTGAAAGCTCAAGAGCAGCTAATAAAAGGACTTGAAATTTTGTTTTGGCGAGCCAAATTCAAAAAAACAAGTTGTATATAAAATAGAGCCTGACAATTCTGGCTCTATTGCAGCAATTAATCAAATCTTTGCCAACACATGAATGATGACAACATATCTTTCAATGTGTCAAATGATACCATTTTGAATCATTGGGATTTTGAAAAAAGAAAAAAAAAAAAAACCAACAACTTATGGGACCGTATATGAAAGAGCAGTTCAGGCACTTCAATCAAGGTAGTCCCTCATGTCATGACGATGGAGATACATAAGAAAACATAAGAGGCACAAATACCAGAATTAAGGCCTTATATTTCACCTCATCTCTCTGTATGTTTCTCCTTCATGTCTTTCCCTCTGGCTTTACATCCATGATACAAACTAAACTCCTCTGCTCCACTCAAAGGGTTTCATTGTACTGCTTGCCAGAGTCCACACACACACTAAGCTCACTGTGCCCATTGCTAGTTTACTCTGCCCGTAATGAGAAATGTGAGCATGGACACACAAACGCTCCCCCAATTTCCCAAACACACAATTTTCTAATTATAAGAATTCAAAGACATATAGATAACACAGATGCACTAAATGTAGTTTATTATGCTTGTAATGACATATCCAAATATGGAGCCACACACATACACCTACCAGGGAGTTTAGCCTAGGTAATTTATGGGAGAATATAAATGATGGTATGAATGGCTGCTTGCAGCCACCTATAGCAGTCAAACCGCGGTGCTTTTTCTTGGCCTTGCCCAGCATTCCCTCCGTAAGTCCAAACCCATTCCAGCCCGTGGTCCTCTCTAATTTCACCCATAGCAGCAGAAGCTTGAGCTGAAAAAGAGGAATCTGGCCCCCAAGTCCAGCAAAATATTCCCTTTTCCTGTCTCCCTCCTCTTCCAGCAACCACAGATCGACAGCTCTACGGCCAGCACTGGCCCAAAACTATGAGGGGTATTTTCAGCACTGTAATTTGAAGCACACATGGTATACACAGAGACACACGCTTATACACAAAAACACACACACTCAGCAAATACACAGGCATTGGGGATAGATGAAGATACAGTAAACCAGGAGAGAGGACAGGAGACACAAATGCCCACTAAGGCACGAGTCCTCACATCCATTAAACACCTCCAGTCCACTGGGACCGGGTGGGTGAATGTGCCTCTTTTCCTTGTGTGCTGAGTCTGAGGAGTTATATAGCTCAGTGCAGGGAAGCAGGGTGGAGGCCCAACTACAGAGAGATGTAAAAGAAACTCATCTGAAAACAAGAGGCCAGTGTTGGGATGTTATGGTAGGGAAGGCAGAACCTAGTATAGCGAAGAGAGGGGGGAAAAACTACTTTAATGCTATATCTATCTTTGGTAGTCAGTGTTCTACCTAATGTCATCAGCACACAGTGTTTCATTTATATGTGGAAACCTTATTTATTCCCAAAGATACGTGAAATCAAGTTTTTTTTGTTGTGAGATTTACGGGGGAATGACATGGAAGTCACGCCAAACAGAGAAACAAAATGCAGAAAAAAAATTCAAATTTGAAATTCAGCCATGTGACAGGCAGCAAAAGATGCCACATGTACACACACACACACACGCACAGTCTCACAACTTTACCCAAATGTGCCACCTAAATACAACCGTCTGTATGTTTGTGCACAGACACACTCACTCACACACACACACACACACACACACGGTGATTACAGATGCAGTATATACAGCTCCTTCTGTCCAAGACCTTAATTACCCTGCACAGTCTTATTTCCCATAAATACAGCGGAGGCTGGGCTGTAATTAGGTCCTATATTTACCCCACCTGGCCAGAGGAGAACCCAGTTCACTGCTGGCCACAAGGATGAGCCAGCTCCACTTAGCTCCGCTGCCATGGGTGGAACCAGGACACGAGTAAAACAGAGGAGCTGTGGCATGGGGGACATATAGATACACTTCCTCCTCAATTAAGTATTAGTCATAAATTTGTTAGAAAAACAGTGATTTTCCAGTAAATGATGCAATATTGAACAAAGTTTTGTCCTATAAAAGCACAAAACATAGTGGTGAGGCTAAATTGGCACATCGCCACTGATAATTTGTTTTTCTTTCTTTTCCCATTACCCTCCATTGCTACAATTATCAATTATCAACTATTGTTACTACAGTCATTTCAAAATGACGCTTCACTCTAATGCTCTGCAGCATTCGTGAGATACCCTTCCTCAGAAAGAAGCTGTGGCTTCTCTTGATGAGGACAATGGACTGAGGTCTGACACAGACCTCACAGTGAGGTTACAAATCCAAATATTTTGGACATTTCTTTGCCTCTCTCTATTCACTTTGTGACCACACTGCACTTTTCCCCAGCATCACATCACATGTACAACAACAAACTGATCAAAATGAAGTGAAGAGATTGCTTGAATGTACCCCCACATTGGGCACGATGCGGCATCTCCTTTAAACCACTGACACAATGTGAAATGTTTTGTTGTTTTATGGTGTGGATTTTTTTTTTTTTTGTGGAGCTATGTAGAAATTGGAGCTTAACATTCTATTATGCATCTAAATTACTGCCATCATCACATTAGATTTTGTTTACATCTATCGCCCACATATAAACCATCCTTCAGAAGATGGGATGTTAATAGTAGTGCTGGTGGCGCTCTCATACTCCAGAGTGTGAAGGAGAGAAAGTCACACATGTGAAAGCTGTCAGGGTAAGACTGCCCACTTTACTATCCAAACTGGAGTGTCCCACAGCAGGACTTTGTGTATTTGAAAGCGACGAGGAGGGGGAACAAAAAAGCAAGAGAGAGCTCAAAACCTAAAAGTGAATAGCAACCCTTTAATAACTTGGATCCACATCCCAACTCTTCTTTAGTTTGAGGTGGTGAGACCTTGAGAGGAGTGCAGAGGAGGCCAGTGAGCTGACTAAGGCACTCCTTGGTCCTCCTCTACATGGAATTGAGGATTTTTGAGAGAGTGTGGAAGAAGGGGAAAAGAAGAGAAGAGAGGAAGAGAAGAAAAACACAGAGGGTTGAGAGACTAGTAGACTTTGGCTGATGACTCCAGAGTGCCCTGGTGGCCAAGAAGTCAAAGGCAACATTTTGTATACCACAGACCATTTAGACCTTGGCAGTTTTTTGTAGACAAACCAAAGGGGTCTCCATTTCTCATAAGCTTTTTTTATATTAAATAAGATGAAAAAGACAGGATGAGACAGATGAAGGGAAAGCAAGAGAGAAATTAGTGTCACCATCATGTTTATATATATATATAAGAAAGGCTACTGCTTCATCATCTATGAAATGGGTGCATGATTTAAAAAGGTTTAAGGCATTTCTGCATTGGTTTCACTTTACAGCCCTAAAACCACTTTTATATACAGTCAATGGTAAAAACAAAAGTTAAATTTCTTGCATGCATTAATTGTGAAGTATTGTATTGTGTAGTGAAGTATATGGCTTGTAGTTCACCACCACCATCTATGCAGTCAAAAATTACATAAACTAGGCTGGAATATCCCAGCACATCCCCACCACTAGTAACCACTGGACTCCAACTGGAGATGCCATTTCAGACGTATAGATAACCCAGCAGGGGGTCAGGCTGAACTAATGTGTTCCTCTGGCAGCACTAAGTGATTTAACTTCAACTTCAGAGCAATTTTATTTGAATTACTTAATTTCTTTAACAGAGCACACAGCAGACCCATGGACCTGTTATAGTATTTATCCAGGCAATCTGGAGCACTGCTGAAAAGTTGTGCTTCATGTCTGCATGTGTAGTGAAAGCAGTGAGACAGAGAATTCACATCGGCTGCCGAAAAGATTGACATTGAAAGAGACTTCTTCACTAATAATGCTGATAAACATTAACGTAACATTAAGTAAACATTCACGTTCAAACACAGGACACAAGCCAGCTCACTAAGCTCACATTATGAAAGCAAACACACACACACACACACACACACACACACGCACTGTACCCACACACTGGTCTGTACAAGGCATACAGTTTTGCATGTGCCACAAAGAAAATAATCCACATGTGCCTGCTTCACAGCAGGCTCAATGCCTCTCTGAGTGAATGGCATCATATCACCTCTGAAACAGTACAGCATTCATAAAGGTGTCAAAACTTTGAACAACATGAGGGAGCATATACACAGACGCAAAGCCTACAGACCTACACAGATATTTCCAAGGACATGTGCCCTCTAGGTATTTCTGTGGTCTAATGTGTAATCTGCTGCAGCATGTTGTGTTTTTGCAGGATTTCATGTATTTACAAATGAGAGAGCCCTCAGCCTGAGGGAGTGCCAAGCATCTCTGGAATTAAAACACCCTGGGAGGTCCACCCATGAAATGTATGAGAATATTTGCTCTACGCTGACCAACATTCACCCTCCGCTACTTCATCTTCCCTCAACACACAAAAGTTCTACCAATCAACTTTCTCATCACTGTTAGTGGTAATCTGGGCCATCACAGCTCAGGCCTGGTTGTCACTGGAGAGAGATTTTTAATAAGGGGGAAAAAAGGAGTGGAGAAGTTCATGGGCTCACTTGTTTAGTGTGGGATGGGTAACCCATGGGAAGAGGAGAGCCAACCATAAATCAGCTGTAGCTGAATCACTGAGAGAGGCCAGTGGTGAACCCCATGGCATGATATCTACATGTTAATCATTGGATTTAAAATGAAAGAAAGAAAGTCTGGAAATGGAAGTGATTGATGGAGACCAGAACAGTTTTGTACTCATATCCAAGATTTTCTAATGTGGGAAACAGGATTTTGTTTTCCCCTTTCTGAGAACAGATGGTATGAATTTTGATAATGCAGTGACGGCTTTATAAGAGGACTTACCTGCACAGGTGTTAGCTGGGCCCTAGGGTCAAACACTCGCAACATCTTGTCCTAAACAACCAAAGAGAAAAAAGTTTATTGGACTGAAGGAAGATGGAAATTATTTACAGTATTACAAACCACAAGATATTATTATAAACCCTTTGGCTTTCTATCATATTAGTTGTTGGTTCCTTCTTATTCTTAGTCCTATATTATATGAAGAAAATGTGAAGTAGAGTAATAACATGTTGTCCTCCTCCTCAATCAGCTGTAATGATTTCATAGAAACTGAAATATGAAAGCTGAATGCTGAAAACATTAGCATCTATCCAACTCAGTTTAAATCGGGGAAAAAAACCAACACAAGCTTTCTGAAGCTTCCTCGTGTATCAGTGTGATCTCAATGATTCATCCTGACCCCTCCATGGCCTCATGTGCCTTGACCCCGGCCTGCCCAAACATGCATTCTGCATCAATCACAGAAGCCAATCAGAGAGGTTCCTTTATGATTGAAAGGAAATGGGACCTAATGGGATCAGGCTGTGACCGGGACATGCATGTCTGCAGCCGTGTCACTCAATACCACTGTGTGACTGTGATCACAGCAGCAGACTGACATACAAAGCTGATAGCAGGTAATAAGTAAAATGGCTTGACTTAACCACGCATACACTCAGCAAACATATGTCAAAGAGAATCAAGAGGCTCACAGTGACACAGTCGAGCTTGCACACACACGCACAAACAACACTGAGCCATACACAACATAGATATTGAAATTATATGTAGCTGAATACAGTGTTGAAGGAAATGATCAGTGTGAGTTTCTCCTCTCAGCCCAAGTGGGAATTTTCTCCCTGTTTGTTAGCTTGAATAGCAAAGATGGGTTATTCCTAATGTTCCTTTTCTCCCTCTGCCTCAGTGTGTGTGTGTGTATGTGTGTGTGTGTGTGTATGTGGCCCACCCACAGATATGATGCCCCAAGGCTATGTCTTCAGGCCGCTGTGATCTGGACCTAAGCCAATGTGTACAACTGTACACATACAAGACTACGATTGCCGAATTGAGTTCAATTATACGAATGTATATTATGTACATAATACACATAGAAGAAACTATCTGGCTGTGCAAACACACAAATGAAGCTTTTTCATCACAGATGTGTCCACCAAGTAACCACACAAACATTCAAATGAGCATTTACACTCTCTAAAGCCTATGACAATAACCCATACAATAAAACACACACACACACAGAGCCAAGACAGCAGTGTGTGCGTCCAAGCTGAGACAGCAGCTGTTTAATCAAAGGGGCAGAGCCCCATTCTCAAGCTTCTAGACTTCTCACTGCTGGCCTTCTGCACACAACTTTCCCATGCATGTAAACACAAACTTTAACTGGGAATATTCAAGCAGAGGTGTTTTCTCCCCTAATCAAACACACTGCACTACCACCCAGCCGTTCCTAATTTCCATTGGTTACCGCTGTCAAAGCCCATCCATGATATGAGCCTGCTGGTTGCCATCATCAATTAATGTATCTCCCCCTTTACTGAGAAATATTGTATGGAGCCCACTGATAAGGTGAATCAAAGGTGGACCATGGACTATCAATCTAGCGACACCTCATTTCTAAACTCCACACCACCCACACCTGTCCATCATTGGGGTAAACTTAAACTCCTTTCTCACACTATCTGTGGATTTCCCTTTCCAAAACTGAGCACCGCCTTTCTCCCTCCAAGTGTGTCATAAATATACATCTCTGTAAGTTCAAATGAGTCCTGTCATGCTTCCTGCTTTTTGGGGTGGTGGTCTCCCCTTCATCTCCCCTGATCTCAGCCCTGTGCCCCAATGTTTACCCTATGGGAGGGCCGGGGGATTGGACCCACATGTTGGCAGGCCTTATTTGCTTTAATAAGCTGGATTGGAGAGATTGAAAGGGGTCTTTTGGGTTAAATGGCACCAGAGCCCAACAGGAGCCCCCCAGCTCTGATCTTAGCTCACATTTCCCCATGCTCCTTTTCTTTCCAGGTGCCTTGTTCTCTCAGCCTGCACTGAAGCCAATGGTAGCTCTGCTGAGGATGATTATCCTGTCAAAGTGAATGCCATTATTTGGATGTAGCCTGTGATGGGTGGAATAATTTGTTACTTGTCAGAGCAAAGACAAACAAGAGGGACAGGCCTGACAATCATACCTTTTAACTGTGCACATATGGTACATTTTCGTGTCAGTTTATTTTGCCTCAAACACAAGTAAGCCCATTACACATTAAACCAAAGGCTTCTGGCTTATTTTCACATCAATCAGTCAATGCGTAGTTTAAGGCAAATAAATGGGGAAATTCACTCAAGTGCACAATCGCAGAGTTAAAACACTGAAGGCAAATGCCCATAGTTTTTCCAATAAATCAAATATATTCATGAAACAATCCCACCTAAACTCAAATTTGCTCTTTCTCTGCCCCCTAGTCTTAAACACATACCCTTCCCTTCCTCCTCCTACACACAATATTAACAACCTAATGAAAAGCCCCTCATGCTCTGTGATTGTTTCCTCATGACACAGAGGAGAACTTTGCCTTATGAATGCATAAAAACCCAGCAAGACTTTCTCTCTTCTTTGCTTTTCCCTGTACGCCATTTTACTACTGTCCATGTCAAAGGAATTACAGTCTTCAGCCCATGATTACACCTCAACTAGCACTAGGGGATGGTGGGGTTCAAAGTGGTTTGCAGAGCTATGTACTGTGGATAGGGGCTTAGGGACCAGGTGGGGTCAAAACAAAACAAAAGCCATGACAGATTTATCCTTCAAATGCAGGCATGTGCCCTTATTACTGCCTTAATTGCCAAGTTACTGCAGTTTCCAATCTGATAAGAAAAATATCTGCAGGCCCTTGTATATATGTGGTCAAGATTTTTTCCAAGTACTTTGTTATCACTAAGTTAAATTGGCTATTGTGCTTTTTTCGTCACTGGATTTTCCAAGGTTGTTCTTCCTTTTTTGTAATGATCTGCTCACTAATTCCTAATCCAATAAGTGATGTGACCCACACCCTTTTTATGAGCATAAACCCTGTTGACATTTTGATGAATGAATCCCATGTAAGCAGATAAGGAAGTGTCCAAGTTGAGGGATGCTACATTGAATGTGAACCACTGGCTGCATCTAGTGGTCCAAACCTGAAACTACAGCAGCCAAAACTCCAACAAGCACAATGAACTTGGTGGGAGAGTAAAACAAAGTGCAACTTTTGATTCATGAAAAGTTGAGTCAAGGATGAGATTGCAATTAATGGGGTGCAGTGTGAGCTGTCCTCACCTTGCAGGAGGAAGCTAGTAGTGAGCCGTCCCGTTTCCAACTCAAACTCTGCAGCTGATCACTGTGCTGCTCCAAAACTGTAGACACACACATCAACATCAGAGAGGTGAGACAATGGCAAAACAGCAAACACAATGCTTATGTAAAACGATAAAGTAAAAAGATAAAGTAAATTTGAAATCGTGAAAATACAAACAATCAACACAGAATGGCTGCAAATACACAAACAAGACAAAGAATAGGGATATCTGACAAGTGACGGGTGACTGCAAGAACAACGCAGGGAAGAGATGAAGCCATAAATTAAGCACACAAATTTCAATAAACACACAAGTGGGGATGATTATGCCAGAGAATATGCCCTTATAGTTAAGGCATATGAGAAAAATCATGAGCATGATGAATGTATTAGCTTGCAGTGCCTTAAGTGAGCACAGCACAGCTTGTGTGAATTGTTCAGTTTCACAATGACACCAGACAGATGAAAAGAAATGAGAGGTACACTTGTTAAGACAGTTACAAATAATATAGTAGAGAAAAATATAAAATCCAAACACAAACTCATTCAAATATAGATTTTTATCGCTCAGGGCTTGTCCCTTAGCTACAAATGAATGAGGAGTGACTGGGATCAAAGACAGTGTGGTGGTGGTGGTGGTGGGGGGGGGGGGTTACAGCTCATGAAACGTTGGATCAGCAGTGAGCAGCAGCAGCCAGGCCAGCTGTCATGGGATGGGAGCGGGGGGTGTGACGCCAGAGGATAGTGACAATATCCTGAGGCCAGTCTGAGGAGACTGGGACCAGGACTGCAAAACCAAAACATTACCTCTGCTGCTCCAGCACTTAGAGCCACAGGGCTGTAAAACGTAGGCAGTGTCAGTCAGACAGTCCCCAACGAAAGAACAGAAACTCAACCACTTCAAATATATATATTAATGTTACACACAGAAACAAAACAGACCACAACAACAAAACTTGAAGACTAACTGACTGAAACCGAAATGTTATATGTAACAGACAGCGCGGGATGTACAACAAAGCCTTTGACATTCTTGTTGTGATGTGTGTTTAACAGACATTTGTAAATGCACAGCTCATATTGCCAACAATAACTACCTGCTAATGGTGCATCCTGGCGGCTGGTGTCCCAAATCAAAGGACACTTAGCAGTGCCAACAGCCAGCAAGCCAGATGAGGAGGGGTGGAAGTGCACCATCTCCAGCCTGCCTTGACCTGGACGCATGGTCAGCTCTGGACTGCTCGGTTGCTCCAGCTCTGGATCACACAAACGCCACAGCTTCAGCTGCATACACAGAGAGGGAATTATAATGTGAAATAATATGTGGAAGAAGGGTATCCTCCTTCAAAAGGAGGTTGGTATGTTAAGACAGGACAGAAATGCCCTCTTGGCGAAAGATAAGAGGAAGGAAAGTGGGTTGCAGGTGCTGGGCACTGCAGAAGACCGCAGTTTGTGCACTATAGGTCTGTGTGTGGCAAAAGTTGTGTGTGTTTACACAGGGCTCTGAGGTAAATGAAGCTGCCTTGTCTGAAGATGAAGGCCCACACTCAGCAGATTTCTGTAAGCCAGTGCACCTGTGGCTGAGGATAATGTGCTGAAAGGACAGAGTCTTCAGAGGGTTTAAATAACGAAAAGCAAAGCGGTTCACATTACAATCAAACTCCAGCCAGTAACAACAAAGCCTCAGAGGATGTAAAATGCACTCCAGTGTAAGTATACCTTGGCAAAATAAAGCAAAAATCAATACAGAGAAAGAAAGAACGGATGAAGGACAAAAAGAAAGATGGCATCAAAGAGCTTACTGTCTCATCTCCAGAGCATGTTGCCAAGAGATTCTCTTCAAAAGGAGAGAAGTCCATATCAGTCACTAGTTCTGTTGGAGAAAACAAATGGAAAGTCAAAATCAGATTGCGGTAACAACTGTTTTGGTTATTTTCGTTTCTGAGCCAAGTATTTATATGATTTGTTTTCTAAACAGAAACAAAATACTGTGCTGATAAAAGAATGAGGGAAACCTACCAGAATGGCAAGAAATCTGTGTGACTCTCCATTGGCCATCTGAGCCAGGTCTGAGTGAAGACAGGCCCACCATACCTCCACCTGGGGACACACACACACACACACAAAATATCCCCCATCATACCTTAACCATTCATTCCCGGAGGTGTGATTATGTTAAATGGCAAACTTTCCTCCCAGCTGTTTTGGATTCTTGGTCACTAATGATTCATATTAATTAGTTAATAATTAATAGAACTAAATATGATGATGATGAATTTTTAATAGGGAAATGAGCCACCCCCTTCCCGGGGAATCTCCTCTGATTCTGGCTCTGCTTTCAGTTTGATTTTAACTAGATTCAGCCTTCTTAACATTCTCAGCTGATTTTTTGGACATTTGCTAAAACACAAATATTGGTTTAAACTACATAAAGTGAATCCTTCTGTTTATTTGATGCAAACTGTTCTCCATAGTTTCATAGCCTTACCAGCCTGCTCGGTGTTGAAGGCCACAAGTTTGGAGTTTGCCTTAATGTGGTTCCCCTGGCAGGAGAAGGAACCAGCACGGATATTGTTGATCCATCCCTGAAGACCAAAAGTAAGAGATCGTAATTGATGAAACAAAGATAGGATAATGGACATGGATCAACAAGAAAGAAAAATCATTCTGTTTTTCATCAGACCATAGTATTATGGAAATAAAAAAATCAGTAGAATCACAAGTGCTCTCTTGATATTTGGAAACAAGAGAACACCAGCAAACTACACTGAAGAAACCAACAAAATAACATAGCTTATCTGTTTCATAACACACAACCAAGCTGCTTTCACAACTAGACAAAAAGAAAGACATAAACAGGAAGAATCTGGCTGAGAGCACACACACATAAGTAGAACTGAATGAGGAAATTGCTGAGGAAGTGGAAAGGCTCCCTGTGTTGCACAGCACAAAAAGCCCATAAAACCTCTTTCATAACATTAACAAGGCAAGAGTGCCAAGAGGAAAGAGCATCTGCACAAAAAACTCCAACAGCTACTGCCTCACTGCTCCACAGATTATTGTTAGACCAAACATGGCAAATATCTACCCTCTAGAGGACACTTAACAGCTGAAACAGCTTGGTGTTTCACTGCTCTGTTACTGCATATATGCATTTCTCGGCACACTTCATATCAAGTGTGAATCGGTTTTAGTTTGATTAAAAATTCTGTGTCTTCCTTACAGAAACAGTCAGACTATAAAAGCAAATGTGCATGAGGATCTTACACCCACACTGCGTGGTGGCAGTTTTATTGGGAAGAAATATTCAATAAATAACCATCCTTAATGTCTTAATGTCTTCTGATTAATACATATAAGGTTGTGCTCATTATTTTCAGGACTACTAGTCATGGGTAGCTGCATCAGAGTTGCACAGATATAATGTTGTTAATCCCCCGGAACAGATCTTGATGAGTTTCAAAGAAGTACACGTATTAAACTGTATCAAAGCACTTTAAACCTCCCAGTGCAACTCTTTCAGGGCTGCATCCTGATCTGCATGGGTAATATTAAGGACAGCTAAGGCGTAGAGATTTTTTGGAGATTTAAGCATTCAACTGAACACTTTTTGTTATTAATGCACCTGCAATGCTATGATTAGAAAGAGCAACATCAGACTGTTTTCAGGGGAATGACACACCTCTAAGCCAAAATTCATTCATTTCATCAGACTATATAGTGACTACTCTCTCAGTATACTTGCCCATCCCTTAATCCCTGTAAACCTGCCTGTCCTCTCACGTGTCCCACTTTCTTTTGTATAATGTTTAACATGACAGCTCCTGTCATATGACTAGCTACAAAGGCATATATTCAGTGGTTTGTTGTAAAAAGGGCTAAAGGAACATTTGCTGGAACCACCTGCTGTCTCAGATCCTGTGCAGAGATACGGCAAGACCATCGTGTGTCTGCACATACCAGGCATTACACCGCCTCAGTAAAAACAAGGCAGGGGGTTACTTAATACACCTGGGCCAGGAGAGCTGCAGGGGTTGCAACTTGGGGAAAAAGGGGGCTCCAGGGGATGACAGAGAATAGCAAATGTGCATATTTGTATTCAAGGCACTCCATTCCAGTCCAGACAAGCCGCCTCCTGCAGCCCACAGGAGCAGCCTTCATTAAAAGACAGTAACGATAGTAATATCACTTATCACATCTACTATTCAAATGCATATCATCCCCTTTGGCTGGCACGTAAAATCTGTGCAAACTCCAAGCGTGTAACCAAGACCTGGCCATAAGTGAAAAATCCCTGCTAAAAAAGAAAAATGCCATAATGATGGACGTCGCTGCAACATCAGATGTAGGCTAGCGGCTCTATGCGAGCACATGGCTCCTAGTTTCCTCCAGCTGCCTTCAGTTTGTGTGGATACCGGTGTGCGGAGTGAAACTGTCGTGAGCTTCTCTCAGTACTGTGCAGCCTTCCAGATGCAGGAAGTTCAACATCCCTCGCAGGCAGGCAGGCGTTCCCCCCCCAAACACCACTTACATAGCACAAGCTATGAACCAGTGCTAAGGTTAGCTAGAAAAAACTCTCTCCACCTAGACGCTGGCGAGCTACTCACATCTTTCTTGGCAATTTTCGGAGTGGTGTTTTTGAATTTGGAAGTCTTAAATCGATTCATTCTGCCCCTCTCAAATTGACTTTCGTGCCTTCCGGGTGTCTGTGTCGAGCTGGTTGGTACTCTGCAGAGGTTTCTGCTACAGCTGACAGCTCAGGCGCTCCGAGCAGGGTGCGCTCGCTTTGTGTCTGAGAGCTGCTTAACTGGGCGGAGTTTGTCTTTCTGTGCACAAAAAAACACCTCCTCTGCCCTGCTGCGGGCTGCCCTGGAGCTTAAAACACGTGCATCCCTTTTTTTTTTAATTGTCACTTTGTGAAGCTCCCCTTAGCAATAAAACTAGTAATATGTGAACACTTAAAGTGTTTAATAATTTATACCCGCGGTAGCTGTTCTTTTAGTGTTTATTAAAAAAAAAAACAGAAAGATAAAAAAACCCAACAACAAAAACATCGTTTTTGTTAAGAGAGCATCATCCTGAAGTGGACCATCTTTGCGCTGGCGGTAACGCCCACTCCGCCCTGAGCAGGCGCAGTTTGGTCCGAAGTAGCGGCTGTTGCAGGAATGATGGCGTCCTCGGCTGCCCGCTGCTCTTCACGCTGGATTACAGTCATCGCGTCCTGTGGACACCGACGGGCCGCCGCCGCCGCCGCCGCTGCTGTCTGCACCGGCCATGGAGGCGTCCGCGGTATCTCTACAGGGGGAGCAGAAAACCTGTTCAGAGGAGGGAGCCGGGTGTGTTGCGGGGCAGGAAAAGCGTTGACATTGAGACGGCTGTCATGTGAGTGCTGTAGGCTTATGATAGCTGCCTCTAGCTCGGCTAAGCTAGGCTAAATAATTTTTCAGTTTTTTCTGGTGTGACGCAAGGACAGACAGCCCAGTCATTTTAACCTCGTAATGACTTAACCGAGCCTATGGTTGTAACACAAACGCATTTGCTTTCATACAGGACGAGAAAGTTGATGAAATTTGATGTGATCGGTAGTGCTAACTTTGGTTTGCACTTCTCCTCACCTGTGGTTGACGGTGGCACTTCGACCTAACGGGCTCTGTGGCCTGCTTAGTCAGATATTGCTAAAATTTGCTTTTGTTATTTCTATTGGAAAAGTCACCAGTAACTTAATCATCTTTGGCAATGGTTTCTCAAATCCTCTAATTAGAACCTGAAAAAACCGCATCTGTGCTTTACAAAGAAGTGGTAGCTCATTATTTTTAAACAACAATGGATTTATGTAAAACTACCTAGTTTAACTGTTACACGGTGGTAAATTTGTAAAGATAACTGACAGTTGATACGTATAATTTGACTATCCTTCCAAAAGGAATAATTGACCTCTCTTTATACCCTGTTTTGACACATTTGCAGGTCTTAAATCACCCCATGCTATCAGCGCACTGTCCTTTCACACATCTGCCCCTGCTAGCAGAAAGCAGGATTTCTACCAGGTTCTTGGGGTACCCAGCACTGCAACCCAAAAAGAGATCAAGAAAGCTTACTACCAGGTGCGCTCCTATCTGACAAATGTTTGCAGTTGTTATTGTTTTTCCTCAATCATCGCAGTTATTCACTGTGTCTCTGTTGACTCTTAGATGGCCAAAAAGTACCACCCTGACACTAACAAAGATGATCCACAAGCCAAGGAAAAGTTTGCTCAGCTGGCTGAAGCTTATGAGGTCTGGTCTCCATCTTTATTCATGCTTTTACTTCAAACATCTTTTGTATATTTGTTCCAACAATTATGTGTTTGCTTAAAAATTTTGTATGGTCATTTCTTGGCCATCAGGTGCTTAGCGATGAGGGAAAGAGGAAGCAGTATGACACGTATGGATCTGCGGGTTTTGATGCTGGTCAGTCTGGTGGAGGGAAACATTACTGGTCTGGACAGGCCAGCAGTGTGGACCCAGAGGAGCTCTTCCGTAAGATTTTCGGAGAATTCTCAGGAAAGCGTGGTTTTGGAGACTTTAACGCCATGTTCGATCAGCCACAGGAGGTTGGTAGGAACCTGTAAAATGGGAGGGGAAATAAAGGCCAGGAAGTGGCCTTTGAGAACTTGTTTGAGTGTCATTCATTAATTCATATTAGTGCATATACTGAGTGATGACTTTTTGGCTCCCGATTTCTCTGACACAGTACATCATGGAGCTGACCTTCACCCAGGCAGCAAAGGGAGTCAACAAAGAGATGAATGTTAATATAGACGCAGCCTGCAAGCACTGCGATGGTAAAGGCCACGAGCCAGGCACTAAGGTCCAGCACTGCCACTACTGCAATGGTTCTGGCATGGTAAGGACTCTGACAGTGTCAGTTCTTCTTCAAAGTGTGTATGTGTCGTTTCTCTTACACATGTGTCATCCCTACCTATAGGAGACAGTAAATACTGGCCCATTTGTAATGCGCTCCACATGCCGTCGATGTGGAGGCAAAGGCACAGTTATTTCTACCCCCTGTCATTCCTGCCATGGGACTGGCCAGACCAAGCAGAGGCAGACTGTTATGGTTCCTGTGCCCGCAGGTTAGTTACACTCAACCACATCTTCTACTCAGTACTGTTGATATACTGTAAATACCTTAAGCATGTTTCCTTTTGTTATGACTATTATTGAACACAAAGTCACCCATCAGCATATTATGCCAGAGTCACAAGCAGCGTCATGTCCTTGATGTTCTTTGAAAGATCATCTGAAAATATTTACCCGTAAAATACAAAGTCTTCACTGGAAACTAAAGGCATGTTAGAAATGAAATATGTTTTAGCCTTATATACCTATAGGTTTAAGCTCTTGATATTGACCATAAGAATAATAAAAGTATACTTTATCTTTTGGGATATGATCCACAGGAATCAATAATCCAACGACCAGTTTGAATTTAACCTGACCATGCCTCCAAAATACAAATTTTTACACTTTATTTTAGAAGATGTAGGCAAGCTAACTTTGACTTGTTTGTGCTATAAGGAGTGGAGGATGGTCAGACAGTCCGAATGCCAGTCGGTAAGAAGGAGATCTTCATCACGTTTAGGGTGAGTGTCTTCATTATCGTCACAATAGTGTAGCAATCCCAGGCCAGAAATAAAACTGCTCTGCAGGATGTGTATGTTCACCTCCTTAATGGGATTGTATAATATGTCTGTGTGTGGATGAGTAGGAGGCCCTGAGCTGTCTGAGCTCTTTGAATTAACAACTGCAGATAAACTGCTTTTTGTTACCGTGTCCGATTGATTGAGATGTGGTTTGATTCGGGATCCAGGTCCAAAAAAGTCCAGTGTTCAGGAGGGACGGTGCAGACATCCACTCAGACCTTCATGTCTCCGTTGCGCAAGCCATTTTGGGGGGCACAGCCAGAACGCAGGGCCTTTATGAAATGCTCAATTTATCAGTAAGGAGACAAGACATTTGAAACAGAAAATGGAACACTGACACTGTAGTATGATATGGTATATAATAATTCGATTGGCATGTTTTTCCCCCTCATCTTCAGATCCCTACAGGAGTCCAGGCAGACCAGAGGATCCGACTTTCAGGGAAGGGAATCGCTCGCGTCAGTGGCTATGGCTTCGGAGACCACTACATCCATTTCAAAATAAAAGTACCCAAGTAAGACTCCACAGACAAAGGATCATATTGTTTGGTCATGTTGCCGTTTTCATCCCCTCGAGATGAGAAGTGGCCTCGTGATTCCAGATGAAATGATATAAAAGAAAAAAACTAAAAAATATGAACGAACCATGCATACGTTTTTTTATGTTCAGGACACTGACAGACAGACAGAGAGCTCTGCTAATGAGCTATGCTGAGGATGAGACGGATGTGGAGGGGACAGTGAATGGTGTCACTGCCACCACCACAGGTAAGGGGAAAACTTTGCCTTTTCTAAATTTCCTTCACTGAGTTTCTGTGTCTTAAGTAAGGACCATCCTAGTTGGTTTATGCAGTGTTAATCCCTGTTCAGGTGGGGGCAGCAGTGCTAAACAGACTGAGGCAGGACAAAGCAAGCATGATGGGAGGGAATCAGCTGAAATATCAGGGGGACTTCTTCCCTGAATATAATCAATTATACAATCCCTAGTTATTAATGATAATATGCTTTTCTATTCTTCACAAGCAGATGGGATGGATAATCAAATTTTCACTATCAAGTTTGTAGCTGTGATAAAATCCTTGATGCACAGTCTCCTGTATGCTCAGCTAGATGTAGCTAGTCTATGGGATGTCCTAAATGAGTACTGGAATTATTTATTTATTTATTTATTTATTTTACTGTATCGCTAATAAACGTCTTTTTTACAAACTTTTTTTTTACGTTATCTTCAAGGTAAAAGATCCTGGAACTGAGAATGTTCACCAGTGGGTCAGAGGGAAGAGAAGATGGTGTAAAGCAAAGACAGCCACATTATAGATAAGGAGACAGATCACATCACCAATGGTTGAGCCCTACAAGGTTCCTGGATGGATCAGTACACATCTACCAGAGAGAAGGAAGAAGACGATTATGTTTTTTATTCATCTGCCCAAGTGGATCTGTCCACAAAAAGATGTTCCAGCGTACCAGTTACCTCTCTGGAAAAGGTCTCTGGAAAGATGGCAGAATCCGAGCGCACAACATAAATTATTGTATTGACATGGACTACAAATAAAGTCAACGGTTTTATCCAGGATTCCCCTCTGTATTTGATCCTTTTGGTCTGTTCGCTTTGGCTTCTCACAAATGCTTGAATTTTTCCCCAGACTCTCACCGCTGTCAGTCCTAGTCCTATCAGGTTGACCATTGTCAGACTACATCTTTACTTTTGAGTTTCAGGTGTTGGACAGTGAAGAGGTGTGGTCTATCTCCAGTGGTTATTCTGCTCTGGAATAACCAGATGCAGGGTTAAACTGGAAATGTTAGGCTTTCCTATGAACACTGATGAGCTTGATCTGTCCCTCTTCAATCCCTTTGCAATATGAAATCTCTTAAGCGTTCTGAACTACAATTGCATTTGTTCATAGACAGTCCTCTGTGTCATATGGAGGAGATATAGTGTACAGTTACAGTAAAGCTATAGTCTGGGAAAAGCTTATTTAATAGAAATCCCACTGATTGCTTTCACTCTGTATAGCACTTAATACATGATATTGTTTATCCTGTAGATACAACAGAAATATAAACAAAACCATACTAACTGCCTCCAACATCTTCTGAACATTACAATCATTGGGATGTCATTGTATTAGAAAACATGTATTTGTGCAGATGTGCCTAATACACTAGCCTGCATTTTCCAATAAATCTGGCAGCATTAGCACTCCCAGTGTGTGTGTGAACACTTTCATTATTTATTTATTTTTTAAAGAACGAGCTGGCTTATTTCCCAGTAAGATCATATTTCCTGTTTTATATAACATGATCCATTATCACAATAACTGCTTATGAACAACTCTTATTTGGAAACTAAAAGCCATCCTCACACTCCCCAGTTTTTCAGTATTCCGCCAAAATAATATTACTTCACTGGATGAACTGATATTTCAACATGATGGGACTAATTGAAAAGATCACCACTTCTTACAATCATCCTAGGAGGAGTATGAACCAGTATATAATAGTATGTCGTTGGCATGAAACTGTACTGCAATCCAACCAGTAGATATTCACATATCTCTTCCAAACGTTACAAGCAGGACTCATCCCCAGCACCAGATTTCTTGCTGCTTTTCCTGTTGGAATATTTTGCAACTCTTTTGTCTTTGTTAATTCATGATGTAGTTGAGGCAAACGTATTTGGAATTAATCAAAAATCTTTTCTCTTTCTGTGCCAGAAACTGAAGTGATTAAAAACACTCATTTCAACATGAGCAGGAAAACAGATTTTATTTTACCATTGACAGAACATACTCCTGGATTATCACTCTCATTCAATGTGGGCACTCTTGCCAGTCACTAATAAAGCTTGTTCACCTAATATACACAAAGGGACCTAGAGCATAGGTATAACGAAAATGCAAGAAAATTCTGAATCAACACGTGTTACTCAAGCATTCTTCTTTAAAATGGTTTATCTGTTCTCCTGAGATTAAACAACTGACTCTTCAGTGTGTCTATAAACACTGAAATATCACACTGTTGCCATAAAACTTCAAAGAAACATGGACACTAAAAGAGTATATCAGTCAATCTGTGTGGTAGTCTTCCATACACATTGCATTGTATTGCCATCTTACCGCAACATGAACCTGAGGCTCTCAAATACAAAATACGTCATTACTTGTCATTATCACTCTGATCAAAAAAAAAAAAAAGCAATATCGCAAACTGCTAATTCCTGTACAGTATGTGTGAAAATGTTGTGCAATAGACACAGCACAGGAACCTGGTTGAAATGTTTTCAGCAGGTTTCATTTGGTACTGCATATCCACCAAATTAAAGCATAGGAAATAAGGTCGATAAAGCAAAGTTAATAAAATGTCATTACTGTGTCAGGATAAATATTAAACTTAAATTGCAAAAAGGTGCAATTAGTCTGCATACACACAGCACAGCAACAATGCTGAAAAAAAAAATACAACTGTTGTGCATTGCTCTGGGAAAATTTCCCAGCATACAGTATGGATAGTGAGTACATAGCTTTTGTGGTGATGATTCTGGAAGATCCATAATAAATGGATACATAAAGAGAGCTGAGCTGCTGAAGGACCTGCCTATTACAAATTTTTCCTTCATGTAGATGAACCACATGTCTATTACAGTGTAGAGAAATCATTACCATTATAAAAAGACAATTTCCATTTAAAACAGCTGCAATCAACTCTGTTAACACGTTTACCCTTATATAGGCACCTGCCATCATTTATCGTGGCACATTGAACTATGAATGTAAATTGATTACAGATATTTTAATAAATCAATAAAATATGTCCTACCACATAATTCTGAAACTGAAATAATATATTTCAACATGCAGCAGCGGACATTTAAATATCTGAAATATGCTTATTTATCATACACTTGTCAAGGTGTAGGTGAGCTATATATTGGAAAAAAGCTTTTGATTCTCATCACTTGTTATATAATTCACATGCCCAAACTCGTGAAGCCAAGTATGAATCATGAAATGTGATAATGGATTTTTTTTTTTTTATCTGATAATGTAACTGCAGTGTACCATCTTTTCGAATTTGGAACTGCAATCCATATGTTGAGGAATGAACAAATTTACAACCGAACCGCTACATTATTAACATACCAAATTTGGTTGAATTTCCATATTTCAACGCAAAAACAGAAAGGCCTCATTTAAAATTTACACAACAGTCCATCCATCAAAACATACTATGCTATTATATTCATGCATAGTTAGTTCTAACATGTTTTTCCAACATTTACCATTAATTGACTTTGATAACATGTCTATTATTATCATCTACTGTGTTACTGTATACTCAGTCACAGTTTATAAATGGCAGTATCAAAAAGTCTCAGTGCTTTGTTCATCTGCCGACAAATGTCATTTCACAAAAATTTGTTATTCACACATTGTTGATGTACGACTACACACATTAGGACAGAATGAAGGGATAGTGCAAAAGAGGTAGAGAAATAAAACTAACTAGAGGAAAAATTGTAACAGGGTGTAGTTTGATGAATGGATGGTTAGCCTGATAATGGTCCTGAGGATCACTTCTTCTGAATTCCATCAGTGAAGATTCAGATCCAAGTTTATTTCCTGCCAGCTATCATCATTACCAAATGAGCAACACTAAATAACTTGGACCAAATGGACAGAATACTTGTATGAAATTATGACATGGTCTTCATCTTGCAGAAAATTTCTAGTCTCCTTACTGTCCATTAATTTTCATTTTTCCTCCTTCGCTCTCATAGGAGCCAAGTGAGAGACTGAAATGTGGATCACATAAGATACCATGCAGCCACTCCAGCAAGAACAGCAAAACAAGCTGCAAACAAAACCTGTCCTGTTGGGTGTCGGAGTAAGGCCATGGCCAGTTGACAGGCGTATGCTGTTCCACCCGATGTCGCTAAAGGCACAGAATAGAAAACATTGTTACAACAATGCAGTTAATATAATATGTACATTGACACACAAGAGAGGTATAGCAGCTTACCCATTTTAGCAGCATAGTAGGGGCATTTGCTGATATCACCACCCATTTCTCCATGGACAGGCATGCCAGCATCTAAAGCATCTTCCTGGATGGTTTTACCAATCTCTTCCAACTCCTTAAATACCTGGAAGCACAAATATATGTAACAGTATTCAGTTAGTTATATACAAGTGAGCATCTGACAAACCTACCTATAAATATATAGTCATCTGTTTTATTAAAGTAAATAAAATTATTTTATTTTCATCACTTCCATAAAACAGTTTTGCTAAATGATTGACTCCTCCCTAAATATAATCACTTATATTTAATCACTTAAGACACTTTCCACTCAAGATATTAAAGTTATAATTTACCACTGTACCAAAATAGACATTTAAATAAATGATCAAATTTCTCTAGCTCCATTTCTCCTCTTGTCCACCTCCCTAACTCCTTTCCTTTTTTCCCCTCTCACCTCCATATTGAACTGGAAGGCCTTGACAGCTTCGTTCACCAGGTTCTTCTTTGTATCCATGTCCAGCTCCAGTTCGTTCATCCGACTGCGATACAGCTGCTTGAAAGCTTTGGCGCTATGAATGGCATCGAACTGATAGAACTCCAGTCCCTCTCCTGTGGGTGGAAGCTTCAAGGCTCTCTGCGCCACCTTCTTCAGCACCTGGCCGCCAGACAGGTCCCCCATGTACCGAGTGTAGGCGTGGGCCACGAGCAACACTGGGTCCTCCTGTCCTACTTCATGGATACGGTCAACATAACGCTGGGTGGCCTCGGAACAGTGGAGCTTGCTCTGCCAGTCTGGGCCATAAAAATATTCAAGGTCACGTGCAAGAGCTTCATGGCGGTGCAGCTCTGCTGGAAAATAAAGAGGGGCAAAATCGGGATGGTCCTTGTTCCTTTCAATCTCCTCCTCCATGGCTGTGTAAGTGTAGTAGAGTGCCACAGCCCCGAGCTATATAAGCAAGAAAGAAAAGTTTGAAATTTTGTTTGCTTCCATTTCCAAGTTTATTTGCTTTCATTCCCTGCATGCACTTTTGATTTATTTACAATTTCTTTATATAGTGAAGGCTAACATCATGTAACATTAAGCTGAAAATATTCTCCCTGATTTGAACCAGACTGACCTTAAAGAGCTCTTTGCGAATGCGTCCCCTGAGGAAATCTTTCACAAACTGTGTGTTCTCAGCCTTTTCATGAATTTCTTTGGTCCCTGCTGCCAGCATCTCAGAGAGATCCTCTGGACTGTGAAAAGGGGAAAAAATTAGGTATAATGTGTACTTGACAGAACCACAACATGATTATTTTGAAATATTAAACCACTCTGCCCCTTATTTTGAGAATCTCATGGTATCACATTTACCTGACGTTGTCCTCTTTCTCTTTATACACAGGCCCAGCTCCATTTGATACAGTTGTGGTCTCCATTTTTTCTTCTTCACCATACAAATCAGTGAAAGACAAGTATAGACACATACCTTATGCAAGACTGTATAATGTGCTCTACCTATGACCTATACTGGTTTTCTTTGTTTCCTGCTGTCAAAAGCTGTCACCATAGTAAAGATGGTGTCAGTGTTTTTTCTCAATGCACAATGAAACAGCCAGCCATGTTCCCTGTAGTTCTGGACATATGTATGACTGAACAGAAGTTGTATATAAAAACAACACCATCATACAGGTTTAACTTAACAGGTTTTATGTAAACCCTGTCCAGTCCATTAGATCCTTAATATTTAAGTTAATTTCATACTTACACCGCAGGCCTTTCAAAAGTACATTCTGATTTTCAAATAATCTAATTCTTCTGGCCACAATTAACAGACGGAGAGAAACTACAGCAGCTTGAAGACTTTGACCTCATTTACTCAAAGGCGGAGCTATGGCAATGACAGTGACAGCTGATATAGTCTGGAATGATTAACACAGGCTGGGCACAGCATCCAGACTTTATCTACAGGAACACAGCCAAACAAAGGGCATCTCAAACAACACAACACAAAACAGGCCCTCTGGCGTTTACCAGGAGTCTCACAGAATAACACCTTTGTTTAGCTAGCTGAAGATTTTTGACGCATTAATATTTCATTTATTTAATTCAAGCTGGCTCCACACTGCAATCACACATCAAAATCTCACACACAGATATCGAGATAGAAATAAACGTGTTTGTTAGACCCGCCGCTGACGTCCTCTAACTTGCTAGCAGCATCCTTTTGACAACAGCTAACTTTACCAGCTAAGTTAGCTTACAGCTAGCTAGCGATTGGACAAGCTACCAAACTGGTTAAAGAGTTGAAAAGCAGCGCTTCACTGCAGCTCAGCGTCGACACGTTTATTCAGCAGAACAAAAAATAACCAAGTCGTACTGTTGGACTAGGAGGCTTTGGTATTATGACATTAACCCCAACAAACCTTCACTCCTCCAATCTGACGCTCGCTCGGTGAAACTACAAATCAAGCTGGAGGTTCAGGGCGGAACTGCAGGTCTAACTCCGCCCCCCCCGCCGGCCGGCCCCGGTCAGGTGCCTCTGTGGGGAAAGTGATGAGTGCGCAAAATCACAACACAAAAGTTTGTGGAAGGAAAATATTTTTCCTAACATGGTTTTATTCTTGAAACAGAAGGTCTGTGTGTTTTTAAATGAAAAATTGTACATGGTAAAAGTTCAGTTAACCTACATTCAGAGAAGGCATTCATTTTGACAGTCAATAAATTCCAAAATAAAATGACATGTTATTGTGGTCTACGGTTTGTCAACACACAAGCTTTTCTATCTATTGTCGTAAAGTAAAGCTCATTATTCTGTTTTATTGTGTGGTGACAATTAACCTGTGTAAAACGAACTTATATGACGAATTCTTGTAATAAATGTTAGGGACTCTGATAATGGTTGGTTTTTTTAGCATGTAGTCAAAAAGAAAATTTCAACAGGAGTTCCATTTTAACAAGTGTACATACTGCAGCGTTTAGTTTCATCACGTATCATATTTTTTGTTATTACGAGATTGCAGATAAATTCAGATGCATGTTTAATATATGTGCATATATTGAGTTTACACTTATGAAATATGTAGGAAACAAGACTATATCAATAGGCTTGATTATAGTAGCCACTAGATGGCATTCACATCATATAAATGTAATGCATGGACAGGTTTCGCATTTTACTCACAAGTTGAATACACAAATCAAAAGCCTTATAAAGTTGCTTGACCTAATTTATAGCCTTCATAGTTTAAGTGACATTTTATTCAAGCATATATGCTTGAAAGTCCTCCATCATCATCATCATTTTAACAGTGGATGCATATTTTATCAGCTTTATAACTGATTGCACCACAGTTTACTAACATCACTTGCGAGGCTGAACTTGAAAATATTCCAATTTTCTCCCCATGACATGCTTCCTGATTTTTGCTATCTAACAAGATTTGCTCTTGCCAGCTCCCTATACATTATAACATTATTTCTTCAAAAATGTTGAAAATCAGATCTTAGTATATTTTCTTGTAAATATTAGGTCTGTACACCTGCATTTTCTACACAGGTGCTCGTTTTATGACTGTGATAAAAATGAGATGAAGCCACTTCTATCTGTAAGAGGTCAAATTTTAGGAATTGAAGATTTTTACTGTGGAGTGGGCATAATAGTCCCATAGCGAAACTCCATTACACATATGACACATTTGAAAAATCAAAAAAACAACAAAATTGAAGGTGTGACATTTGAAGAGGGGAAAAGGGAGCAGAAGGGCCAGGCACATAATTTTAATGAATAGTCCACTATCTTTACAGAGTGTACTGTGTACATAATGCACGTTGTACTGGGAACACCGTGCACAGAATGCACTGTGTAATTATGAGTGCCTCCAGATTAGCAGGTGTTTGTCCAGAGCCAGCCCCAATCGCAGGGACAACCTCAATTTTAGCTTTCTTTCCACTGCTGAACTGAACATGTTAGTCAGTCCCCTTGTACTAAAAAAACAAGGTTCCTTCATGTTCTCTTGTGGACAGCATGCTGTTGGAGTACTCTGCCATTCACAGGTCACAGTTGAATACTGATTTCGTGTACATGTGATTCATACATTCTGTTCATTAATAATGTCAAGGTGATTCCACATCTTGCTGTGCAAATTCGTCCATCAGTGTATGACTGAATGTAGTGTGTGTTTGAAAATGAGTATATTGTTTGTGTGTGTGAGAGAGACACCACCAGATGCTCTGTTGGCAGAGCAGCTCAGTGCCCAACCCCCTAAGACGCTACTAAGGCACAGGAGGCTGGGGGGTGGATGATTCACTTCCATCCAATGGGGCCGACAAGCTGTTGCAATTACACCAAATTGCTTTGAGAAGTGCTTTTGTGCTTCTGGTGCAAGGGGGATTGCGGTTTAAAAACTCATGTGGGAGAAGGATGTGGCAATGTTCATATAGTCTTGGATACTAATCTGTCCATTTGTTTTTGACTAGATATTGATGAGATTCTTACAAAAATGTCTCTTTCAAACACAACAGCCATACACATTCACACCACGTTATAAAACCAGGAGATCACTCAGCCAACAACAGACATCTAGATATTTAACTCGTTGGATAATTTACAATGTTACATAAAACAGGAAATCACAGCAGACTAGCCAAAAGTTAATCATATCTTGTCTCTGTTCTCGCCAAATCTGAATATGTGTCACTATCAGGCAACAGTTGGACTAAACTGCAATATACGTGGGCTACTTGAGAACGTAATCCCATATTTTTAATGAATCTTGTCATAAACATGACAAACAAGTACACAGGGCATGGTGGGGGGGGTCTGGTCTCTGGTGGGGTCCGGTCTGGTCTCTGTGGAGGGGTCCAGTCTCTGGGGGGTCGGGTCTCTGTGGAGGGGTCCGGTGTCTGGTGGGGTCCACTCTGGTCTCTGTGGAGGGGTCCGGTCTCTGGTGAGGTCCACTCTGGTCTCTGGGGGGGGGCAACGTTATATATATACAGCTGCAATATTATATGATATTATTTCGATATTATAAATATTATAGATGTAATATATATATACTTTATTTATCCTGAGGGAAATTCACTTACATGCATCATTCACACAATAAGACATACAGAGACATGCTGCCTCACCTTTACACTGCAATGTGCTTTACTTCCCAACATGACAGACAAACAAACGTTTTTGTTGAGATTAGATAATTAGATGATGAAAGGTTTACAAACACAAAATAGGCTCAGCAATGGGGAACTATATGGAAATGTATGTTGATACTCGTGGCACATGAGATATTGTGCTAAAACACCTGGTTAATATCCACACAGCTCCGCTTTAGGGGATCAGGAAAGAGGCAGAAAACTGGAGTTTGAATTTCTGCCTTTTTGCTTCCTATCCAGCAGGAGTCAGTCACAAAATATATATTATATGGACACAATAAACACAGTCTCAAACTCCGGGGGGTCTGGGGGTCCAGTCCGTGGAGGTCTGTGGAGGGAGGGGTCCGGTACGTCCCATCACTATTCGGTACAACACGCTAATGGTAACGCGTTAACTCGTCCCTGATGGTTGTGATACTTCTCGCGAGAACTGATAACTACGTTGTGGAGATAAATCCTCCAAGTTTTATCTTGTTATCTTATGTCGCTACCTGAATGCCGAACCTTTTTATTTGTTTGTAAAAGTCAGACGTCTCATGGACAATTTTCTTTTTTATGGACATTGATATAATTTCACGCCAATTCTGTTTGCACCGAGTAAGAACTGTGACTTCCGCATCCGTTCATTTCGATTTCGCGGGCCAACGCGAAAAAAGCTCGCGTCAGTGAACGTCCTACGGAAACACACGGACCGACCGAACTGCTCATGAGTCAATTTATGTGTAATTTTCTGTAAACTTGAGCTGATTTTATTACAGTGCTTTAATTTGTGGTTTAACAGTTTGTTAGTTGGTCCATGCGGGTTGTCATGGTAAAGAAATTACGTCAAAGGGAGGACGTCCAGATTCCAACATGTCGCTGCTGGCTGGGCTCGAGCAGGCTATCAGGTCATGCAAAGCTGAACAGGAGAAGATCAGTGTCAGTATACGACACTGCAGAGAAATATTACAGACCCTGTAAGTACTGTGAGTCTGACTCATCAACCTATCTGTTTTATCAGAGCTTTATAAGTTTTTACGTAGCAAAACGAACAAATTTTCAGGGACAAATAACAAATAAAGTCCGTATCACGGAGGAATAAGTCCTCCACGTAAATGTTCTATAATGTATGTGCTAAACATGTAGCCTAGTATAGATGTATTGTTTGAGCTTTTGTTTTGTGCAATGAGGGGGCTGATGGGCTCACAAACAGGTCCTCAAGTCTGCTATCACAAAACTGACAGCCTAAACTTATAAAACTCTCCTGATGTTCTGTATTTCTTGCTCACTCGGCGCTCGTTGCACCCATCCGGCGCTGTGGCTTAGTTGGTTAAAGCGCCTGTCTAGTAAACAGGAGATCCTGGGTTCGAATCCCAGCAGTGCCTTTTCTCCCAAACACTGACCAACAGCAAGACTCCCTATTGTTCTTGTTGATAGTTAGACAGCTTTTTATGACCTTGGGTGTTTGCGGCTTTATAACTATTAACACCTAGATTTTGAAAATATTATTTATTATTATACATAGTAAATTCATTTTGATCATCTTGGTTCATTTGAGTCTGTAGTCACATGGGTGTTTTCCCTACAGAAGACCACAACCCCAGATGGACTCTGAGGAGTCTGAATGTGCAGATGCTGCTCATATAGGTAATTATTTAAAAACACATAAAAATATCTGTGACAATTAATGTTGATAAACAGGAAAATTATCTTCTCTTTTACTAAACTGATTTTAGAAACATGTAAAAAACCATCACATAAATTGTAAAGAAAAAAATCATTTAACCATTTTTGGTTAAGGTTGTCAAAAGACAGATGAGAGCAGTTAAGTATAATATTATGCGTGCGCCTGTTTCACATCTCTTTCTTTTATTGGGTCCCATTTAATTGTGCTATTCATGAATGTTGTAAATGTAGGTGTTCTTAAATTACTCAATGTTTAGTACGTCATGTGGCTAGATTTCGGCAGGTCTCTCTTATGGAAGACATAATGTATCCAAAGAGACTTTCTGGTTAAATAAAGTTTAAATGACTAAACTGTAACCACATGTCTCCCTGCTGCTATCTTCAGACACAAGTACTTCACAAGAGGAGAGAGAAGATATAGAACTGCTTGAGCAAGCGCTGGAGAAAGCCCTTTGGGTTCGTACTTGCTCACAAACATCTACAAAAGATCCGGACAGAAACAAGAAGCCTGGACCTCGAAAGGAAACAGGAACTTCAGATGTCACATCAAAAGATGCGTCACAGTCATCTGCACCATCTAAAGGAAGTCAAGTAACCATCAGATCGACCTGCAATTCTGCCAATATTAACAGAAAGGAGCACAAAAAAACTGAATCTTCAGTATCCTCTTCACTAGGCTCAAGACCTTCAGCTGTCAACAATCCTGGGCAATCCAAAACTATTAAACTAAATTGTAGAGGCAAAATCCAGAAACATCCTGTCTTGTCAGCTGGGTCTGTGTACCACCGGTCAGCTAGGAAATTGCAGCAAGTTGCTTCAGCATCTGGCACGCATGATCACCCTAAAAAAAAGTCTAAGAGCAGTGTGTTGAGAGGTGATGACCTCGGAAAAGCTGCCGCTATCCCGATACCTTCCTCAAATGTTCCTTTCTCACATGCAAAGGAGTCTGGAGCTCATACTTTGCTTCAACACACTGGGTATGTTTTGTTTTTTTGTAACTGAACTGCACTGTACATAGTCAGAGGATTGTTATAGGTGCCCAACTGTAATCATTTTCTGGCTTTAATTTATGGCAGGACAACTTCAGAGCAAACAACGAAGTGGAATTCTTTAAGAAGCAAGCAAAACAGGTGCCAAATTCTTTTTTTTTTTTTTTTGGCTTCAGTTTTGCTTTTGTACCTTTGCACCACAAATTTTCTATGTTATCTTTAGATTGTGGGACAAAATTATGGCCATTCAAAAGAAACCTGTCCCTGGGAGGAGTCACTTCATGGAGAGAATGAGAGCTATGGTATCCTTCCTTTTCATAGTGTAATTAGAATTCAAAGTTTGCTGATATATATATATAAAAATAAATACCCTGCTTTATAAATTTTTCAGGATCATCATTTCAAACCAAATTAGAAAAACCCACTTTGATTTCTCTGAACAGCCTAGATAGGTCATGTGTTTCCTTTGACCATATCCCTGTGATTTTTCTAGTTCCCCGTGGACTGGCCGTGTGGCAGTCCAGCTCAGACCAAGGCTCTGGTGGACAGATTGACTGAACAAGGGCGTGACCTCACTCAGCACTTTCAGACAATGGAACGACTGGCAAAGCTGACTCCAGAGATGGCCACTGGAAAGGGTGACTTACACCTGCAAGCACACAAAATTGGAATTAAATGAACAAGGAGAAAAGAAATAAATCAGTGACATAATTATCCAGGTGAGAGGATGATAATTTGAGAAGAAACTGCAGAGGGAGCTGACACGAAGTGGCTTTGTGGAAGCTTTTTAAATTGATATAATGGTGATTAGCCTTTCCTCTGCCAGTGACACTCAGAATCCCCAATTGAGAATATACTTAATATGCCAATAAAACAAACAACTCCTGTGGTCTCTGATAGGAAAATGTTGGTTGTGTTAGTTTAAAAAAAAAATTTTAATTATTTTTTTTGTCTTATGCAGGTGATAAGAAAAACAAGTATGACTCCTACCCAACACTCGAAAGGTTGCAAATGACTGCAGTACAGCTCCAGAGCTATGCAGACCAAATAAAGCAAGGTAGGAATCCTCTTTCACGATAACATGAACTACCTTTTTGCACTTTGCATTATTCCTTACCTTTCATGAGCAGGGAGAGGAAAAAAAATATGAAAAAGATTTATTCCAGCCCATAGACTTGTAAAATAAAGTGAACATTTATCTCTGATTACCCAGCTGTGTTTGAATTACTATGTCTGAGTGTCAGGGTGTCACTCACTCAGTGCCTATAGTATGTAACATATTAGTAGTCCATTACCTCCAATGGTACAATTACAATGAAACTGAATGCCTAGAGATTTTCCATTGGCGCCACACAAATGAGCATATCACCTTCAGGAGGGAGTTACATGAATGTTTACAGAGATCCAGTGCAGCAAAAGTATGGTGCTAAAGCCAGTGTGAGAGAGATATTTTCCACTCTTTTGTAACTCTGATGTTGTGACCATATGGACCCAGTTTAGCATCTCTTATCCAATATTCAGTAAGTATTATATTTCAGAGTGCTTTATTTTCCAGAGTGGGATTTACGGTTTATTGCATTTTAACAGCATTTGAAAAATGATTGAGATGGGTGTGGCGTGCTAACGAGCTAATATGGCCTCTCCATCTTGGCGTATGGAAAATGAAAACAGAGCTGCAGTGAAACCTCAGTGCCAGATAAGATTTTTCCTTGGCCTCTATGGATCCCCTTGCCTGAGATGATGGGATTTTAAAGCTGTCTATCCTGACGTGGCCAGGCAAGGTTGTAGCTATTTAAAGCTGAAGCACCAGAGCAGAAAACGTTTTAGGGTACGGTTGCTCACGCTCACACTCTAAAAATAACACCATTTTCCGTTAGAGTGGGAAGCATGGGATCGATGGAGACCAGAGGGAGGTTGTCTTTACCCAACTGCGACAAGTAGTGCATGGGTAAATGGGATGGTTGCACCCCTACCCAGGACTATCACCTACACAACAGCAGCAGAGCTCTGTGAACTGGAGAGGCTGAGAATGCAGGTGGCACTGCTGCAACAGGAGATCAACCTTGAGCAGGTACGGGCTGTGATCTTCAACCATCTGATGAATTATAAGTACATCACACACTTGTTTGTGTTAATCTGTTAAGTAGTAGTCATTAACTACTAATACACAATGTGCTGACAGTCTTTTTCTCTGTGACAGACCCTGTTGGACACTTTGTCCCCTCAGCTCTTATCTATAATATCTGGGCCTGGACGTCCCAACCCCAGTGTGCTGAGAGACGTGTACTCTCTGCTAGGTGAAGGAGGGGAGCGTTTCCCTTCCATAGTGTTGGACTCTGAGCCTGAATGACAACAGAACATTAAGTAATTCACTGTCTTAAAAGTTTTTGAGGTACTTTCTCCTGTCCCATATCAAATAGACAGCCCACTGCATTCAGTTGGATCATTGGATCAGTTGTGAAGTTAACAAAAATATTTTTGCTTTAGACTAAAGAGGTCTTACAAATAATTTAACTAAATAGTATATTTTTCTGAACTGTAAATCTAGGTCATTATTATGATTTTTTTTTTTTTTTTTGCATACTATTCATTATATATATGATGCCAGATAAATAAATACATGAAAAAAAACAACTTTAAAAACAAAGAATTTGATTACTTATTTTCTCATGCTCATCTTGTTTTGTCTGTGAAGTGCTGTACTTACAATGCTGTCTTATGGCCAATGGAAAAAAATGTACATAAATTAATGAATAATCAGCCAACAAACTCAACTGGACTGAAAAAAGTTTGATGGCAATGTGTTTTTCAGAAAATTTTATGGATTATTTTCTTTGCAACGGAGGAAAGACGATGTTTGGAACCCATAAAAGATGATTCAACTCTTCTATTGATCTGGAATACTTAAAATTACCCATTTTTGAGAGTCGTGTTTTCAACCAGAAAGCAACGAATTATAAATGTTGATATAGATCTGTATAGCACATTTGATACATTATATCTGCAGCTGTTCAGTAGTTCTTCTCATTTAAGTGTTTTATATATGTATTTTCTAATGGTTTAAAGTTATTTTCATGTTTTTAAATATTTATATTATATTTTAAATAATTTTTTACCATGTAGCAAGTAAAAGTTCTTAACTGAAACAGGAGTCACTGACATGGTCTTCCAGCAGGTGGCACTCCACTCACAGAAGACCAAACCCATGTCAATGCGTCTAATGTCAACCACTTGATAAGTTATTATCAGTGGTTGACATTTAATCATAATTTTTCAAAATTTCACACTGTAGTATTTCTCCATATGATGTGTTTGATTTTTGTGCTGGGCTTAAATCTTCCTGTATGCAGTGAATAATATGTGACTCACATGGGACCAATGGTATGTCTCTGTGACCTGTCAAGATTATTTACCATGTTTTTCTGCATCCCAAATGTGATGTGATGGTGTAAGTGAGATGCAGGAGGGCTTGGAGCGGCTGAAAAGGCTCGTGCCCACAGATGACGTGTTGATGGCACGGCCTGTGCCAGACTGGGCAACAGGTGGCGCTGAGTTCACATAGAAGGACGTGGGTGTTTGAATGCCTGCTGCACCAAATCTCATGAACGCACAAAGAAGGGGACGTGCACACCCAAAGCCGGGTGAGTCACAGAGACAATGCACTTGGGGAGCTGCTTCCTTGCTTGTTGCAAGCTGGAAACTGTGTGGTTGTCTAAAAAGAAAGATAATAAAAGTGAGAGGACTACTTCTGTCTTTGAGTTTCTGCTACTGTACCTGACGAGTGAAAACCTACTCCTGGTGTAAATGAGACATGTGCTTGCATGTTCGCAGACCTTCCCCTGATCCAAAACCATCAGTTTCTCACCACTCTTGGACTGCAGCCAAATCATCTGTATGATGCAGTAGTAATGTGTTGCAGTCTTCTGGTCCACCCATCCAGTCTTGGATCAGTCTGTGTGAAAGGATTAAAGGAGGAGGCAGGGATGCATCCTTGAGATCAAATCAACACCACACAAAGGGTCCAGAGGGATGGGCGCCTACGCAATTGGCCTTCCTTTGACCTGGATACATCAGCTGCTGCCTGGTTCTGGCTGTCACCAACAGAGCCTTTCCACTCCCACCGGCATGGCCTGGCCCTGCCCAGGTTACCCAAGTCTCACGCCTTTGTCCCATATTTTTCATGCCACTTTTTGTCACATAATGAAAGCTCCAAAGAAATTATACTTCCCATGGAAGAAGCTTCATTTTCTTTCCGTAGAGAGAAAATGTCATAAACACTCTCACACAGAGAGCAGCAGAGTTGAATAGCCTGCTCTTGTCATACACATTCCTTCCTACTTGTTCACTTTTTATAAGCCGTAGTCCACTGCAACACTGGAGTCCAAGTACAAATCCACAGAAACCGAACAGTGCTACCAAGAATCCACTTCTTTCCTTCAAATGCTTATTGCTCTTGAGCATCTCTTTTCTCTTGGTCCCTCACAAAGACATTCCTCACTTTCTCCTTTTTTAGTCCTCTTTTGCTCTTCTACAACACTTGTCGATTGAGCTAAAGCAGAGGAGGTTATGTCAGTGTGCTCAGTTTGACTGCAGTAGGGTTTATTTGATTTTACCTGCCCTTCAGATGGTCTAAAGACAGCCTCCTCTGTCCTTTGTTCCCCTACATTTTGTTTTCTGTAAAGGCAAAGAACATAGCTGTCCTGCGCTGAGAGATACATGTCAGACCTTTATATGAGAACATGAGGTGTCTTAATCTGGGAAAACCTGTTGCTAAGATTAAGTCATGTTGCAGATTTGTAAATGCATTAAAATGGTTCCATAATCCTGGCCTGTTGTGCCAGTACACATGTAGAATCTTAAATACACTTGCACATTTAAACTCCAAAACTATTCAATAAAATTTCAATTAGATTAGAAAAGCTTAGGAGAGAGAGCTTTGTTGATCGATTTCTTCAATCACTACTAGGTTGCCTTTCATTCAGAAAAGACTGGCACCAGCAGTGCATGTGGGTGGGAAATGAGTGGGGGCAGTTTGTGTTTTTCAAGAGTGTCACATATGGACATGCTCATTAGTGTATTTATACTTTGGTTATAGAATGAATGTCTACAAATCACTCTCTTTATGTGTCTGTGTGGACATGAGAACAGATCTGTGTGGGTGGAGGTTGGATTTGTGTTGATTTCCACAGCTGATCTGTTGCTGTGCAGTGGGAGCACTATTTCCGTGTAATAACCATACAGAAGTCACAAATCTGTGCTGATGCAGGATGGCATGTGATCCACCTTTCTCCAAATATGTGGAAAGAGTAACTTTCCAATCTAAGAAGATGGGGGATTTCCCTCTCTCTTGTTAATTTTGAGACTGAGGAAGGTTTTTTTTATTTGTCAGTGGAGGCGTTTGTACCGCAGGAAAATAAAAAATAAAGAAATGCAATAGGGAGGCAGTGATGGGGAGATGTAGGAAAGAGGGAGCAGTTAACTCTTCTCCCCTCCCCCCTTCCTGTGCTACATCAACCCCTATTCTCCAAGCTTCAGTGTTTGACATCACACACAGAAGACCAATCAAAGCACTTGGACTTCCCCATTTTCCCTCCCTAGCTCCTCCCCTTCTGGTCCTTTATATATCCCCCATCAGTATGTTCAGCAGAGTGTACAATGTGCTGCCAGAGAGCCAACAGACAGAGAAACAGCCTGAGCAGAACGGAGAGAACGGAAAAGTGTGAGTCGATTTCAACGCTGATTTAGATGCCTTCATCTGAAACGCTCCAGCTATTCCTGCTCCAGTCATTTCGCTGGTCTCATACCGACCTCCTCCTCCTCTCACTCTTTCTTTGCCTTTATCTGTCTCTCTGTTTCTCCAGGCCAGAGGTGACCACAAACCTAATCCAAAAAGCCAACGCTGCAGCCTGGCTTCAGGATCCATCAGTCCACACGATCAGGATGGGCTGTACAACAGGCCACCTGGCATGCCAACCTCAGCCCCAGACCAGCTCGGAGCAGGAAGGTCAGGCCCTGGAGGCTGGTGGTGCCAAAGTCCCTGAGGTGCTCTCCTCACTGGAGCGTCTGTCCCAGGCCACTGGAGGCATGGAGAAGTCCTGGTACCGCTGCATCTTTCCCTTTGGAATCATTTCTTTGGTGATAGGTGTAGCAGGAACGGGGGTGACCTACTCCTATAATGACTTGCCTCAGACAAAAGTGGTGTCACTGGTGCTGCTTGTCATGGGTATTTTGCTGTTGTTGACGGCCACCGCCTGTTGGACTGCCCATAAGAAGAAGAGAAGGAAAAAGAAAGAGGGAGGTTCGTTCACCTCTGAACAGTGTCCCCTGTGAAGCACATGGGGAAAACAGTTAGGAACTTGAAAGCAGAGACATACCCAGGGCTGGGAGTTCAAGGATTGGCCAAAGAAGCTGCCATTTCCCCTCCGTCCTGTGCCAAACCCCCTCTATTCTTTATCACAAAGTTTGGCTCAGCTCATACTGGGGAGGGATGAGAAATCATATTGAACGGAAGGACAGATAGAAGGACGCTGATGATCTGTTTAGTCTGTAAGGTCTGGACCATTTTGGACGGGCAAGGAAGGATCACCAATGCCTCACACACTATTTTATCATCAGACAGCAGGTGTCCAGTGTCAAAACAACCTCAGAGGGGACACACACAAATATGCACTGCACACTGCATGCAGATTTACACACACAGATACATGGCCCTTGCAGTCTTCTCTCACATATGCACAAGCAGTTAAAGTGTGAGCTCGCAGACACCCAACACGCTATGCAGAACTGCTGCTGGAGTCAATGCTGGCGTCACTAGGCACGTCAGTCACAGCATTCCTCCTGCCAGGACAGGTGACCCTCCAAGAGGTCAGAAGTGGGCCAAAGACGGCAACCTGATACCCAGCTGAAAGAGCAGCGCACCAGCGTCAGCAGCCAGCGTCATTCACTTGTCCTGTGACACCGCAGCAATGTGTTGGGGGACTTTTTTCACGCAATGGGAGAGTGGAACTTGAGTCCACCAGGATCTTGCTGGCATCTGCATGAACGATAAGCTGGAAAGGACAGTGGATCTGCTGAGGAATAGGAAGGTTTTTGTCTGTCCTTACATGAAGTTTTGGGTAAACTACATAGGAAACAAAGATTTGCACATGTGGCCATGTCCATCCATCAAAAGAATCTTTTGTCAATACCTTCAGGGCCTTTTGTAGCTTCAGGTCCACGTCATAAAGGGGCGTAATATCAATTCTCTGACTGACTGATTGTCCTCATGAGAATGTGTGAACATTTACGGCTAGGCTCCTGTCTACGTGGGACAACCCCAACTCCACACAGGGCAGGCCAGGATTATTGAAGGACATTGCCCGAGGGGACATGCCACTGCAGGGATACTTTGACTGATCCTGCTCCCCTGTGGCCCCTCCCATTTGGTGCCTTGAGCAAGCACTCATGGAAAAAGGCTCTGCTGCATTCCACCATTTCCATCTGAACTCCCTACAATTACCCCCCTTGTTCTCTTGTTTTACCCCAAGAGCCTTCTTCTCATCTATCTCATATGCCTTCCCTCTTCTTCCGTGCCCACTTTTTAACTTATTCACCTAATTTTAATACAGCCCAGGTAGTGTCTACAGCCTTTCACAGAAATGACAGACACTGATCTTAAATTTAAGCCACACAATCCACATAGTATCTCTGTGCCAAAGAAAAGTGATTTTTTTTTTTTTGCTCCAAGGGGAAAGAATATTTACGAAGAGTGAGTGAAAATCCCTTTGTCAATATGGTACAAGGTTGTGCTCTTTTGAATACAGATTAATGTTTGTGCTCTAAGTGAAGGTGGGATTTCCCTTTCCTTTGCCTTTTCTTTTAAAGAGAGCTGCTGAATGTAGCTGCACTCAGCTCCACAGCTGTGAATAGGTGCTTTCTGTGGGCGTGTGGTCTCACAGGATGAGATACACAATGGCATTTTTATTCTTGTCTTAAACATTCTTGTTTCTTTCACTGAATGTAACATGGGATGGAAAATCCAACTTCTGTAAGGAGAAAGTGCAATGTGTAGAAAGTGAGAAATGTCTAGACTGATCCAGGTCAAGGACTGTGGACCACCACTGCTTTGCGCTTGAGAATTGTCATTGATCACTGTTGCATTGATTTTTGCTACCAGTCTAGTGACGCATGTTGCTGAGAAAAATGTGTTGATGCATTCAGAAGTAGCAGTTAACGCACAATGCCAAAGACTGTCATGGAGGCCAGCTTGTCAATTAGAAGGGTGCAACTGCCTGCCTGCTTCAATAGACACTCAATGGATCAGTCCATTCTCCCACTTTTTTTCCAGCCCAATGTGCACTTAGATCTTCTGTTGCATACTGATTGTGAGCTAATCTACGTTAGTTTAAAGAAAGGGAAGGGAGGGAAGAAGGCTGAAATAAGAAGGCAATAGCCTAAGACAAAAGCAGAACCATGAAGTCATTCCTTTCATTTTTATGTAGAAGTAAGGAGCCATCTCTGTGAGTAGAAGTGTCCTAGCCAGAGCAGTCCTGTTCTTAGGGGATGTGATGCTTTACTGGTAATAACAGGGAAAATGCTCAGCTGAGTGGATTGAATGCGTCTCTGATTCTTTTTTACTGCAGTTATAATATAGATCTGTCTGTATTTCAAAACACTTTCAAAATGCATGGCCACATCAGTTTGTTTTGAAGGTAGACATTCAAGAAAATGCTCATGAATCATGTTTATGAGTATGTTTGGGGTTGTTGTTTTTTTTTTTTAATCTCAGGGTAGTTGTGTCCTCTGGACAGTAAGACAAGAGAGAAGCCCTAGGATTACATTACATCAGACCATTGCAAAGACAGCATAGCACATATGCCTCACATATGCCTCACATTTCTGTCTCTGCCATGTTACAATCATGTGAGTTAGTGTTAGCTGTAATATGAGGACTGTAGATGGGTAGAAGTGGAATTGAACATTAATAAGATCATCAAGTGGGCAGTTGTAAGAAGTGACGAAAGCTGTACATGCAAATTATTTCTGTCTTTGGTTGATATTGCGTCTTTTACAGAAAAAGATGTTTGAGAGAGAGAGAGAGAGAGAGAGAGGATGAGATACATAGGAAGCAAGCAAAAAAGGAAAAAAACAACAACAACAAAACAAAAACACGACAAGTCCACACACTTTTACAGTGCCCTGAAATTTGGCTTGTGTATCAATGCAATTTTCACATGTATAAATTTTACTATGTAATACATTGTAGTTGCATAGTTGTACTTGCTAATTTTCAAATTATATTGTGTCAGTGTTTTGTCACTAAAAATAGACAGCGGGAGACCAGAAATTGGTTAGAGATGCAAAGTGATTTCCCTCCTGCCTTCTGAAAAATAAAAGGGAAAATCTACCTCTCTGTTGTGAGGGAAGTCTATCCCTCACCCAGCAGACAGCCGTGCTGTCTGCTGATTCTATTTGTCATTCTAGAGACAAAATTTATGTTTGTTTGTGTGCCCTCTAATATTTGGTGCTGTATATACAATTGTTTATATTTCTACTGTATATTTCTACATATATGTCAATTTAACTGATGTATTAAATGATGTAATGTGAATACCTTGGTCTGTGATGTTCTAGTTTGTATCTTGAAGGAAGAAAATTTAGATTTATTAAAAATTCTTTTGTATTGAACCACCTTCACTCTCGAAGATAACACAGAATTGTCAAAAGAGTAGGAGCAATATGCTTCATTATAACAGATCTGAAGGAACATCCAGACACGGCTGAAAATAAAGGAGAACAAAGACAGATGGGGACTGAGAAGTGGTAAAAAAATAGAGTAACATTGTTTTTTAATAATGTGCACATTAGATTATAATTGTCACCAAACCACTATTAACATTCAACATAAAAACCACATTTGGTTGATGAGAACACCTGAAATTCTAACACATTTCAATGTGCTGCCCTGCCAGCTTGGACAACTTGATCAGAAATCCAATGACATGTGGGATGCTGTGGGATGGTTGTTATGAAAACAGATTGACCAGCAGATATCAGAATGAATGACGCCCCCTACAGGCAGAACTACACAAAAGGTAATTACGCCACAGCAACAAACACGTATAGCATGTAACCACCACAAATGACTGTGAGAATAAGATGGATAAAACCGCTGAGTTGACCAGTTTAGTTAGTTAAACTGATAAATAGAGCCTATTTTTTGTCACTCACGCTGGGAATTGACTGTGGGTGTGGAGGGAACAATGTTAAAAGTTGGAGTGAAGGGGCGGGGGAGGCCAGCAGGGGCAAAGTGCAGATGGGGTGGAAGTGGTGAGTTGGATTGCTCAGGTCAGCAGAGATTACAGGAAACTAGATGGGAGCAACTCATCCGCCTCCCAATGTCCTGAACTTGGCTTCAGACCAAAGTGCTTTTTGGCTTTTATCTTACTTTGAATAAGATGCAGCTTACATCATCTTAATTTGCAGCAGCCACAGGCAGCAAAAATGACATTATGAAATCTGGGTTTGAGCCATACTTGAACCTGACAAATGTTTTATCCAAATCCCTGATTAACAGCATCCATGTGAAGGACAGCTGTGTATTTGATTAGTTATTGTCTCCTCCTGGCTCCAAATCATAACTTTGTTTGATACCTTTGACATTAGGTTTTTCTTCCTCAGCTGGAGGCAAGTGTAGAAGGAAATTGTGGACTAGATAAAATCACACAAACAAACTTCATGTAAAATATTAAGTTAAATAAAATGCACGCTAAATGGAGCTATTGTAATACAACCAAATGTGACGAGGAGTTATTGGATTTCTGGATAAATAACAATGGCAGACTTCGCAAATGGCCAATATGCAAAAAATAATTACATTGTTTGGTCTACTCCAGCATGAATCGCTTCTTTTTATCTCAAGTGTCAGTGTTTCAGTTTCTAAAGTTTTTTCTCAAAATTATGTTCTGTTGGGCTTTGAAGGACAGGCCTTCAACTGTTAAGGTGTGAAGTTATCACTTCCATCAAACTCAATGATTTTCTGTCAGAGGCTAAATCTATATAGCAACAAATCTTTTCACGGAAATCATCCTGAGAAAGAATGGATGCTTGACCAACTCAGCAAAAATTGTAGATTTGGTCATCATCATTTTTGAACGCTTTGATGTTTTATTGCTAGAATTATTTTCAATTGAGGTTAAACGCAGCAAGCATTTTCTTTCCCCTATTGACATTACGAGTCACTTTTGTTTTTTTCCTGAGAAAATGGTTGAGATGGGTTTCTATGGAAACAGTGACTGCATCCGTCTGAGGAAGTCACAGCCTCTGCCCAGTCTGAGGTCACTTAGCTATGAGATAATTTGATCATACAACACATCCAGAGGACCTCATGCTTCAACAGCCATAGAAAAAACAAGATTAAATGTATTATCCGTGATCCCAGAAGGAGCAAAGAAAATACTCAGATGACTTACCCTTTTGGAATGGCTTTTGGATATAGATTATATAAAAAGGTTTTAGGTTTAATTTAGAGAGAAAATGTCTTTTATTCACCTTAAAGGAAAGAGGTAACAAGCATGTGACCAATAAATGCTCTGACAGGAACAAATGATAATTTGTGGTAGTACACTGTGTTCCTTGACCAGCAATTACAAGGAGACCATTGAGCCAAGAGGGCCTATTATTTTCAATGGGAATCCAACACGATGGCCTTAATCATGATTTCATTTCCTCAAAAGCGGTTTCGTCAAAGGCTGAAATACTCAGATGCCTTATTTGTTTATTTCTACATGGTCACACAATTATTGATGATTTGATAAGGGGTGTTGTGTAATGTACAAAAGGACACAGGGCCCAACCTAATGATTCCTTATTGTCCTCCATCACACAGCACATATCGATAACTTGCTCAACTAGAGTTTTCATTCTTTGTGTGTAACCTTTGTTCATACATACTCAGCTTTACATTTGGTTTCCCTTTAACCCTATAACCCTTCAATTTTATATTATATTCCATTGCAATGAACCCAGAGTGACAACTGAAAACATGCTTTCTTGTTTCTAAATCTTGTGACACAGTCTACAGGTGCTCATGTGTCTTAAAAATATCATAAAATTTCTTCTGAGAGAGGTGCGTTACGAATGAGAATGAAACAATGAATATAATTTAAAATGTTGCCTTTATTTGTGTGGGCATAGGATAGGGATTTTGTTGACATTTCAATCAAATGTAGATCTAATGAAACAAAGTTAGCCATTTTTATTTACAACTGAGCAAGAATGGATCTCAAATAATCAAAATATACAAATTATTTAAAAACATAATAATAGATATATGATGAAGTAATCTTTGTTTCATGTCAAAATTGAATTGCATCTTCAAATGCCTCCAGGGCAGTAGCACAAGGCCAAGTTGGTGCTTTGGCTGGTTTAATGATAGGAATGTGAATCCAGCTATAGTTTTACGACAAATTAGCTTTAAAAATAAAAAATAAAAACAAAAAACAAAAACTAGATTAATCAAAGAGGATTTAGTCAGCATAGTCTCCATTATGATTACAATTTGGTCTTTTTTTTTAAATCAAGACAAATTTGCAGAACTTAAATATTGTTTTTTCACTCAACATTTCTAAAACACGTTAGGGCCTTATATTAATGAGGTGCCAGAGCCCTCCGTTCAAAACTGTGCGCCTGTCCCTTTAAAGTGGTACCTTTAAACTGTACTTCTTCTTTAACTACATGACCCATAATGCCCAGTAAAGAGGTGGCTCTGTGGACGCGCTTCATAATCAGGTCAACCAATCATATAAGTCTACTGGCGAGCGCGTACTTCGAAATCGCGTTACGTTGTCCAATGACCTTCGGATGTTTTACAGTTTATAAACACAGACCAATCGCCTACGCGAATCCTCATACTGACCAATCAGAAGGCCGTAATGGAATAGCTGGGCGTCATGGTGTCCGGCCAATCAGATTGAATGTGGAATTTAAACGGTGAGCGCGGGCGGTCCTACAGTAGCAGTGGGGCGGGGCGAAGAAATGGGGACGCGTGCTTGAATTTGAATTCATCCTCCACCTTCCAACTTGTTGGGATATTAGACAACTAGCAGAGCAGAGCCGAGCCGAGCAGAGCAGTCAGAGCAGAGCAGAGCAGTCAGACAGCTCCACTGACACACTACCTGCTGTAATATCCGCTCCAGTACTTTGTTTGGTTGTGATATTATCATCGGTATCGTCGCAACGTTTAAATCACTGCAGGGTTGTAGCTAACATTACAGGCATCACGCATCGCTGTTTAAAGAGAGATCACTGCACTTGCAATGAAAGTGGGCGGTAAGTAACATAAACTTTTACTTTTCTCCCCAGAAATATGGAAAGTGGTTAATTCAGGGCGAGACTTTGAGTTGAACGTGTGTTCAACTTTAGCATTTTCACAGAGTTAGCAGGGGTAACTAGCTACTAGCCGGCAGGGACGTTAACCGGTAGCCATGGCTTCTTCCTACTGTGGTTTTAAACGGGCCAATGTTGATTGTATTTGTGTAAAACGTGTCGCATCCTGACATTTTGATCATTTGTGGTGATGGATAACTGACATATTTATTTGTACTTCAGTAAGTAGGGTCTTAACTCTGCGTTGGTTGTAATTGAGTCACAGGAGGGAAATTTGGGCGCCCACTTGGTTGGACTTCCAAGTCAGATATACTCAGCTCTCGGTCGTTAAAAAGCTCAGTGTTGACAACTATTTACTATATGATCATGTGGGCTCGTTTTAATACCTTCGGGATCATCAGCTGCTCATAAAATTAAATATTTTTGCATTGGAATAGAGGTTTATCCAGACCATCCGGGGATAACTTACGTTAGTCATTTTGAATGTGGAGCCATAACCTTCATCTCGGTGGGACTTACTACCAGCTAACCTACCAACATGCTACTGGCCTGCTTTACACAAACTGCAAATATTGGTATGACAGAAATGTGAGAATTACTCTGCTATCCTTGCACTGAGATGTGAAATACTTCTGGGTTATTTGTGTGTGTGTGTTTTGTTCAGTTCAACTGTCTTATCCTATCTACTGTTTCAGGCACTGAATATGAAAACCATGCAAAAAAAAGTGGGAGACCTGATAGTTTGAAATGTATGGACTATCTAACTTTTAATTCCTTGTCCTTTCAGTCCACTGCCGCTGTTCAAAATGCTACTCGGTTCCAGCACGGAAGCGGGTCCGTAAGCGGACCTCAGCTCTAACTTTGCTGTCTCTACCTGAGGAGGTCCTCCTCTGTGTGCTCCAGTGCCTCTCTGCTGAGGACCTGCTGTCTGTCAGAGCAGTGAGTGAACATACACATTGTGACACTCATACACAACCTGTGATGCCATCTCAGATTTATTGTGACCACTTGTTACGATGGACCACAAACTCAAACTCATGTTTGATTAATTTTCTTAACTTCTGTCACAGGTTCACTCACAGTTGCGGGACATTGTTGACAACCACTCCAGTATATGGGCCAGGATTAGTTTCAGGGACACGTGGCCATCACCCAACAGCTTATGGCTATTTGAGAGGTACAGTAATTTCTATTGAATCCCAAAAAGAAATATGTATTTGTTTTTATTTGAGGTTTTTTTTTAATCTATGTGGCTGTGTGTTTTTTACTGGAAATCTTTCTTCTCCTTCAGAGCTGCCGAGAAAGGAAATTTTGAAGCTGCTGTGAAGCTAGGCATTGCTTATCTGTACAATGAAGGACGTAAGTTAAACACTATACGACTTCCCAATTCAATCATTTGCTTATAGTTGATTTCATGTTCTTGTTGCATATAAAATTTGAAAACTAACAGAGGTCAAGTAAAATTATAAGACATAACAGTCCCAATAAATGCTCTCAGTGAATACTGCTCCTCTCTTAGCATCTCTCTCCCACTCCACCAGCATTGCTGAGCGATGAAGGAAGAGCGGATGTTTGTGGTCGTAAGGCCTCACACTTCTTCAGCCTGGCAGAGAGTCTGCGCTCTCCCTCGGCTGATCCCTTTATCTGGGTGTTCATCCGTCCACCATGGTCACCCACTGGCAGCTGCTGCAAGGCCGTGGTGTTTGACCGTCTGAAAGCTGAGTGCGATATCAACGCGGTATGTTTTTCTACTGGCATTTTTGAAAAGCAAACTTTCGTAGGATATTTAGTTGCATTAATTTTTACCTTGTTTAGCAACTGATAAGCACAAGTGTTCCTTATCTGTTGTTATTGATGCAAGTTTGAAGTCAGTGGAAATGGGAATATAACTTATGCTCTGGGAAAAATAGACGTTTCCCACTTTTTTCTGGCCTACTCAGACCAAGAACCTGCTCCTTGTTTTCATATTCAATATGTTTGTCACTTGACCAAACAAATTTCTATCTGGGCTTACTGTCTTTTTATTGCTTTTTACATTGTACAAACTGTGAATTTCTTTAATTCACAGCAAATTTCACATTATATTTCCAACATAGATTATTTCATATTATGCTAGATTGTGACATGTTCAATATTTCAAATGTTAACGTACTTTGCTCTTGTCTCTATAGGAGAAGAGGGGGCCCTTGCTGCACTGTTTGGCCAGAGTTCTGCATCTGTTTGAAGTGAGTATGAAAAGGAGACTTAATCTGACTGGGTGTGATTAGCCCAGTTTCTATTAGCCCCTAATCAAAAGTGTAGAGCTGCTGTCACAGAAGGCTGTCTGGCTACTCATGAGCACTACAGATCGGATTGTTAATGTTTTCTCGTCTTCATATATCACAGCTGTTGCTGTACATTCTCTGTTGATTTTCCTTTTTTTTTTTTTTTTTTTATTGACATCTGGAACTTTGTTACCTTGTCCCAGGAGGATGAAAAACACTCGGATGCCATTTCTATGCTGGTGGAGTCTTCAAAGGCTGGTTGTCTGCAGAGCTCCTACCTGTTGTGGGAACACAACCGTAAAACAGCTGTGAGTCTAAATTTGCCATTTTCTGTCCTTCTCAAAGTTACTTGTTGAGTTACTTTGATCATCGTCATTTGAAATTAGTTATAAAATTCACTATACAAAAAGCTTTTGTCTTAATGTCAATTTGCAACTGGGTGTTAATTATTTAAATATCAGATGGCTGATCCAGGAAGGTACCTCCAGTGCATCCGAACCCTCAGAGACTTTGCTGCCAAAGGATGCTGGGAGGCACAGGTGTGTGACTTAACATACTAGCATCTTGAACCAGTACATTAATTTGGGAGTTTATTTAATATGCATATTCTGTCTTGTGATAATGCCTGTGTCAGTCTACATCGTTATTCTCTCTTGGTTACCCTCGCCCCCCAAAAAACCAAAACCCCTTTCCAATAATACAAAGGACAAAATAATTTTTCTCTTTTGACAGCTTTTCTTGTCATGTTTTTGTTTCCCCATTTCCTCCACTCCTCCATATGTCCACAGTTAGTTTGTTCTTATTGAAGCGTTATGAGGCAGTGTCAAGAGGTCTTGACAGTTGATGACATCTTTCTTCTTCTCTGCATTGCCTTTTAAAGGCCAAGCTGCACCACAGAATTTCAAAAAATATGAATCATCTAAGTCACAAAATCTGTAATTATAGCAACAACTAATGTCAAACGCAACCTTATTGTTAGTGTTTTGTGTGATTCAATTCAACAAAACAATTATGCCATTTTTGTGAAACAGCTATGTAACATCTTTGCTGTCCCCAGCTCTCGTTGGCCAAAGTGTGCAGCCGAGGGAATCCGCTTGGTTTGAAGACAAAAGCCTGTTCTGACTTAGTGGCGCAACTTTTCAGCTCCTCTAACCTGGCATCACGGCCCTGTTCTCAAGACATCCTCAGACGAGGCATCAAGGACACCATGAGGTAGACATCAACTGAAACTTTACCATTATTACTCTGTTGGTGAATAATGTCTTAAAACAATTAAATGCTCCTATTGGTGACCTTGTGATGACTCTCTATGTTTTGATCATCATAGCTGTCTTAAATGACATTACTTAGAGTATAGTAGATAAAAATGGAACAGAGCACAAGGCTTCCTGTCAAAGAAGGAAAAAAGAAAGCTATCCTTTGCAATGTAGGGAACATGCCACAGAGCTATTGGGAAGATTTTAAATAATCAAATTGTGTGTTTATTGTTCAAAGTGGTTGTGTGTAACTTTACTCTAGATGATGCTAAACAAACTTTGGGTCTCAAATTTGTGTGATTACCCACATTTAGATTACTTCAAATGATATTTCCTCAATTTTCTTTGACTAGAAATTTGAGATATGTCATTTTTGATTCTTTTTCATTTTAATTTGTCTTTCTCCCACTGTAGGTACATTCTGGTGGACTGGCTTGTGGAGGTAACCACCATGAAGGACTTCTCCAGCTTGACCCTGCATGTGACAGTGGGTTGTGTGGATCGTTACCTAGCTCTTCGCTCTGTCCCAAAAGCTCGCCTTCAGTTGCTGGGCATCGCCTGCATGGTAGTTTGCACACGGTGAGAATGTCTATTCTTTGAATTATCCATGCCCTGATATGGTTGTATACTGTTTAGGGAATGAAACAGCAAAACCAGGAAGAGGAATTTAATATTTGGAGGCAAAAGTAATACAACTAAATGTTTTTGTTTTGTTTTTTTTTTTTTTTTGACAATATTTGGTTCTGTTCTTTCCAGCTATATAAGTAAAGAAATCCTGACCATCCGTGAAGCTGTTTGGCTCACTGACAACACCTACAAATATGAGGACTTAGTTCGAATGATGGGAGAAGTTGTCTCTGTGCTGGAGGGAAAGATCAGGGTGAGTAGAACAAAGTGCCCTGGTATCGCAGTATATGTGCTGAACGTATATTTCTCTCCCAATTCATGCTTTAATTTTTTGCTACCACTAAATTTGAACATTATCTACAGAAATAGCAATTTTATGTGCTTTCCTTTTAGAGCCCCACACTGCTGGACTACGGCGAGGTGCTATTGTCTCTGCTGCCTCTAGAGAGGCGGACCACTCATCTATTTAGCTACATTTGTGAACTGTCACTGCTCTACTCTGCTCTCGCTACACAACCACCCTCCAAACTTGCCTGTGCTGCACTGCTGCTTACACGAGCACTACATCACTATGGTATTTACACACACTCACACGTATGACACGTCTATTTGAAAAGATGTTTCATGTACATTTGTGCACATAAGAATAACAAAAAAAATTTTCCCTAATGTTTTTTTAAACACAAATAATTTACAACTTTAGTTAGGTGTAAAGTTTATGTTCACTTTGATTTATATATGTTGTCTTCCTCTCTGCAGCTCCGCTGTGGCCCAGCCAGGTAGCTGACTACACAGGCTTCTCCAAGCAAGACCTTGTCTCCCTTTCTGTGCTGCTTTATGTAAAGTGGTAAGTTTCTCAAAGTATGCATTTTGACTGGCCAAGAAATGTACTTCCGTTGTTCTTTTCATCATCAGTCTGTCTGCTCATGTTTGCACATCCACACAGGCAGAGCACTCAAACCCTTTCTTTTTCTTTGAATGAGTCATGATGAGATCAGTTGCAACAATGATTATATTGGTTTTACCAGTTAAACTTAATCTGCTGGGACCTCACTCTGCATCCTAATGACCCAATTTGTCATCAGTCCAAATAAATCACTTGAATTACATCTTCTGAATAGGTTAAGTAAGATGCCTCCACAGCTATGGGCCCATTGACTTGTGTTACTTATGTGTCTTGTGACGCATAACATTTACTTCAGTTTTCTTCTATGAAAAGAGAAAATAAGGATTGATTAATTTGTCTGGTTATTTTCAATGCTAATATTAGATAAAGGATTATTTGAATATCTGAGCTTTAAAACGGATAGCCTTTAATATTTTAAAGTAAACTGGAAGCCCGGGGAAATGCAGAGTCATAACACAGTAGAAGGCATTTCTGTGTGAAACCAAGGGTGAGTCATTGAGAAGTACCTCAAGTCATTTTGATAGGTGAGCGTTGTGTTGACAAACTGTAATTCTCAAATGGATAAGTAATAAGATTTGTCCCCAAGAGCTGATTATAGAGATGCAACAAGCAAAGTGGATCAAACTCACCCCCCAACTCCCTCCACTCTCTTTTCTCAGTTTCAATCAAGATGTTCCCAAAGATTACAGGCATGTGTCTCTAACTGGAGTTAAGCAACGGTTTGAAGATGATGCCTACCAGAACATCAGCAAGGAAATGGTACATGATTTTATTTATTTATTTACATTTACTTTCCCACAATATTTCACTGAATGGATATTCAGTAAGACCTTCATTTAAAAACATTTCTAAATTGTACTATGGTAGGTGACAAATTGGTTCAAAATCTAACTGTTCACTGATTTATTTATTTTTTTATTTCATGGCCAACCAAGGTGATGGATTTTAAAGAACTGTGCCAGATCTTGGAGATTCCTGAGGTGGAACCTCAGATGGAGCCTCCCAGCCCCACCAGCAGTCAACCAGCAGATATCCATACTTTCCTTGCCTCTCCATCCAGCACCAACAAGAGGTAGACCTTGAATATAAGTGTTTACTCATTGTTTCAGCTACTCATTGCTTCAGCAATCCATAAAATTATAGGGGGTAAAAAAGGACACTGTCTTAGCTTTGGAAAACATTGTATCACCAATCGGCACTTGACAGACATAAAAAGAATTCAGTTATGAGAAACAACTCATTACCAGCAATGTGTCACCCCCTTTACTCTTGCACATTTAGCAGCTTTTATATTTGCTATGTCCCCAGTGCAACATTAAAACTGTTTTCACCATAAGGTATTTGTTTGTGCCATCTGTGAGATGCTGCAGTGACTCACTGTAACCCACGGTTTGTTTCCTAATCCCAAGGAGACGTGATGACAGTATGCAGGCCCACAGAGCGAGCTTTGTGGCCACGCCCACAGCAGAGCTGTCTAATCAGGAGGAGATGCTGCTGGGTGACATCCTGGACTGGAGCTTGGATTCTTCCTCTTCGGGTTATGAGGGTGACCAAGAGGAGGAGAGTGAGGGGGAGAAAGATGGTGATTGTAAGTGGTGATGATTAATAGAATATAAATGAACTAATCACTAGGTAAGGGAGACTAATGGATGGGTCACTCTTCCAGCAGTACATTTTCTGACTATAGATGACTGAGCAGTTGCAATATCCAGCACAGTAAAGCAGAATAGAAATTTAAACCTTATTATAATATAGCCAATGTCATGGACAAATGTTGATGGATGATATGCTGCTCTGCTGCCCATATGTATAAAATGTGATCAGAGTGACTTGCTGTTAAGAACTGACAGTTCTTGTCTTTCCACAGCATCAATGATTTCTGTCAGCCTTCAACCGTTGGATGATGCAGACAGAACATCAGATTACTGCAGAGCCCTGTCCAGTGATGAAGACAGTTACTGTGAAGCGGTAAGGGGGGTGAAGAAGGATTGCCAAGGCCAGGAGCCTCTCTCTCTCTCTACAGACCTTCACAGCTCAGGATACTCCTCAGTCCTCTGCATTAGCCCCTCATCTACATGCTCCTCTTCTTCCCTCATGCCTTGTACTTTCAAGAGTTTTACCACTTCTCTCGGTGCAGCTTCTGCCAATGCCCAGCCAGGCTTCCGTCTTTTGGTGCCCATGCAGAGGCCCCGGGGCACCTCCAGCAAACAAGTGAAAAGGAAGAACTCAGCAGCTCATAGTGGAGGAGAGGTGGAAAGAGATGAAAAGGAGGTCAGGAAAGAGGACAACTATTCCACCAGCATAGGGTTTCTGAGCCTATAGACAGTGTTTTGTTTCGTTGTTGGTGTTTTTTGTTTTTTTTTTTTGTCTGTTGTTGTTGGTGTTTTGTTTTGTTTTGTTTTTATGGCCCAATGATCTTCACAGATCATCTGCTCAGTTGTCTTCGAGCACTTTCCTTTAGTTTGCAACGCTGTTCCTCACCTGTCAGTCTGCACTGGTCCATCAAAATGACAGAAGATCGAGAAGCTTTGAGGTTTAAGAAAAGTAAGGGAAAATAAATAAATATATAAATATACCTGAAAACTTCCTTTTCTGTCAAATCACATTTCATTTCCATGTTTACAGGTATATCAAATTTGAAATACCTCCCATGAAAGTACACTCACAGTCAGCTCTCATACCACTGGAAAATGACTTTCCTCAGGACCCATGTATAATGTTTGCCATATCTGTTTTACAGTCTTTAACAACAACCTATCTCAAATCATGTTTGATAGTGGTGCAAGAACCTCACAGACTTTTCTGGGGGGGAAATGTTCAATGTCTTCACCGTATTAAAAAAAAAAAAAAATAAGAGAAGAAAAAAAACATAGCCACCATGTTATTGTGATTGTTTCGATGATTATCATAGTCTCTGATATGCACTGTGTCAAGAATCTATATTATCTTTGGTGAATGTCATCATCAGGTGACTACTCTTTAAGGTCATAGTTGATGAAATGTGTATCTGAAGTCTAATAAGTATGATTGTATGAATTCTTGTTTTAAGTTCTGCATGTGTTTGCCAAAGGTACTGTTGTGTCATTTGTGTTTTCAGGGGCATCTATTTCAAAAGAAACAGAGCTGTGAAATAAGTCTTTTGGTAGTCTGCATCTTCTATGGTTTTGTACTTACACACCAGTTATGATCAGATTTTTGATGAATGTTGTCCAAAAGACCTGCAGCACACTAATCCTTTCAGGAACACTAGTCTGATATTTTAGACAATGTTACCTGTTGAGATCTTGACACTATGTTTAGTAAGGTGTGTTTAAGCCAAGAATGACCATCTGGTTGAGTACTGTACAAATCCCCATCCTGCATCATATATTAAATAATCTGCTCAGAAACAATGAGGCACTTGGAAAAGCTGAAAAAAATAATAGTTCTTTACGCAGTTTCCCTCCCATATGAATTAGGTCTAGCACTATTTTCATCACAGGAGAAGCACAATTTGATGAAATGTGACCATTTTTTTATGCTTGAACAATCAATGCTAAAGTATTTTTAAATTGATTTGTTTTACATCCTTTGAAAGAAATGGAAGCTCTGACACTAAAGGAAAATTATTACTTGATGGGATTTTATGAGTACTTTATCCCTCTTTCACAGTATACAGTGTCTAAATGATTGTGACTGACTGTAAATACATTTTAAACTGTTACTCCAGACTGGTTCTCGCCTGTGTTTTATAGCTGTACATAGTACAATATGTATAAATGGACAAAAGGAAAAGAACATGCCACTACTTGAAATTGTTTTTGCTTCATTCCAAAAAGGCAGTGTTTGTTTTGAAATGTCTGTTTTTCTACAGTAGATTGTTTCTTCTTTAGACCTGTGAATATGTAATTCTTTTGTATTGAGTATAAATAAAACAAGCCATCATGCCAATTTCTGTTTGATGTCAATTTCCACACAAACACTGTTTGATTTGTAACAGATTTGCCTCAAAATGTCCCTAGGTTTGTTTTAGCAAGATGCGAATAAGATGATAAATACCTCAACTTATTGTAGTGTGTTTTCCCAAGCAAGCTGTTTTTCTTGGATGTCGGTGGACTTGTAAGAGCAACAATAAGATATCATGTTTCCTGGGAAAAATAAATTACCAAAATGAAACCCTCGTGCACACTGTGTCCGTACAAAAATCAGGTGGCACCATTTAGCAGAGTTGGGGCCACGACTACAGTACAGTGCGTTAACGTCTCAGCTCTGATTAGTCTTTTCTTTTTTTGCAAGTTATCTTTAAATAGAGCAGTTCTGTTGAGAGACTTCCCCTGAAAGTTTCACACAGCTAACTAATTTTTAATCCTCTAGTTCACATCTTAGTTTCTTTTCCTTGTAATTACAAGACTAAATGGGTCAAACAGGAAGCTTTCAATGCTGGTTTAACAGGGATATGAATCAGCATTCAGACTTGGATAAACATTATCTGGTAATTGTCCATTGTCTGCAATGTGAAATGTCAACTCTCGCTCTCACAGTTTGGTAAAGCCCCCACAGTACCGAAAAAATAAATAAGAAATAAAAAATACAGTCCTACAATATGCTCTACAGGCCTGTGCAGTCTGTACTACAGAAATGTCACTGATTTGCATAAGGCTCAATTTACTTTCCATGTGAAGTGGTGTGACTTAAGATATAAAACAGGAAGGCTTTGTTGCAGATGGTGTTCAGGAATGGTATGATTTAAGATCAATGTTTCGGTGGTGTAGGAAGTCAAATTTGCACTTCACTACAATGCTTGAGCAAATGTACAGTTGCATTCAGTCATTTAACTTTTGAGTTGCCTTATGTGGCTTGAAAGATCTGGCTTGACAGGACTACAGACAGGATATTATCAGTGTCTTCAAAAAACCCTAAAAGTAAAGTATTTCCTGGATGAAAGGACGTAAAGCCATACTATAATTTTTAAAAGTTAACCTGCTACGAATATTCTTGCATAAAAAAAAGCAGGAACAACACACGACATTTTTTCTAATATAGTTTCCAATCATAACTACATTAGTTAAAATAATACATAAACATGAGCTAAAACAAATAAAAAATGTTATTTATAGATTGTAGTTTTGCTGCAGATGCGGTCATGAAGTCCAGGTGTTGCGATCACGTGACACTCCCCTCACACTGACATCACGTGACGCGTTTTGTTGACGGTTGTCCCAACATTTTCCGATGAATTCACGAGCTAATCCCGCAGCTGGTGCAATGTCATCTCGCTAGCAGGCACCAAAAAGGACGGGAGCTCAACAAATATTAGAAAATCGGGAGCGGGTTCCGGACGTCCTTGGCTTGACTAAATGTCCGACCGAGCCCGGGTGGTGTCGGTGAGGGACGAAACCCCGCAGTGATGGTCTTGTTATCGGTTTAAGACAAAAAGGAGGTACCGTTCACCTCGACAGGAAAACGGGATCATAGCTGTATGAAGTCCGTGCGCCGCGTCCCGCTTTTTTGAGGTAATTCAACGTAGTTTTGTGACTTGACACTGGCGGGTCTCTTCGTTAAACACATTTGGAGATAGGACTGTGAGTCAGCACATTTATTATTTCAGAGAAAAGCTAGCTTAGTCTCGCTGCTCCCTCATTAGCATTCAACAGAATCCATAGGGATTGACGGGCAGGTCGATTGTCCAATCAGAAGGCAGAATCCTGCATTGGACCAACCAGAGCCGAGAAACTGGTTCAGACAACAAGGAAATCAGTCATTTATATTATGCTTTTTATGCACATTGTTTACGACTACACGATAATACGTGTAATGAGACTTCAATTACAAGGATGACATTATTATTCTAATATGATCGTTTAACAGAATGTAGTGTCTCAGAGCCGAATGACGTTATTTCAAACAAACACACAGTCCCAATATAACCTTTTGCGTTGTACTCATGAAATGGTGTGCTTTACTGTGAGGTCAGAGAATGCTGAGGTGAAAACATTGATATCTGGTAGCTGTAGCTCTACCAGTTCATATTTATTGATTGTCCCCGTGCTCTGTCTTTGTAACTCAATTAGTATTTAGTAGCTCAGTTTGATCAGGTTTGTGTTTGAGTCTTTGCCAATCATACATCTCTGTTTGATTAAAAATGATAATCACCTTTTGCTTGTCCAACTGGTTCAGCATGATATTGTCAACGGCCTGTTCTAATCCTTATTTGCCAGCTGAATTCATTTCCAGGTTCATATCACCTCTGTTTTGTATAGTGACTCTGAGGAATTTCCCCTGTTTCTGTTTCTGAATATAACATAAATTTCATTATAATCTTGAGAATGCTGATTGCTCAGTATCACTTCTCTTTTTTGCTACTTTGTTTTATATCTTTTTTTTTTGTCTGTGTTGAATGGAAACTGAAATTAGAAACCTTTTACAACTATCACAGTTGGTCGGACTGGTTTTAAAAACTCATTCAAGAAGAAAATTTACATCAAAATATAATGTTTCAAAGTTTATATTGGGGACTTTACCTGAAACTTTAAAATGTCACTCTGTTTCTGTCTCCAGCCACTGCAGAAGGCTGATTGGACTCCACTGTGCCCTGTTTCCTGATCAAAATGGCTATTATGAGGCAATTTGGACTGTTGGTGTGGAAGAACTATCTTCAGCAGGTGAGTTTGACCAAGATGACATTGCACTCAGTCTGCATTTGTACTTATTAGGTGGTGACCTTGTTTGCAACTGTGAATTATCAGGCACAGCTGTGTTTTCAGAGCAGAGGCTCTTATGGCAGTGTTTATTAAGTTACAGGCTTGTGTGACATCATAAATAAAGTAAACTGACTAACACTGTTTTCTGCAACTTTGTGAAGTTATCCAGCCACTTGGAAACTGTTTGATCCCAGTATGCCTGTAGTGTGTTGTTGCATCACACACTCTAGCTTGGTCAACACATTTGAGGGCTGTCACATGCTTTTCTGACCCTTATATGGTTGTCTTTTCTCGAAATCACGAGAAAGGTTATCATGACAATCACATTTTTTAATTGTGGAACTATGTCACATATGTTTACCATTTTTATTTGTTGGCTAACAGGCAGATCAAAATCTCCAAGTGAGACAGCAAATGGCTTAATTTTTGTATAAATGTAGTTCAGGGAACATATACCATCAGACTACAGAATCTATGAATATTTTTTTACACTAAAATAATTGATTTCCACTGGGAGAGCGTATTGGCACATTCAGGTTATGTATGGCTCTGAAAGGCTGCCTGTATAGCATAAATATCAGTCAATGATTTTACAATGCCGCAACTATTCAGAAATGGAATTGGCTATCTTCTGCATAGCATACTGGTACAAGGCTGGTGATCCATCACTCTTTGTCCACCCACTGCTTCTCTAGTTGTGGTTATGTAGAGACTCTATTAGGACCAGGAAGTAAAAAACAAACAAACATAGTGTGTATCTTGGTGTTGGTTGTCCATCTTGGACACATAAAGAACATACATGTTAATCTGTTTAAAAAAATCTCTGTATCTTCTCTGTCTGAGCTTCATATTCATAGCTAGAATTCAGCACTAAACATTCTCCTTATTCTTTCAAAACCTAAAACTGTTAGCCTTTTTCCACTTTTTGTGATTATACATTCTCTCCAAACAGATGCCTGATAATCTTTCTATTTCTGTGCCACAGAAACGTCAGATCCTGGTAACTTTGGTGGAGATACTCCTGCCCTTACTCTTCTCTTGCATCCTCATTGTGCTGCGTCAGAAGGTGCCTTTTAAGGACTATCCAAATGCCACGGTCTATGAGAGCTACTCTGTAGACTTACTACCCAAGAAGTTTTTGAGGGAATTTCAACTGGCCTATGTGCCTGGAAACTCCAGTGTGGTGCGTCAGGTGGCAGAGGATGTGAGAGGCATCCTGTCCCTCTCCTCAGGTGGGTGATACTTTAAGAGGCAGTTTCAGTCAACATGCTAATATGTGAAAAACAAAGTATTTGCAGTCAGTGGCAGTTTGCCAGTAACATAATTACAGCTGTCAAGTTGTGTTGTTCAAAGAGTAGTTTGATACTTCTGTTTTCTCACCGGGACTTGACCAGCAAATCAATAACCCTCTCATCCCTATGTGGTAAACATAAGGCCCTGCCAGCAGATTGTTAGCCTGGCCTAGCATAAAGACTGGGCAACAGGTAACTGGGCTCCAAAACCAACAAAGTCTGTTTAACTGCACAGCTCCCAAATCAGAATGATATATCCTTTTCTTTTAATCTGTGCAAAAACCAAAATGTGGAAATGATAAGTAGTGTGGAGTTCTGTGCTGCAGTTTGTCCTCTGGCTTGAAAAAAGTGATTAGGTTTAAACAAAGCCTGAGGGTTGCATACCTAACTAGAGGTGTCAGGACCACCATTATGAGCAGGGAAACTAATATCTCCACCCTGACACCACTTGCAATTCAGGGCGAAACCTGGGAAAACTGGCTCCTCTAGAAACAATCCCCAGGAGAGAAAATATATACACCCTGCTTCTGTGTCAGACTTAATGAAATCGGAGTAGAGACAGGGAAAGAGAGGACGCTCACATATTGTAGCATGTTCCTCATCTCCCCCAGTGACACCTTGCACTCCATCTTTCTCTAACTGACAGAATCCCACACACCTTCTCTGCATGACCAACTGGACAGATAATAAATGCAAACGGTCTGACTGACAGGTGTGCAAGCAGGCTGTTCACATATTTCTAGCCACATTGTCAGATAATGAAAAGACGGGTTAACGGGAGCAGTGTGAGGATGTAGATGGATATTATGCTGCTGGTGGATGGATCTGTGGATGTTTGTTGCAATACAAAGCTGTGTGAGATCCAAACTCAGCCTTGAATGAATAATTTAGCTTCTTACGGCGTTCACAAGGAAAGATGGAAAGGAATTCAGGCTGAGCTTTAGTATGCAGACACGGAAGACATTGTACTACATATTATACTATATACTACATATACCTGAAATTTGAGGAGCTTTAACCAGCCAACGACTTTCTAACTTGAAATGATCAAATTCTTTTTAGTGAAACTCTTGGTGTGTCAAAATTCTTGTGTGACAAGCCCATCAGGTGATCTCAAGTTCCCTTCCTTCAAAACCATCCATAGATATACACATGTAGATGCCACATTATAATGGTGACACTTTAGTAATTAAAAACTATGTTACTTTGAGCAAATATATTTTTGAGTTGAGCTAGTCTACAGTCTGTTCATGTAGTCCGTTTACAACCAAAAAGCTAATAAATTCAGCAGTATTCATGAGGCGTAATTGAGGTTAAGAGCAGTTCATATAGGATATGCTTTATTTGGTGTGTTTGACTGCTGTTTGTCCTTGACCTATTTTCCTCTGTGCACCTTGTTTGTTATTTCCTGAGACTAACTCTGATGTAACCCCTTGGACTCATGAACAATGCAGTGCTTTGCAAGGCTCAGAATACCTTGATGTGTGCTTGATAACTGGGGGGGGGGATACCATTGAGAACGCTGCTTCTGTAAAGTTAAGAAATCATGAAAAGGATATCAAATCTTCATTTATTTATTTATTTATTTTTATCTATCATTGGCCTGCTCTGTTTTCATATTGTTTTTCTTATTATTTGTTTTAGAGGTATCTCTTCCCTATTTAGCACCTGTGTCAAAGAAAGTGTGTATGTGGGGATTTTGTGGAATTTTCTTTTGAACTCCTGAATTGGAAATTGGCCATTGAATTCAGTGTACTGATTGCATCTCCGTCAACTTCCTGGCTGTTAGTGGGAATAATGAGCACCAACGTTGTACAATGAGACAGGCATAAAAGAAGACATACGTGACAAAAATACCATATCACATTTAATCTAACAGTGTTTTTGCGTGCCTATGTGTTTTTTTTTCCAGTGCGCGGCTTTGAAACAGAAGAGCAGTTTGAGGAATATGTGAGAAATGACCCTCTGTCAGGGAACCTTCTGGCTGCTGTGGTGTTTGAGCACCATTTCAACCATGATGATGAACCTCTACCCCTAAAGGTTATGAGAAATACACACACACACACACACAATCACAAACGCACACAAAATCATTGTTGCACCTAAAGAGGACAGTAGTGTCATCATTCTTTTGCATTCATGTAGTTGTCTTTAGCCAGCCAGTAGCTTAAAGGTAGAAGCTAACAAACTAAAAAACCAAGTCTGATATATTACAAAGCACAGTAGTGCATCCTAACGAAGCAGCATGATGTAATTTTAGCCATCAGATTGTTGTCTGCTCTGAATGTGAAGTAGAATTGAAACCGCTCCTCCTTTGTGGGAGGACCCCTGACAGAGGAGAGATGAATCTGAGGGTTCATGCTGTGTGAGCCCATGTGGGAAGCACTTTGTCTGGGTTGTAATGCGGAAAGTCTGACAGATTTAATAAGATTGAAGGCCTCAGTGAGCCAATGCTCACAGCAGCACCAGGGAGACAAAGGTACTCCTACATTTAAGGGTGAATCATCCTCCCATATTTATAGCCATTCTTATCCTGTGTGCCTGTCTCCCTCTGTCACTTTCATATCAGTTCAATTCAGCTTTAACATCCTAATTGAGACAAGGTGGAAGAAAGTGTACGATAAGACAAAGCATGAGACAAAAACAAATCTGGTTTACTGTTTTCTTTCTGTTTTTTATATTACATCCCCTGTTTCTCTCACTCCTTAAGATCAATTGATTTTAACCTATTTAGCAAATTACTTCTTAAAATACAGGAATGCTTAGTTACGCTGTCTGCTTCATAGTCAAAACCTTTAACAGTTCAGCCAAAGCAAGAAGGATCAGAATCTCCCAACACATCAATGTCACATCAATCATTTTTCCATTTCAAAACCAATAGTTACTGTCTTAGACATGAACAGCATGTTGTGAAATTATGCACATTATCCTACCTAATTGTTTATTCCTATTCTTCCCATCATATTTAACTTTTGATTACTTCACATTTTTTTCCCTGCTTTTTCAGCTTCTTCTACAGCATATGGTTGTTTATGAAATCTTACTGTAAAAATAGCAAACAAACAATAAACAAAGGGACGTTCATTTAGCTAAAACCTTCTGTTTATTTTTTATAATACAAAGGAATAATGTGAAAATAGTTTGTTATATATACTCTACATGGATCAGCTGTTTGATCTGTTTTTTCCAAGAACACACTTAAATTCACTGCTTACTTTGCTTATTTTATCTAGTTAATTGATTTACTCTCCATTAAACTGACTAATGGGCATTGGCAGCATTTGAAGCCAAGTAAATATATAGAGACCTGACGTGTATTAACTCCATTCTTATTTTCAGGTGAGCTACCATCTGCGTTTCTCCTTCACCCCGCGCTGTGCCCCACCCAAAGAGAAGTCTGAGCTGAACCCAAACAGTGACCTGGACTGGCACACACTCAGCCTCTATCCCCTTTTTCAACTGCCAGGGCCGAGGGAGCAGTATGACAAGGAAGGTGGCACACCAGGTGAGAGATCCCCCCCGCCTCATATTATTTTGTGGAGTTATTAAAATAAGAATTGGTCCTTCCACAAAACAGCATCCATTTTTCTACTTACACTTAAATTTTGCTACCATCAATAGAACTAGAGCCCTCTCTTCAGCCTGTAGTTTCCATGACAACCATGACCTTAGTTTTGAGAAGTGTTCAAGCAACATCAGATGGTCTTACGCATTCACATTACACCACCCCCCCACCCTTTTTCATAATGAAGTTCCAAAGTTGCATGCAACTAAAATTAAACGATGAGGCATACTCAGAAAGATGAAGTCATCCAAAGAGCATCATTTTACACTGCCAAGTTTTTAAATGCTCATGAATATGGATTTCCAACCTCCACATGTATTACAACTCACTTTTCTTTCTCAAGGCCACCTCACCCATTTTCCTGCTCTTCTAAAGAGAAGTTAGGTCCATCCTTTGTAAGACTGATCACTTTTAAATCCTTGGATTTAAGTTAATTCTTATAGCTTTGTGCCATTATGGTTATCTCTTTTTGCTTTTTAAGGTTATTACCGTGAGGGCTTTCTGGCTGTGCAGCATGCAGTGGATCGAGCAGTCATGCACTCTTACAATAGAACCTCTGCCGCCTCTCTGCTGCGACAGATCAGAGTGGTTCTGTCACGGTTTCCGTATCCCCCTTTCATATATGATGTCTTCATCCTGGCCATTCAAAACCAACTGCCCCTAGTATTGGTGCTCAGCTTCACTTACACATCCCTCAACATAGTACGGGCTGTGGTGCAGGAAAAGGAAAGGAAGCTCAAGGTTGGTCTCCACATGGGCTATTGCTCTGTTGTCTAAATTGGTAATAAAACGGTTGAACTGATCTTTTACTTCTGCCTTTTCGTAGGAGTACATGAGGATGATGGGTCTCAGCAACTGGCTTCACTGGAGTGCCTGGTTCCTCATGTTCTTCCTCTTCCTCTCCATTTCTGTCTTTTTTGTTACTCTCCTGCTCTGTATCCAGGTGAGTTTGTGTCATCATCCAATACATATCATTACCTTATGCACATTCCAACAGATAAGGGCCTTTGCTACATATTTAAAGAAGGACGTACAATGCTATAAATGCTATTATAAACTGCATAATATCTACAATATTTTCCTATGCAAATATCTGTCTTGAAATGGCTAAAAGAGAAAAATAGAGTGTTAAATAAAATCTTCAAATAGATGAAAACTCCTACTATATTGGACCTAGCCAGTTCATAATTGATATGTATATTTTGTGTCCGGCACTGTATTTACTTAATTAACGTCAGTGTCATGATTGAAACATAAAGTGCAGGACAAATTTTTCCAGAGGCTGAAAAAGTCAAAAGTGATCACTGGAACTGAATCTGTTGTTTCAGGTGAGCCCTAACGGAGCAGTGCTGAGCTACAGTGACCCCACGCTGGTCTTTGTCTTTCTACTCCTCTTCACTGTGGCCACAATCAACTTCAGCTTCATGATCAGTGCCTTTTTTTCACGAGGTATGTGTTTTTTCCCATGTCTGTCCACTCAGTCAGTCTTTTTTTGTGTGTGTGTGGTCCCTCAGATCTAGATCAAACTGCTGCTTGCGTTCTTCCCTCTAAAGCATAAAAGCAGCAATGTAAGGCTCTAGAACTATAAAAAAAAAGTTTCCACAGAGAGGAGATATACTCTAATGTTATATATTTTGCACACTGTAATTTCATTTATTTATAATCTGGAAGTTTTGAATTATGCTTGTTACATTGAGCATTTGTTTTCTGGTGCCATTCCTTGATGACAAGAAATGTTTTCTTCTCTTTTAAAATATAGCTAGCTACTTTTTGTTCTGAGCTTTTCTTATTCAGCCACATGAAATTAAAAGACTCTGTGTGCCCTAAGCAGCGTTGGCAATATAAAAGACCAATTACAACTTTTCTCTATTTTTTGCGTCCCCCTCTTTCTTTACGCTTTCGCCCTTTCAGAGCTCCTTATTCAAACCAGCATTCATTCTCTTTCAACTCTCACAGCAGACTTTAAGTGCTTCTCAGCCTCAGTTTTATTTTGCCTTTTGCAAAGCAATTGCTTATTTAACATCCATACAGTCAACTCTATGATGTTGTTGGATTCTATAATTATTATTGCAAGAATCCCGACCTGATGATGATTAAGCCTAAAAGCCTTTTGTCCTCAGTGGCTGAGAAGAAAAGAGACTGGAAAAGCTATAGTTTTGCTGGTTCACAGTGAGGTGTTGAATTTCTTTCAATTAACCTCTCTGCTAATCAAGTTTATTTCTTCCCATGAGTAATGAAATGTGCTACGTCACCTGCCTGAACAGTTTCTTTTTTTCGGCCTGGCCTGTGTTTACTCACTGAGTAATTGGCCAACTGTAATATCTGACAGCCTATGTGTGGTATACGTGGTGAACTGAATGAGCTAACAAACCACATACTCTTACTCTACAGAAATTAAATAATAAATAAATCTTAACAAGGTTTAAGTGTTTGCCTAAATTGTTTTGGTCAGAAGAAAGTTGTCCAAGCTAAAGCAAATGATCCCCCAGAATGATGAAATGATCCCCTTGGCTATTTAAAAAAAAAAAAAAAAAAAAAAAAGAGGAATGATTTTTCTCTCATGATGCTTGTTTTTCTGTACAGCTTTCTGGATACTTATCCAGAAAGCTAAACCCATGCATTGGTCCATCCAAGTCTTGGAATCTTAATGTTGACTCTCACTGTGACTACTCAAAATCCGTCTAAAACATAAAAATTAAAAGGAGGCAGTATCCAAAGGATCAACTTAGATAATGGCAATTTATCAATGCATGTTCCATGCGGGCTCAAAATGCCACATTATCTGACAAAAGTGCTCTTTCAAGTGAGAGTTGGAAGAAAAACAGCTCTGAAAGACTTTCACTCTCCTCATCCATAGCCCCTCAACTACAGTGCATGTAGGAGCGTTTCAACTTATCTAGTGGAATCGAGATATTCTTCCTCTAACTATAACAATAAACAATAAGCTTCAAATAGTTACTTTCTTCTGTCAAACCCCATAATGTTTAAAGCTTCATGCATCTTGCTATTTTTTTAGCATCCACTCAACCACTGATTTGTTCCTTTATGTACACTTTCAGCCAATGTGGCGGCAGCAGCGGGAGGCTTCATTTATTTCCTGAGCTACCTGCCTTATTTGTTCTTGTGGCCACGGTACGATTTACTCAGCCATGTCCAGAAGGTATCCGCCTGCCTTATCTCCAACGTGGCCATGGCCATGGGTGCTCAGCTCATAGGAATGTTTGAAGGCAAAGGTGAGCTCCCATGTTGCAAACTACTGTCCATGTATTTGGTGCCATCCTTCGTTCCTGTATGTCTTTTAAAACATTGATATTGGCTGGGCATTTGATAATCTTGTCCGTTTCCTCTTCTGTAGGCACAGGAATCCACTGGTCTAACTTGTTTGACTCTGTGACAGTGGATGATGACTTCTCCATGGCCCAGGTTTTGGCCCTGCTGCTATTTGACTCTGTGCTTTATGGGCTAGTGGCTTGGTATATGGAGGCAGTTTTTCCTGGGGAGTATGGAGTGCCTCTGCCATCATATTTTTTTGTACTGGTAAGCTGTACACTAAGCTGCTCACACATCCATCATCACTGTGGCTTTAGTAAGTTCAGCAGTGTCAGTGTCTAGTTAAAACTTGAACCAAAATATGAGGAAGTCGAGCACAAACAGATAGCAACTTATCATTTGGTTGGTGATTGCCATCGCCTTTCTCACTGACCAACAGTGTAATGTTGTCTATGTGATTATTTGTCGTTAGGTGTCTTGCGAAACCTCCAGCAGACTTTTTTTCCCATGCATTTTTATTTTTAATTACATCATGCTTTTTTATCATAGCCACTAAAATTGCTTGGACATTTTGTTTTATGAGTTTTGTCAAGAAATTTAGATAAAAAGTGGTTTATCTTTACCTTCCAAAGGAGTTTTCACAACTTTTATATTCCATTCAGAGGTTCAAATGGAGAATGTAGAAATGGCAAAAATTTCAGACAGTTTTCTAATAATAGATAAAATAGGATGGGAGACAATAGGTTTGTCTTAGAGGATGCAGACATACTAACGCATATACACGCTTTCATCAAGTACAGGAAATGATATTTGTTACCAGTGCAGTAAAATGTGCACAAATGGGGGCATCTCAGGTCTCAGTACATCATCCGTCATTTGTAAGGTCAAGGTTGAGATCTCTCAACCTTGGTTTCTGGAGAAAATTATCTGAGATTAAAGACAGACCTGCACTTGGTGAAAGTTGCTCAGATGTAGTTACGCCAGAGGGGATTAAAAATGAAAGGCCTCAACATATCAGTCAGAGGAAGTCTTTCTGTTCAACTATCTAGAATAACAGGAAATGTATGATTCTTTCCAGCCAACACAAATAAAGGTTATCTTCAAAACAACTGTAGACGATTGTGCGATGAAGTGTCTTCGCACACACATGAAAATAAACTAATCCTAGCCAGTTTCTCAGGAACTAGGAATTCAAGTGACTGCCAGAAGGGTGTGGATTAAATGTTGACGTGCTTAATTTGTGTGTCCATTGTGTGAGTGTGGGTGTGGGATACTGTCTCTTTGGCCTAGAAAGTGAAGGTTGGTTCTGATTTTAGGAAGGGAGGTTTACTTAGCAAACAGTTCCCCCTAATGTTGACTGTATATAACCAATGTTAAACTTTGCCTATTTGCTTTTAATGGTGCATTTACGTGATATTTGATTTTGTTCCTCTTCCTCCCTTGTTGGACCCTGTAATGACCTTAATTCACTGATTTAAAGTTTTGAAACAAAATTAGTAAATAAAGCATGGAGTTATGTTAGAAGTGAAAACTGAAATTGGAAAGTTATATTGTACGGTCTTTTTTTTTTTTTTGTTTTTTTTAAACTAAGGTAGGTTTTCTTCTCACTTTGCATATCCACATCTGCAGCCTTCATACTGGTGCAGCAGCCCCCGCATGGCTTTGTTGAATGAAAAGGAGGAAGAGGAGGATGCAGAAAAGGCTTTGAAAGGAGAGTTTATAGAGGAGGAACCAGCTGGGCTCATCTCTGGGATCAAGATTAAACACCTTGTTAAGGTGGGCACTTTGACTCAGAGGGTCAGCATGTCCATTTACAGTCAATTGAGATTATGAAATGATGGTTAAAAAAAATACTCTTTCCCAAATTAATGCCTGTAAATTTTTTTGGATCCACCCCCCTCCACCCAAACAGGAATTCAAAGTGGGAAACAAGACGCGGAAAGCAGTACGGGATCTTACACTGAACATGTTTGAAGGACAGATTACAGTGTTGCTTGGACACAATGGTGCCGGGAAGACCACAACACTGTCCATGCTGACAGGTGAGCAGGACACAAAGGCAGCAATAGTCTCAGTGACTGTTGAAGATAGATGCGACCGAAATGATCTTAAGCCACTTAATCCACTTTGTCCTTGCAGGTCTCTTTCCTCCCACCAGTGGCAGGGCCTATATCAATGGTTACGATATCTGTCAGGACATGGCTCTGATCCGTCGCAGTCTGGGACTGTGTCCCCAGCATGATGTGCTGTTCGACAACCTTACAGTCAGAGAGCATCTTCTCTTCTACGCACAGGTGCTCACACAGCCATGCAAATATTATCTTGATGTCACTTTTCCCCCCATCGTACACAGTAAGGTCATCTTTATTTATGGGAGAAGTGCATATATATTCCATGCAACAAGCACAAAACTCAATGAGAGTACACACAAAATCAAAAAACACATTTTCATAATTATAGTATGGTCTATAACTGAGATTGATTTCTTCACAAGTGCCAGATCCTACCGGCTTCTTGTATTTTCTCATTTCCACTAAACAATAAATAGCTCAATGTTTAAGAGCAGAATGTTTGCAATATCTTAATTCTGGGCCTAATATTGACCATGATTTGAAATAAATGCTGGTAATTTAGCCTGTTTCTAATCTTTAGGATCATTTTCGTATTTCTCGTTCAGTTGAAAGGCTACTCCAAAGACAAGATTCCAGATGAGGTGGACAGAATAATCCGTATCTTGAGCCTGGATGACAAGCGGCAGGCTCGCTCCAAGACCCTCTCTGGTGGCATGAAAAGAAAACTCTCTATTGGCATTGCTCTCATTGGCGACTCCAAGGTACAGAATTTCATGCGTGTTAGTCACCCTCGTTATGTTTGTCGTGTCTTTCTACCTTTTTGATGGCTTTTCTCTCCAGGTTGTAATGTTAGATGAGCCTACCTCTGGTATGGACCCATCAGCTCGACGCGCCACCTGGGACCTTCTGCAAGGGGAGAAACGTGGTCGAACAATTCTGCTCACCACACACTTTATGGATGAGGCCGACCTTCTTGGCGACCGTATCGCCATCATGGCGGGAGGAGAGCTACAGTGCTGCGGGTCACCACTATTCCTTAAGAACAAATATGGTAAGAGAAGAGTGGAGTTTTAATAGCTTTATAAGGCTTATTAAGTGAATAACAGTATGCCATCTTTGCAGAAAAAAAATATTGTAGACCTTTTTTTGTCTTAATCTCTCATCTATGAATTGAACTGACATCTTGATTGCTATTATTTATTCAGACCTATTCATTTCCTTCGCCCATCAGGTGCTGGCTACCACATGGTGATAGTAAAGGATGCGCTTTGCAATGTGTCGGAGATATCCCGCCTTGTTCACATGTATGTTCCAAATGCCACAATGGAGAGCAGTGCCGGAGCTGAGCTCTCTTACATTTTGCCCAAAGAAAGCACCAGCAGGTGAGTCATCTGACCTTTGTTTAAATGTAGCACAGTGGACAATATGAATTGAGCTCTGTTGAGCTGAATGAATAAATAGTAATGACCCTGGTCTCTTTGAACTGAGGCAGCAGACTAAAGAATGGATCAGGAAAGAGTACAAACACACAGCTTTAACACACACACACTGCCTCTGCATTTGACTCTCTTTCATTTTAGAATCTGTTGATATTTAATTTCTTGTTATCTATATTACATTCATGAAGCACTCATATGGAGTGAATGCATTTCTCCTAATGTCAGTTCCCTCATTTCCTCTCAGGTTTGAGCTGCTTTTTGCTGAGCTGGAGATGAACAGAGAGGAACTGGGCATTGCAAGCTATGGCGCTTCTGTAACTACAATGGAAGAGGTTTTCCTCAGGTAGGGGAAATATCCCATTAGAGCATTAGAATCTTTTCTATTCAGCAGCAAGTTGGCTCTGTCAATAACTCTCCTGCTGGGTGCATTTTCAATTAAAAAGAGAAACTGTACTTTTCCCACGTTCATATAATCATACTTTTTCTTAGCAGAAATTCAGCTAACAGGTCTGATTTTTCTCTCCGTCTCTCTCTCTTTTTTTTTTTTTTCTTACATGGCTGATGTTTCTCATTGCTCACAAATTGCAGTCCTTGCTGCTTACTGAGCTGTTCTTTTTGCTTTCTTGTGTTGTGTGTATCTGTGGGGACAAACTATGGGTGTGCTGCCACTACAGACAGCTAATGCTGCCATTTATTTCAACTAGCACAGGTGCATGGCGTTGTAATTGGCATTACCAAGTCGGTTTCCCAGCAGGCCTCATTACTTACAAATCATACTGAGAATCCATCAATGTGCTTGACTAACAGAATAGTACCCACCAAACATCAATGAAGCCACCAAGAAAAGCTGCTTTTTGAACATTTGGTCACTAAGCTCCATCCTGGTGTTCAGTATTTTGCAGCCAAGTAAAATAGCCGTAACTGTAATAGCCACCATTAAGGATGTATTTTTAAAGTCTCGATTCCATTTTAGTCAGAAACACCAACTGGAATTGTAAGGTGTAGAAATGGCTACATTTCCTCCTGAAAAAGAGTGAACGGACTGGATGGATTTATACAGTGACTGATTCTCCTTGCACAAAAGCATAACAATTTGAGTTTTCTGCTTTTTTAATTGAATTTCAACTTCTATGTCCATTGTGTCTTCTATGTCCAATTCTCTGTGTTCAGAGTGGGAAAGCTTGTAGATTCTAGTTTGGATATCCAGGCTATCCAGCTGCCTGCCCTGCAGTACCAACATGAGAGACGATCCCATGATTGGACCACAGATGACGCCAGCAGCATCAGTGGCATGACAGATGTCACTGACTTCACAGACAGTGGCACACTCATCTCAGAGGACTGTTCCAACATTAAACTGAACACAGGGGTGAGATTAGAGGAGGGAAAGTAATGCATGCTGTGTTTTTGCATATTGTTCGATTGCTCTCATTTCAGTTATCCCTTTTCCCTCCCACAGGTCAGACTGCACCTGCAACAGTTCTATGCCATGTTCCTGAAGAGGGCCTTGTACAGCTGGAGAAACTGGAAGGTGATGGTGGCCCAGTTCCTGGTTCCTTTGGTTTTCACTGTCGTGGCCTTAGTTGTGGCACGCACCTTTCCCAATCACAAGGATGCCCCTCAGTTAAGACTGGCACTCAGTCGCTATGGCCCCACCAGGGTTCCTTTGGCTCTGCAGCCTGGGGCAGGTCCCCTGGCCTCTGCCCTGGCAAATGTATACAGTTCACAACTCTCTGCCCAGCGAGGTCACCTTGTCAACATCACTGGTAAGCACAGTGAGACAGGGACTTGGTGCGACTGCTTAGTTCTGTGTTTACCATGTGTAAGTGCAACTTTTCTTGCTCCCCTCAGACTTTACTGATTACATCCTGACCCAGGCAGCAGAAGAGGGTGGCAGATTTAATGAGCGCTGTGTTGTGGGTGCTGCTTTCCGTGGTAGCCTGTATGCTGAAGCAACAGCTTACTTCAACAATGAGGGCTATCATACACCTGCCACAGCTCTGATGATGGTGGACAATGCTCTATTCAAACTTCTAGCAGGGCCAAATGCTTCAATCCAGACAGGCAACTACCCAATGCCACGCAACCTGTCTGAGGTTGCCCAGAGCCAGCTTACAGAGTAAGTAGGGGTGGCGGAGAAATGCTTCATATTAAGAACTAATGTGACTGATTACCGAATGTATTTCAAGCAATGGCCAGTGTGACTCACATGGTAAATGGAGTAACTTGGACTTGTTTGCTTTGGAGCTAGGAAATATCTGTCAGTTTTCATTGCTCCTTGGAAATTCACACAATGGAGTGGGTTGATTGTAAAAAAAAAAAAAAAAAAAATTTAAAAAAAAATCATGTTAAAACACTCACAGTATAAAACACTGTCAGTTTTCATCGACCTACACAGTTTCAGTGAAATCCATGACTCTCTCTATCCCTCTTCTTTGGTGCAGTGTGTCTTCAGTTTCCTGTCTACAATTTTTTCCACTATCTATTCATCTTACAATCTTAAGTTTTCTTCCTGTAGGAGCAAGATGGGTTTTGCCATCGCCATCAACCTGATGTATGGTATGGCCTCCCTGTCCAGCACCTTTGCCCTGCTGCTCGTTACAGAGTCCTCAATTAAGTCCAAGCATGTGCAGCAGGTCAGTGGCGTCTATCTGTCAAACTTCTGGTTTTCGGCCCTGCTGTGGGATTTAGTCAACTTCCTGCTGCCCTGTCTCCTCATGTTGGTGAGTATGACATTTGATATTGCTTTTAGGGATTAGGACACTGAGATTGACAAGAGTGATCTGTTTTGTCCAGTTTTAACAGAAGTGACTTGTGACTTAATTGATTAATTAATAATTTTTTTTGGTTTTAGGTGGTATTCCAGGCATTTGAAGTCAAGGCTTTTGTTGACCACAATCACCTGGTGGATGTGCTGTTGTTACTGCTTCTGTACGGCTGGGCTGTGGTGCCTCTTATGTACCTACTGAGCTTTTTCTTTTCCACCGCTGCCACAGCCTATACCCGTCTCACCATCTTCAACATGATCTCTGGCACAGCCACCTTTCTGGCTGTCACCATAATGACCATTCCAGGTGAGAAGAGGCACTTCCAGTACTAATTAAGTGTCTCAAATTACCACAAAGGGCAAAATATAAAGTATCAGGGTTTTCCTGAATGCTGCCATTTATATTTTTATAAGTTTTATAAAGTTTTATAAGTCTTATTTGAGCACTTCATGGAAATCAGGAACAAGTAAGTCTTTTGGGCAAATAATTTGTCAAACGTGAAAGTAATTTTCTATAATAGAGACACTGGCATATACTTTCAAATCATTTTAAATCCATATATATATATGTGTGTAATTTATGTCCTGCTAATCTGATTAAGATGAGAAAAATTAGGAGCAAAATAGGGGCTAAATGCATAAAAAGCAAAGAATATTATATCCGTCCTGTTGATTGCTTCCTTTCCACAGAATTGAACCTGCAGGACCTGTCACACTTACTGGATAAGATTTTCCTGATCTTCCCAAACTACTGCCTTGGCATGTCCTTCAGCCAGTTCTACCAGAACTATGAATTCATCTCGTTTTGTACCTCCAGCCACTTCAGCGATGCGATTTGCAAAATCCTAAGTAAGTGCTGCAAAAGCGTAGCTTCGGGAAATAATTGAGTCATTGTTGTAGAGATGGTACCTTAATGCTTTCAGCTATAAGTGAAGATTTGGTTTACTGGTAGTGTATGATGATGATGATGAGTCATAACGTTGTCGAGTATTACACATGTATTCAAATGGCAATGATGGCTCATTTTTATAGTGACAGTGATTATATGAATAATGATTTATCTTTTAAGTGAGGAGCATTGCTTTTGGTCTTTACCAGTTTTCAACCCTAGACTGCAGGCTTTATTTTCACTTAGATTATATGTCTTCATGTATTCAAAATATCATGTTTCCTGCTGCAAGTTCTCTGTAGTTTACACAAAGAGCTTAACAAACACGTTTTCTGTCTGGTTTTTAGACATCACATACCAGACAAACTACTTCTCAATGTCGGAGCCTGGTGTGGGACGCTTCCTTGTGGCCTTTTCAGTTCAGGGAGTGGTCTTCATAATTCTGTTGTTTGCCATTGAGCTGCAGTGTGTCCGCACTGTCTGGCGACTTGTCACCTCCCTGGGCAGAGGACGCAAACAGGTAGATGCATTGTGGGAGTGGTGAACAGTGGTGAACCATTTAAAAAAAAAAAAAAAAATAGATTTTTTTTTTTTTTTTTACAAACTTACAAAACACTTCCTAAAAATCAAACATTGACTCTTAAGCAACTTGGTCCCAGTTGGAAACACTGACACTGGGCTGAATTCCATTTTGCAGCATTTGTTAGTGAAGAAAGAGGTCTTGCAAGTAACACTTTTATTTGTGAGTTTACAAAACAGCATGAGGCTAATAACAAAACAAGACCAAATAATCTGCCCACTCACTGCAAGAGATGCTTTTAATAGAATGATCTATTAAATCAAGGCAGCCAGTCTCCAATAAATTGAAAATTGGCAAATATACTAATCCATTCTTCCAAAATGGATAGAGAGCATTTCCGGTATGATGCCTACATAATGAAACCGGAGTAGGAACTGCACTTTGGGAAACCCTGTTGTGGAAACAGAATAAAATTACAATGGAGCATCTTTGGGTTAGAGACAGTTGGTAACACAGAACCTTGGACTTGAGAAAATTGTAAAGAACATGTTTGTTAAAGGAAATAATCATTTGGTGCAGCTGCTAATATATGAATGTAGCTCATTTTGTTCATGAAGGGCTTTTACTGTTCCTTTTTAATACTCTGTGTGATATCATCTCAAAGCCATTTTACTGTGAGCAGGAGTAATGGAATACTTTGATTCATTCTCTTTTTAAATATACACTTACTCGTTGGTGCTGTGTGTGTTTTGTGTGCATGTGTTTGCATCAGTTACCTCCAATAAAGGATGCAACACTGCTTCCAGAAGACAGAGACGTTGCTGAAGAGAGGAAGCGGGTCCTGGAGTGCCAGCCGATAGTAGAGTCTATGATTGGCAGCCCCCTCATACTGCAGGAGATCACTAAGGTATGTAACATAGGAAAATGTATATCACAACCGTATGCACAGGTCTAAATGGTTTACAGGAAAGGATTCACTCAGCGTTAGGGAAGAATGTGTGTGTCTGTAAGATATGACAAGGTGACACAGACTCACTGTTATCTCCCTGGCTCAGGTGTACGGTAGTGGAGCGAATCTTCTAGCTGTGGACAGGTTGTCTCTAGCTGTTGGAAAAGGGGAGTGTTTTGGCCTTCTGGGCTTCAATGGAGCTGGGAAGACCACCACCTTTAAGATGCTGACAGGTGATGAGAGTGTGACCTCCGGGGACGCTTTCATTGATGGATACAGCATCCTGAGGGACATTAAGAAGGTAGGATGAGAGGGATATGAATACAGAGATAAATTTTCCTCTCATATGCCTCATTTTTAAATTGATTAAATAATCAGTTTAGCACCACAGTGCTTTTGAGACACAAACATTTGAAACCAGACTTTTATCTATTCATTGCAGGTGCAGCAGCGCATTGGTTACTGTCCTCAGTTTGACGCTGTATTGGATCACATGACAGGAAGAGAAACTCTAAGTATGTATGCCAGGCTCAGGGGAATACCAGAGAAGTATGTGTCTGGCTGTGTAGAGAACGTCCTGCGGTCTCTGCTGCTAGAGCCTCATGCTGATAAACTGGTCCGTAGCTACAGGTACATAGACAGAGAGCAAAATCTGAGCCATCTGCTCAGTGTGTATTGAACCATATGCATATAAATTTGGATAATGGGCTGTTTTGTTGAGCAGGTGCATATAAAAAATATGTCATCTTCAACATACACAGTGGCGGTAACAAGCGAAAACTGAGTGCAGGCATGGCTCTGATTGGTGGGCCCCCTGTCATCTTCTTGGATGAGCCCTCGACTGGTATGGACCCTGTGGCCAGGAGGCTCCTGTGGGATGCTGTTACACGCACACGGGAGTCTGGCAAGGCCATAATCATCACTTCCCATAGGTGAGACTTTGAAATGTGGTCAAATGTAACTAATTACATATAGTAAAGCACTGTAGCGAAGCACACATTTAAATTTAAATTTAACTTTTTCTTTTCCTTAAATTTTAAAGATCTAAATCTACTTCCTGACATTTCAGAAATATTTTTTTTTATTCCACAACATTGAGCTAGTCTATAATTCATTGTATAAATTATTACTTTACATGGATACATACATAGAGATTAACCTACCGAGCAATTAGAAAAAGGTTAAAAGCCTTTATGCACCATTAATAATACTCCAATCATATGATAAATAATATAACATTTTCAGTGGGTGGTTTATTGCATATCAAACACTTTAGTTAGAAATTATTCCAAGAAGTAAAATCATTTCTATTTAATATGATTTCTTCATGTCATGCTACAGACATTTTGCTACATCTCGATATATAAAAAGAGAAAGACATAAAGATGTTTACACCCTTAACTGCCCCCCTCTATATATTCCCTCACCAGTATGGAGGAGTGTGAGGCCCTGTGCACCAGGCTGGCAGTGATGGTCAATGGTCAGATCAAATGTCTTGGAAGTCCTCAACATCTGAAGAGCAAGTTTGGCAGTGGCTACACCCTGCTGGCTAAAGTGCACATAGAGACTGAGTTGGAAGACAGTGATCTGCAGCTATTTAAGGACTTCATTGAAAGCACTTTTCCAGGTCAGAGGCACAGACAAAGATGATTAACTCAGAGTCAATGGAAAAAGTTTCAAAAATTACTTTAATCACTTATGGCTAAAAGGAAGTGTATCATTGTACTGGCACCTACATTTACAGTTTACAGTCATTCTTTGGGTATTTCTCAGTTGGATTTAGGATATCTTCTGCTCTACATTAACTAATCTATAGAGTGATCTATTACCATGAAAGAGTTGCAAAGCAGATCTGATGATGTGAATTTCATCCCACCACAGGAAGTCAGCTAAAGGATGAGCACCAGGGAATGGTGCACTATCATTTGACTGACAAAACACTAACCTGGGCCCAGGTACTGTAACAGATCTTCACATTCAAACTGCTCACAATTTGTTAAAAATTTTGAAGAAGAAAAAGTGATTATGATGGGCCGTGTCTGACTTCCCTCTAGTGGACAAAATAATACACAGCAACTCTCATTTAAAACTCATAGCATTGGTTCTGGTTGTTTTTTCATAGCTTTGGAGAAATGTTACTCAGCCAGGTAGTCGCCCCCTCCTTCTTTCCATCTCAGATTTCCACCTCAATATGTTATTTATCAGCTGAGAATCAGGATTTTAAGTCAACCACAGAGGTTTAACAAGAAGAGCAAAAGTAGGCAATTTCAGGTATAGACAGAGTATCTGCATGCACACAAGGATGTAAGGGAGTAAGGTCTAGGTATTGTTATTGTCATCGTTACAAAGGTGCATATTGTCATCCTGTCAGGAAGCCATAGGTGACAGCCTTTCACTTCCTGTTCTCCTCTCGCATACAGGTGTTTGGTACTTTGGAGGCAGCCAAAGAGAAATATTGCATTGAAGACTACTGTGTGAGCCAGATATCACTGGAGCAGGTGTTCCTCAGCTTTGCCCAGTTCCAGCACTGCACAGAGAGTGGGAGGAAATAGGAGGAGCGAGGAGTCCATCCTCGCATACAGCTTGATGTGATTAACATTGTTTTCTCTCTGTCACCTGACTGACATTCCAAGAAGACACTGTTGTATGGCCTTCGAGTCCATCCATCCATTGTCCATTTTCTACAGTGTGTGTGTGGGTGTGTTTGTATGAAGGACTTGTCCCGGTTACACAGCAGTTGTGTACCCAGGCTGGAGCAGAACACAGTTTATCTCCAGCTCAATTTTTACCTTGACCAACAAAACACACACACAAAAACACATACACTGGGCCAGTCACCCAAACATCAACTTCAGAATTTCTACTACTGTATTCTGTTGATGTGTCCTTGTTGGCTCATTCATGCCGTCGTTATTGTTGTCATTTGATGATGAAGTATCTAAACTTGGGTTATGGCATGGAGGTATGTTCTTTATATAAGTAATGAACTCTGCAACTTTGTAGTGAGGTCAAAGGCAATGACACCACTTATTAGTTACCACCACTACTCTGAATTGTACGGGATAGGATTATTTGTGTGTGTGTGTGTGTGTGTGTGTGTGTGTGTGTGTGTGTGCACTTCAGTGCATGCAGCTTGTATTTTTGATTTATGATTTTATTTTATGACCTGATTTTTATTTTCTAAAAATTTGGGCTTTGATTTGGCAACCATCAATCCTCACAAGAGAATGACCTGCTCTGTTTGATACATACATGAATTTGTTGCACACATTTCTGCTTTATTGAACAAATGAAGGTTCTTGTTTCTTTATCTTGGCCTGTACAAAATGGCATTGCCAGATGTAAATAATGTGGAACGCTCATGGCACTAAAACTACTTATTGTTGAGACCAGAACAGAGCTTTTTAAGGAGCTCTTTTGAAGGCTGTTTTTGGCTCATTAATGAATGCATGCATTGAATACGAATTACTAAGTGCACGATTCTGGGAACACAAGTAGACCGTCCTTTCTTCTGAGGATTAATCCTCAGTATATTTAGTCCAGTCTGAGAATATTTATTATGCCTACATCGTTATGCTCCTGTGAGCTGATGACATTTTTCTTCTTCTTTTGCTGCCAAACAAGTCATATCCATCCATTACAGTTATGCAGAATCCATTTAGATTGAGACATTGTGCGATGTAGGAGATGGTTTTGAAATGGTGCTGTTGTAGTAAATAGGAGGTTTTGACTTTAAATAGAATCAGACTCCATGTAATTAATCTGAATCAAGAACAACAAGGCAGCAATGACCTTTTGGGTGTTTTTGAATAATTTCATTTTCTGTTCTTCCTGCAGCTATGCATTTCATGCGGTACACTTATGTCTCTCTCTCTCTGTATGTATGTATGTATGTGTGTGTGTGTGTGTTAGTGTGATGACACGTTATTCCTGAATTTATCCAGACAATACAAAAAATTGCTTCTAAAAAAATTGTTCTTAAATAGATGACAACCGATAGATTTTTACCATGAACTGGGCAAATGTTGAACAACGTAAATGTAGCGCTTCTCTTGCATTAAGGAATGTCAGGAATGGCAATAAAAAGGCCCATGGTGTGGATGGTAAAAATGAACACAGACCTCTGCACTAAAATAGATGCCTTGTTTTTAGGTAGAATGATCAGCGCCTTGTTTGTTCCTCTTTATGGATCTCAGAACGTGCCCATTTATCACCCAGGTTCACAAAGCCTTTTTTGTACTTTATAGAACTTGTAAAAAGATGTGTGCATTCTGTAGGAAAATTAAGAAAGACATTTAAAGTCCCCTAAAACGTAACTCTTACATATGTTGATGAGAAATAAATTCTCATTTCCTGCCTGTCGTCTGTGTTAAAGATCAATGTTATAACCTCAGATGAAAAAGCAATGGTCTTAACTCTTGTGATCTACTCTGGCTTCTCAGAAGTGAGATGAATGTATTTACTGTCTTAAATGAAAGCAAAAAGCACCACTTTAATCAACTTTGTTAACAGCTTGATGTGATTAACATTGTTTTCTCTCTGTCACCTGACGGACATTCCAAGAAGACACTGTTGTATGGCCTACTGGTCTTTAAAGGATTTAACCTTTTAATTTTGAATATTGTTACAAATTTTTTTTTTTTTTTTTTGTGTAATTGCACAATGTATGTCTCATTACATGTCATGACTTGAATCAAACGTTGGATACGTAGACAAATGGAAGAGTTTGCACTGCTGATATTGATGGTTGAGTTATGATGAAATACAATGTATCATATATACATATATATATATAAAAAGGGAATCTCCATCATTGTAACTGTGTACTGTACTGTACCATGGAACTGAACTTGTCAACTGTATATGTATCACTGTTCTTTTTAAATGAAATAATGCTCTATTCAAATAGAAACAAACATCAGCGTTGGGTGTTATCTGTTCAGCAGCAAAAACTTGTGAGAAGTTTTGAGAACCGCTGCATTAAACTATGATGATCATAATAGTGTACAGTCACATCCAACACACTGAGCAGTTTCAACTGGACCTTCAATCTTGCAAACAGGAATATACTTTAGTTTTTTCTAAACGTACCCAGGTCAGTTTCACAAAGATGCCTGGTTCAATTAAAAGATAATGTATTAGGTTTTATTTTTATGTTGGCAGTAAATTAAATCTTACTGACTTTATTACAAAAGAAAAGCCCAGAAAATTGTATTCATTCATCTTCTACCGCTTTACCGTTTCCAGGTTGCGGGGTGCTGGAGCCAATCCCAGCTCACACTGGGTGAAGGCAGGATACACCCTGGAGAGCTCACCAGTCCATCGCAAGGCCAACATACAGAGTCATAGCAGAGCAATCAAGATCGAGCCTCACTTACTGATACACAATTCGGCTGGGTTTTCTCAAAGATGCGGGACAAGTAGTGAATTGAAATTTGGTAGGAAGAGAATTATTAAAAAGAAGAATAAAACGAGCAATAAAATCATACACAACATTAGATGTACCTGCAGAGATACCATGATTCAATTAACCTGCTCGTCCGTGTTTCCTGCTCTACTGCTGGATTTATTTCTACCTTCCATAATGTCGGACTAAAGCCCCAAACAAGTTGTGCTGTGTTTCTGCTGTCAAGTTTGTCACACCTTTAGCAATGTGTGTAAAGAGGACCCACAGGGGTGGGGAGGTGCTTAGTAACCCAATACTTAAGTAATTGTAGGTGATTCTCTTGTTATGTACTGAAGGACTCAAGTGCAGAACCACAGCTTAAAACAAAAAAAACTTTCCTTACTAAAGCCTCAGGCAGAGCAGGGATCCAACAGAATTGTGAGCAAAAAAACAAAACAAAACAAAAAAAAAAAAAACTCAGGGCATAGATTATCCCAAAGGGCACAATTACTACAGGCTCGACCTCAAAATACAACCTGACAAAGGGGGATGGTCAACTGACTGGTATAAATGCTGACGGGTAAATGAACTAACAAACAACAGGTGACACAGAAGAACAGGTTGACAGGCACTGCAGGAGGAATGTTTGTGTGCAAAAGCTGGGAGAGGCTGACTGGAGACAGAGCAGATGAGTAAGAGCAGGAGGGCGGGGATTACAGGGAACGGCAGCACCCATGACAGCTTCTTGTCAGAGCAAAACACCTGGTGCCGGTTGTTAATTCAGTCAGAGGAGAACAGCAACAGCAGCACACCAAATGGATCTTCTGGATAAATTTGTTTCCTTTTTTTCCCGCAGTCCCACCACCCTGTTGGGGGGTGTTTTTGCCCTGCTCACCCTTTACCTAATGTCCAGTATCTTCCGCTTTAAAGAAAAGAGAAAAGAGCCCCCAGGGCCAAGGCCTCTTCCCTTGCTTGGCAACCTTTTACAGCTTGATCTCAAGAGACCCTACAAAACCCTCTGTGAGGTAAGTTGAACACTCCTAATCCAATACAAAACAATTTTGAAACATGCCAAACTAATTTATTTTTGTATATATTTTTTTAAATATTCACAATCTTTTAATCTCCCAGCTATCGAAGAAATATGGGTCTGTGTATACGGTTTACTTTGGATCCAATAAAGTGGTGGTCCTGGCTGGATACAAGGCAGTCAAAGAGGCTCTGGTTAACTATGCAGATGAGTTTGGAGACAGATATAGCTCCCCTATATTTTATGATACCACTCAAGGTCATGGTATGGTGCCCTTTCCCAAAACCTTGAATATACTTTTAAATATTAGCAGACTACCAGGACTTTGAATATGTTTGAAATCAGGCAATTATTTATGAAGACACAAAGAGATTTGTTTTTAACTTGCATGTTTAACAGGAATTTTGTTTGGAAACGGAGAATCATGGAAGGAGATGAGACGATTTGCCATCACTACTCTCAGAGACTTTGGTATGGGCAAAAAAGTGGCTGAGGAGAAAATCTTGGAGGAATCCCATTATCTCATCCAAATGCTTGAGAAGCACAAAGGTAGGAGGTTAAAATATTCTGATGTACAAATATCCAAATAAAGTTGGTGTGAGGAACTTGAGGGGAAATTTCTTAACTTATCAGGAAATATAATTGATGGTCTGTCAAATAATGACCAACTATCAATGTTTTAAATTGTGACTCTACGTTGTACTCTCTTGTACTTCAGTTGATCGTTTAATTGTCTAACTGTCTCATAAAGGAAAACCACTGGACACAACTTGTCCTTTGAATTACGCAGCATCCAATATCATCTGTTCGATTGTGTATGGAAGCAGGTTTGAATATGACGACCCAGGATTCACAAACATGGTGAGAAGAGCAAATGAGACAATCCGTTTAACAGGTTCTGCATCAATCCAGGTAAGCCGGATGTGTGCAACTGAAGCTTATTAAGTAGGATATAATTACTACTTTATGGAAAAAATCAAATGAACAACACCATAGTGTTGTTTGTCTCTGTAAAATGTTGCTTTAAAAACGGATGGTAACTGCACAGACTTGGCAATGAGAAATATTAATTATGGTAAATAACTTAGCTTTTTACACTAATGGGGCACATGGAAAGAAACTTGCTGTTTAATGTGTGGGGGAAAAAAAACAACTTTTTCCTTTTTTACATTTCAATGAAAGTATCTACCTGCTTTGTTGTCCGGAGCACAATGACTTAAAGAATCTCTGTTCTTTTCATTGTTGTGTCACAGCTTTATAACACGTTTCCCAGGCTGGTTAGTTGGACAAAAAACCGGCAGCTGATTTTAAAAAATACAGAAATGAATGGCAAAGAGATCAAAAATTTGGTCAAGCATCTGAAACAGACACTGAACCTTCACGCATGTAGGGGGCTTGTTGACTGTTTTCTCCTCCGCAAGCAGAAAGAACAGGTGAGACATATTTTCTGTTCCTCGTCCTTCACAAAAGACAGCACTATTGCACACGGCCAATCAATAACTAAGTAGATGTTTTCCTTTTAGGATTCGTGTGTTGTGAACTCTCATTTCAATGAGAAAAACTTGATATTCACAATATCAAACCTGTTTGCTGCCGGTACTGACACCACAGCGGCTACACTGAAATGGAGTTTGCTGCTTATGGCCAAATATCCACGATTACAGGGTAAGGACAGAAATGAACCCCTAACCCGAACAATTTGACATTTGGGAAAAAAAGGACAAAAAGGTTCAGCTCCTTGCTGACTGTATGTCCAACTTTCAATTTGTAATATTATCTTGTTTGAACTGACTCAAGTTTTAAGAGCAGATTTTTTTAGTAGTGGCTTGATTTTTATGCTAGTTTCAAGAAATGTCCGTATTCCTTTTTGAAACAGAATAAAAATGGGAGAAAATGAAGAAATAAATATTTGAGCATATTTTTGGTGTTTTTACATATTCATACATTTCAAGAATTATTTTTACACTTATTTATTTTTGCATTGCTGTATTTCTATATGTTGAAATACAAAAATAAGTAAAAAAAAAGTTATTTCAGAAATAAATAAATTGAAGTTAAACTGCACAAATAAATAAATGTAAAAACACAGTAATTTAACTTATTTATAAAATATTTTATTTGATTGATATTTAGGTCATTGGCAGTTGGTTAATAGCATTTATTCAAACAATATTGGAATATTGTAGAGCACCTTTAAGAATTCATAACAAATAAGCCTTTTACAATTAAACTGCATACAAAGAAAATCAATTTCTTATTTTTTGGCCACAGACCAGGTCCAGGAGGAGCTGAGCAGAGTGGTTGGAGACCGTCAGGTCCGTGTGGAAGATCGTAAAAACTTGCCTTACACAGACGCTGTTATCCATGAGACACAGAGATTTGCCAACATCACCCCTTTGGCTATTCCTCACAAAACCAGTCAAGACGTCACCTTCCAGGGTTACTTCATCAAAGAGGTCAGTTCTTCACATAGGTTTCAATACTTCTTCACGGGTTGTTTTTGATGGTTCTAGCATTGAAAAGTGCTCTTATTCTCCCTCTACTTTTGCCTCCAGGGAACTATTGTGTTTCCTCTCCTTTGTTCTGTCCTGAATGATCAGAGAGAGTGGCAGACCCCACACACCTTTAACCCTTCCCACTTCCTAGATGGGGAGGGGAAGTTCATCAGGAGAGATGCCTTCATGCCCTTTTCTGCAGGTATAACAGCTCTGTCAGATTTTTGATCATCACATATTAGAAATAGTTTCCGTTTGAATAGACATGATTGCTATTCCTTGTTGTTGCAGGTCGCAGAGTGTGTCTTGGAGAGAGTCTGGCAAAGATGGAGCTCTTCCTGTTCTTCACCAGCCTCCTCCAGCGCTTCCGCTTCACTCCTCCACCTGGAGTTACAGAAGATGAACTGGATCTGACTGCGGCTGTGGGCTTCACCCTCAGCCCCTCACCTCACAAGCTGTGTGCTGTCAGTCGACAGTGAATATCCAGTCAGGGGTTGGCAATATACCTATCTGTGTCGAAGATGTGTATATGGCCCTGCTCACGTTTTTTGTTTTTAACCACTAGCTACAGCGTAGGTGTATTTTTATACTTACTGCTAAGCCACAGTGGACTTTTCTTCAAACTGTACTAAAATTAGTTAGTTAAAAATGTCAAAAATCACAACATTTATTCACTGTAAACATATTTTTGTCTTGCTTTTTTTTCTAATTTACATGGAGGATTTTCAACATTTAAAACTGTATTGACTGAGATCCTGTTGTCTAGTTACTTTTTGATGAAAATAGATGCTAAAAAATAAAGGTTTCCCAATTTTTGATTCAATTAAAAAAGTAAATAAATAAATACATTTATTTTTGTGTTGCCTCGTTTTATGACCGGAAAAGTCACCTGTTGTCACCTATTGCCATGGTGAATCGTAATATCGGGGCTCCATTCATGATGTCTTTTTTTGTAATCGTGGTGCACGCACTCGGCTTGATTGAACCAACTCAAATCAGCTGTTCTAAAACCGTAAACTCAGAGTCAGTCAGTGCTTCTCCATCTTTTTCTGTCATCCCCCACTTTGGACGATGGGGGGGTTTAAAAGCCCCACCGGAGTTTCTCTGCTGCAGATGGCGTGATGGCATTTTCATTGTCTTGGCAAGGCAGAAGGCGGCGCTTTTATACTCAGGGATCTCCATTTCCAACATCATTAACCTTCTCGGTGGCAAGTGAGCGGCTCAGCATTATTTGCCGTGGTGACATATCCCGATAAGTGATCTGGCGTCGTGGCAACGGAAACCCGGGCTTTAACCTGAACTCATCCGGATAACTCCCGGGGGGTGTGGGAGGCCCCTGGAAGGGAGACGCTTTACGACCTAGAGACAAAGGTAAAGCATATTTCAGTATTCAGCTGTGTGAACTCACTGACGAACTCCTTTTTTTCCCTCCTCCCTCCAGGTTTTTCTGCTTAATGAACTTAATCCCTTTTGACAGTTAAAGTACATGTTTGACTGACAGATCTGCACATTCACACGCAACGAAGTGGTGACACCTGTGCTAAGACTTAGGGTGTCTTCAGGTTGAGCCCTTTTTAAAAAAAAAAAAAAAACGCACACAAAAAATCAACAACAAAAAGGAGGAAACTGTCAATGTTCAGTTTCACCCAGATACAGCTGGGCCTTCAAAGGACACATTCGGTTTCGCATATCACTGATTCTTGAGATAAGGGACAAAAAGGGACTAAGAAAGTACATGCAATTTGACCTGTCCTCAGCAGGACGTCACAAGCTTTAACTTTCCCAAAAAACGGTAAACTGCTACAAATGGATAAATATGAATGTCAAATGAACTAAAACATTAAACAGAATATGAAATAAAATTTTGAGAACTTTAAATTATATTGAAATTATAATTTAATTTGACTGATGGTTTGGTTGCCTGATTTATCTCTACATAAATCAGGCAAAGTCATGGGTCAGCTATAACCTTTAGGACCCTGTTGGTATTTCCCACTCTTGGTAGGTGCAAGAGTAGGACAGATGGTCTGGTAAGTTTTTTTTTTAACATTTTTTGATATCTTAATAAAACAATGTTTATCACTGCAGTTGCAGCTTTGACATGTCAACTCCATCTTCCCATTCTAACATTCTTATTAAAGAATTCTGAAATAAATGTTATCTTTTTAGTTCAGGTTAGCAGGCTAGCTAACAACTGGGGAAAAAACAAAATGGCTCCACTGTACAGGACACTGTTAAAATGGGAGAACATGTCATGTTGTCAACTCCGTCAGGTTTTCTGTCTGATGGAGGTGACACTTAAGCTGACAGTGGTGGCAAGTGCTTATAGAAAGTCGTTATATGTAAGAGATAACAGCTACATATGCTAATTAGCTAGCTAACATGTAGTTAATCTCCCAATTAAGGTCCAACTTGTATTTATTGCTTTTATCTGTACTGCAGGTAAGCATAGCTAGAAAGAAGCAGTCAGTGTCAGTGGAAGAGCAAAGAAAGAGAAACGGAGTATCAAAGGAAGAGAAGAGAGAAGGCAAATAGGAGAGCTGGGAGAGAGGGAGCAGAGGTGTCAGAAGTCGGAGGGATGATCAGAGAAGGTCTAGAAAATGCAGGACTATGCAGAATGCAGTGCAGCAAGAAGACACACCCCTAGAGGGTCCACTAGACCAGAGTATTGAGGAGCCAACAATGAGCAGACGTGCTCTTGCAAGTGAGAGGGAGAGAAGGACAAACTAGGAAGAGGCATTCAAGGGAAATAAAGGCTTTAAAAGAGAAAATTAAGAAGCTAACAACACAGAGAAACAGAGATTGAGAAAGCAAAAATGGTGTAAAAAGAGGGCTAAAACCACTGATGAATCAAATGACAAAAAGTAAATAGAAGTAGGAAGTAGAGGAGCAGCCAGTGAAAGGTCCTGAAGGCACCATAGTCAAAATATCTATTGACAGCATTGAGGAGGGAGACTGGCTTGCAGTTGTATATGATGACCACTGGTGGCAAAAGCCATGGATGTAGACAGTGAGCACCAAGATGTGAGAGTAGAGATCATGCACCCTTGTGGTCCAACAGCTAATGTTCATCCCAAACACGGGAGGAGGGATGTGTGTTTCTGTCCAAACACCGACATCTCTACAGTTTAGCCCCTGATGTAATGGACTTCATAGAGCATGAGCATGTCCAACGCATGCTGCTGAAAACTCTGGGGATGCAGGTCACATGAAAAGGAAAAATGTCAACTGACATAAAGATCTTTAGTGCATTTTGAAACAGGCTAAGTGATGAAAAGAGATCTGTTGTGATTCAGTTCGTTCTGTTATACGTGACCCTCTAGGATACAGATTGTGGCCATTAGTTGTTTTTTATGCCAGGTAAATCCTAGTTTTCTCACTTCTGCCTCGAGATCCTGTTGCCAGATGTTCTTTGGCTATCAACTCTTTTCCATTAATACTTCCATTACTGTTTCCATGTCAAAGTTTAGTAAAATGTGTGTAAACACTTCATGAATTTCACCCTTTGTCAGCTGTTTGTGAACACCGTCAGATGAAGATTTTTGTGCTTTTATGACAAAATGGATTACCCTTTGTTCAATTTATTGTTTGTATATTAAAACACCTGATGAACTACACAAAATGATGTCTTTGTGTAATAACAGACTATATGCTTAATACTAAAAGTGAACATACAAAATTAAGGAACTTTGAAATTTCCATTTTTCCAGATAGTGATATCAGAACAAAATTCAAAATATTTGTTTATAACTTAACTCTGTTAGAAAACATCAGAAATAGATACTTAAGGATTTTAATCAGTTGTTTAACTGATCAATTCAAAATAGGTGTGTGTGTGTGTGTGCATAAATCACGTTATTGAGTAATAGAAGGTAAATTATCATAAAAAGTGTGTTTATTAAAAAAAAAAAAAAAAACCTGTTCCCCTACATGGTTTGGTGGCTGAGACCTTTGCCTGTGAATATATCTATTTGAAATTAATGTGGTATTAACAAAAGTGTAGATCTACAACGTGTTTTGTCCCTTATCTCAAGAATCAGTGATATATATGAATATTCACTATGTCCCATTTACTTCTGAGGCCTTTACGTGCAGCTCTGGAAGATTTACAGGTTATCCTTTGTTAGACTGAGACTGTGCTTTTTTTTTTTTTTGGTCCTACAGAGAAATTGCTGCACTTCTTGAAACTGAAGCTTGAGCTCTCTGTGTGAACACCATAACGTCTGTGTTAATCAAAGGAGTCAGGGAGAAGCTTCATGGTGATCGTAGGATCATGTTGGAAAATCTTCTTCACTCGTCCGTTTCAGTCTCCCTGTTGGCGTCCATTGTAGGCCTGCTGGTCCTCCACTTTCTTTATTCAACTTTTACCTCCCAAGATAATCAGCGGAAGCCTCCAGGACCAAAACCACTTCCCCTGCTTGGCAACTTACTTCAGTTGGATCTGAAGAGAGTCGACAGCTCTCTTTTTAATGTGAGAAATGTTTCATAAATGTTGTCTTTGTAAGTCAGGAAATTCATTTTCCTCTTTATGACTGCGAGTCTTCATCCACTTGACACTTTTAGCTGTCTAAAAAATATGGACCAGTGTTCACAGTCTACTTTGGACCTAAGAAGGTGGTAGTCCTGGCAGGATACCAGGCAGTCAAACAAGCTCTGATCAACCAGGCTGAGGAGTTTGGAGACAGAGAGGTCACTCCCATATTCTATGATTTGAACAATGGACACGGTAAGAAAATGTTGTGAGATGTATATTCTCTTTTTTTTTTTTTTTTGTATTTAAACAAGTAGATTCCACTTGTTTTTCAGGTATAATATTTTCCAATGGCAACTCGTGGAAAGAGATGCGGCGTTTTGCTCTGACAACTCTGAAAGATTTTGGGATGGGCAGAAGGATTAGTGAAGGAATGATAATTGAGGAATGTCACTACCTGACAGAACATTTTGACCAACATAAAGGTAACTGACAGAATTTTCAAGCCTTAGCAGAGGTATCGGCTGTACTATACCACTTGACCTCTGGATATTATAGGCATATCATTTTGTACAGCTAAGAATACATTTGTGAAAGTTTTTTTTAATTTTATTAGGCCAAATCAAATTATTGGTATGAGATACATATTAATCTGCATAGTATTTATTTTTCCTTGAATAACTTTCTATCTGACCCTCATCCTTTCCCTCAGGTAAACCCTTCAACAACACTCTGGCAATTAATTATGCAGCTTCAAATGTCATCTCTGCTCTCATGTTTGGGAAGAGGTTTGAATACACAGACCCTGATCTCCAGAGAATTGTGGAAAGAAATCGTGAGATCGTCTATCTGACAGGATCACCTTCCATCCTGGTACTTTCGAGTGACATGCTGATTACAGCTTTATTCGTTTACACCATACATATTAAAGTACATAGATTTTAGATATTAAATATATATTGCTGTTAAATCCATGAAATATTTAGTAAAATTAAAAACAAAACCAACATGGATTCATGCCTCTTTAATTGTAACCCTTGTTACATCTCATAATAAAAAAATAATAATTATTTTATATATATATATATATATTATTATTATTTTTTATTATTTATTATTTATTATTTTTTTCACTTTTACAGATATACAACTCATTACCCTGGTTGGGCCCCTTTCTTAAAAACTGGAGAGATTTGATGAAGACTATTGATAACCTTAATGCCTCCATAAGAAAGATAATATCTGATCTGAAGGGAACTCTGAACCCTGAGACATGTAGAGGTTTTGTTGACGCTTTTCTGAGCCATAAGCAAAGTCTGGAGGTAAGGTGTCCCATAGATGTGTGTATATATATACTCTTGGGATCAATCAAAATTATTGGTTGTCCATATGTCCCATTCTATATATATTAGTGAATAATGTGACTTTGGGGGGAAGTAAGAGATTGCAAATATATCCAAAGTATATTTTTTCTTTTGTGGAGACAAACAACCATGAGGCACCAATTCATCTTTTTCTGTCTTGCTAGGAATCTGAAATTAAGGATTCGCACTACCATGACGACAACTTGTTGCAGAGTGTGACAAACTTGATTGCAGCTGGGTCCGATACTATAGCAAATACACTTCAATGGTGTCTTCTTTTCATGGCCAAATATCCTCATATTCAAGGTGCAAAAAACACATCCCCAGGCTCGTCTTACTTTATGGCGCTCACAAAAAAATGGGGTTAAAGTAGTATAAAATATTTGTCAAATTCAATCTATATTCCATGTACATTCAGACCAGGTCCAACAGGAGCTGGGCCGGGTGGTTGGAAACCATCAGGTCCGAGTAGAGGACCGGAAGAACTTGCCTTACACAGACGCCGTCATCCATGAGTCACAGAGATTTGCCAGTGTTGTCCCCATTGGTGTTCCCCACAAAACCAGCAAAGACGTCAACTTCCAGGGTTATGGCATCAAGAAGGCCAGTTTATCAAGTCAATCCAAATTCACATAAGACTGTATTTGTTGGATGTGTTCTCCCATTACTGGTTCTTTTATTCAAAGAGCTGCCTCCTTCTTTCACCTCCAGGGAATGACTGTGTTTCCTCTTCTTATTTCTGTCCTGTATGATGAGAGCGAGTGGGAGAGCCCGCACACTTTCAACCCTTCCCACTTCCTGGACGAGGAGGGTAAATTTATCCGAAGAGATGCCTTCATGCCCTTTTCTGCAGGTATAACCTTGTTGACTTTTGTCTTTTATGATGACATGCATCATGTTCAACTCAGCTGCAGCTCCTTGTTCTTGCAGGCCGCAGGGGGTGCATTGGAGAGAGCCTGGCCAGAATGGAGCTCTTCCTATTTTTCACCAACCTCCTCCAGCGCTTTCGCTTCACTCCTCCGCCTGGAGTTACAGAAGATGAACTGGATCTTTCTCCACTTGTGGGCTTCACCCTGGCTCCTTCACCTCATGAACTGTGTGCTGTCAGACGCCAATGACAAAGACAGAGGACACTTCTTGACTGACAATTTATGCCACAGTGTGTGTGGGAACCACCACAGTGCTCATATGCACGTCATTCAATCATATAGCAGAAGGGAAGTGACATTCTTTTAAAGTAGCAGTCATATAGTTTATATCTATCAAAGGAATTAATGTCATTATCATGCCTATGACCATAAACATTAACTTCTTCATTGGACACAGTCTGTATGGTGGTCTAAGCTGCCAGTAGAGAGTAGTGATGGGAAGTTTGGATCTTTTTACTGACTCAGGTCTTTTAATCTTGTTCAGAAAAATGAACGCTTATTTTATTTTACTTTTTTTCCCAAGTCTTTGGTTCATTGGAACCAGTGTGGCACTGTAGCTGTCATTAGAGTAATGACTGAAAAAGCTTGGCTTTCAAACACTGAAGAGCAACATGGTTTGCTTCACTTGGCATATAATACACAAGTTTGCTTTTGTTAAACTATTGAGCACCCTTTTAGGCCATAGCCTACTGAAGTTGAAATTACTTAATTTGCTGGTAGAGGAGCGCTCCACCTATCAATAAAAAATTCTCATTCTACAATGGCTATTCACTTTAGCCTACCTGGTCACTGAAGACTTACTAACAAGTCATACAAAAGATTTTTTTCAAAATGAGCGAATCATTTGCAAATGACACATCACTAATGGCCGCTGTTGTCGCTAACTTCACGTTCTTCAGAATAGAATCACCGATCACTAAAAATCAAATAAGATTTATTTATACAGCGCCAAATGATAACAAGTTACATCAAGGCAGTTTACATATAGAGCAGGTCTAGACCAAACTCTTTATGAAATTATTTAAAGAGCCCTAACCCAACAGAACCCAACATGAGCAAGCGCTTGGCGACAGTGGCAAGGAAAAAAGTCCTTTAAGAGGCAGAACCAGGCTCACTAGAGTCGGCTTTTCAGCAGGTGTGTCTCTCCAGAGACCGGACCCCCCTTCCACAGACTAGAGACAGCTTTGGTCATGTTACTGCTGTAACCATGTGAATAATGAACGAAAGAACCAAAGACTCGTAATTATGAGTCGTGAACGGATCATTCATTTATACACAGTGATGTGTCACGAACGACACATCACTAGTAGAGAGCAACAGTTGACAAAGTTGTCATAATAATCTGAATGGTTTTTTTCATTTAACTCTTCAGACCCTTCAAACATCACAGAGCTTTTCAGTCACACCCACGTTATGCATATTTTCATTTTTATGAAATCCCTGAGATTTTTTCCTGCATTTATTAGAACATCCATTCTCAGTGACCACAGAACAAGAGGCAGCATATATACAAACTTGCGCTTCTCTGCCTACTTCATTGAAAATTTGTCCTGTCTTGTAATTTTATTACAAGAGGATTACAAGAGGATTTCACGAGATTTTTGTCATGTCTTGATTTTCTGAAAGTATGTCTTTAGCCAAATAATTTATATGTGTGAGAGCTCTTTGTTACCCATACTTGCAAGATATGAATATAAAAGTATGCAATAAAGTAAATTTTAACACTTCAATAGGCAGAGCTGTAGAGTCTGAATTTCCACTATTCTTAATCTTAAACTTTAATACTATATCAGTGTTGGTAGTTGATAGAAAAGTATTGAGTGTCTTGCTTTGCAAAGTTTGTAAAGTTTAGTGGAAATATGCAGGTGGTGGCCTTAAAGATAGAGGGGTGAAATTTCAACTGAGTATCTTCCAATGCAAGAAATAACTTGTCCACTGTTGGGCAATAAGACATGTCTTCAGAGTGATCATTGTGGTTAAATACTGATGTTTTTCTCTGTTCAGGCAGCTCCTCTCCTGTATTTCTGTATGTGGAAGATTTCGTGTTCTGCTTGAATAAAGAGACACGGACTTCAAGATCCTTGTTGTGAGTATGATGACTTCTTATAAAGAATAAAAGCTAAATCTACAGTTTAATACATTTTGGCTGGTTGGAATTGGATTGTCCAAAACCCTCATTTAAATGTGATATACATGGTTCAAGTCATTCTAGAACTATAACGCACATTTTTACAATAAAACCTAGACTGTGCCGCTGGGTCCTACATATTTTAGGGGACTCCAGTGGGACAAGTGGATAAATTCTTTTAACCCAGGCCATTTTCCATACAATGAATGAAATTTTACCTGTGATGGATGGTACATATGATTTGTTTGTTATTCCAAAAATAAAATCAGATGAAACAAATTTATTTGAAGATAGGGCAGTACTTGTTTCAGGCTCAAGGACTGGTATTGGAGAGAATCTGGCCAAGATGGAGCTTTTTCTCCTATTCACCTACTTGAACCTGGACTCAAGGAGAAAGAAATGGATCTGACACCAGTTTTTGGGTGTTATCCTTAATCCTTCACCTCATGAGTTCTGTCCTATCAGTGGGGTCAGACGCTGCTGCCTCCCGCTGAGAAATTTGACAATAATCCATCATTAAAAAGGAAGCGGGAAATAATATGAACTATAAATTTTATAAGCTTCAGCTTTAGACTCTGAATATCCTTATTTCACCAAGTTGTATGCACAAGTTAAACATGATTACAACCTTAAATTATTACACATTGATATTGGAATCTTTATTATTACACTCTTTCATTTCGTATAGAGGTATGAAAAGTTTGCAGTTTGCACTGCTAGTCCTAGTGGTACAAAATCAATTGATACAAAATAACTGAGAAGGATTTTCACAAAAGTTTTCTTTAAGTACTTGCACAAAATACATCACTTTGTCTAAGTTCCTTCCTCTGGTAAAGACACAACCACATTTGTACTTAATTACTGAAGTACCTTTTATTCTATTGCTTTTTGTGCTCTCTTGGAAATAAATAAATAAATGAAAAAATGCTACAGTACACGTTAGTTGTAAAACATATGTTTTAAATAATTATACCAATGACACTCTAAAAGAGCACATCTAAACCCCTATTGCCCCAAAACACTGGAGTTCTCTATGGTGCTTCCACTTTGATAATATTAATCTGTTGATCCTGCTCGGAGTGATTTGTGTTCATTATCAGCTCAGTGGAAACACTGCACTCCTGGAGACTCCTTGCTGAGCAGCTGCTTGGAAAATCTGATGATTTGCTATCTGATATTCTGTAATTCTGAGACTGTGACTGGTTGTATGTAGATGTGTAGGATTGCGTGTAAGCCGGTATGAGTGTTTGACTGCTCTGATGTGTGTATGCAGCTGCATATGGTTGTGCTTGTGGAGGTGTGTGAGTAAGTGGGAGGTTCTCTGCATTGCTACATGGTGGAAAACCATTCATGCTTGTAGGGCTCAGTCCCGACAGTTTAAAGGCCTCCACATTTTCTAAACTCTCTAATGAGTTGTAGCTTGGTTGGGTTTGGCTGCACTGAGTGTATGTGCCTTGATTAAAGCTAAAGGTGTCCTGACTATAGGAGGTAGATACAGAAGGTGTTGGAAAATCAGAGGGGGATGGAGTTTTGTTTTGCTGCTGTTGAGAACTGATACAGGGTCCCAGTTTGGAGATGAGACTCTGTAAATTGCTGAGGATCTGCCTCTGAATGTGTGTCTGCTGAGACTGCTCTCTCTCCAAGCGGCACTGCTGCTCCACCAACATCTTCACTGCCAGGCCCAAGCTGCGCACCTCGGAACCAAGGGTGTGTATCTGCTCTTGTAGGCCACCTCTCCCTCCAGTGTCCTGGACTGCCTGCTGTGGGCTTGGGTTCCCTTCGCTATGAGTAGCACTCTGGCCTCCAGGAGTCTGTAAGCAAATGACTGCTCCTCCAGGAGCTGAGGATGTTAACGGAGCTGATGGTCGATTAGGAAGACGAAAGCCTACCCGAGGAGGAGGGTGCAGGGAACGGACAGACAGACCTGGTCTCTGTGTCAGAAAACGCCTCTGGACACTGCCTGCTCCAGGTTGACCCTCTATAACAGTCTAAACAACATTCAAAAGATGTCTTTAAAGTTACAATGAAATTTTACATAAACATTAAATATCAAATTTATCATGTTCCATCCCCCTAAACACATCCATATTATAATACAACCTGAAACCAGCTACTAATGTTAAAGCAATAATCATTATACAAATATAACCCAGGACTTAAATTAGGTGCTATAAACTGGTCAGAAGAAGTTAAAGTCTATCTCTCAAGAGTGCCAGCATGCACTCAGTTATGGTATTGAGGTTTGACTCACCTTTTCATTGGTCAGATCATATGTTTCAGGCTGCTGAGGTATTGCATTTCTCACATCATTTGAGTGGTCTCTCCTCAGCAATGATGCCATCTGATGGTATGACTGTTAAAAACCAATTAACGCAGGTTATGAATGACAGACAATTTGATGCTTTTAGTTTTTGGCAAAACTGTCATGCTATTGAATAATGGCAAATATAACAGCTAACAAATATGACTAGAAAGAATTTTATATAGGTACCTTCACCCTGTGTGACAGTGCTTTATCCAGAAGCCTCTTTCGAGCTGCCAACATTGAATTGGTGGCAGGTGAAGGTGTGACTCTCCTCCTCATGAATGCTCCAGTACCTGTTACTGCGGAAGACACAACACCAGTCTCTGCTCTTGATGCAGTGGATTGGGGTAATGTTTGTTGGCTGTTCTGTGCGAGGGAAGTGACGCTAACAATCTGGATGTCATTTTCTTCCTTATCTCCTTCGTGCTGCTGTTCTGGCCTGGTGCCTCCACTGGTCTCCTTATACCCGGATGACTTTGCCTCTGGATTTACAGACGTTTGTTTTGTAAAGTCTGTGGCTGCTGTGAAGCCAGCATGGTGAGATGCATCACGTATTAAGTTCTGGAGATGAATGGTACTCCAGTTCTTCTGTACTGACCCAGCTCGAGCTTGGACCTGTGCTGCTGTTTTGCTGCTTCCTGCCTCCACAGGTCTGACCCTTCCTGGCGGCCTGCCCTGGAACTCCCTTAGGAACAGGTAGATGGCCTGGGCAGAAACCTTGATGTTTTCCAGCTCCAGCACAGCTTTGATTTTCCGAAAACTCAAACCAGCTTTCCGCAGCTCCACCACTTTGTGTTTGGCAGCATCATCCAGCCGGCCCATGGCCTCTCAACCCAGAGCAGCTCCGTAATTTAGGCAGTTAATCTCTAGAGGAATCATATCACAAAAACTGTAAATGACACATTTAACAGAGAGAAATAAAAGCACTATATGTAAGCTCATATGACATGTTCATAGTATAAATACAGCCTTATGTTTCTGCCATCTTGCCAAAAAATCTGCTTAATTTTTTTAAGAGACCCTTTTGGAGTTCAAGTATTTTGTACATCTTATAAAACCATGTTCTATTTTATTTGACTTTATCACATAAGAGCCATAAACAACAGGGACAAATATTCACATTTTATTAAGGCTTTTGTGATTGGTATGAGACAGTTATTACTGTTAAAAACACAATAAAGCAAATACTGTCCAAAAAGAAGACATCAATAAGAATTGTTCTGTCACATCATGTTTTTGCTTGATAAATCAGTGATTAGCCGACGTGGTTGTTACTTAATTTAACTTTATTTTGTAAACATTTCATGGCATAATCCAAGAATAACAACAACAAAATAACAGAATAACACAATTTAAATATGAGTTTAAATTTTCCATCGGACACTGTTAGTCTGTCGGAACTACAGATTAATGCAATAATAATACTTTGCGCTGTGGCGGCAAGAGCACATTGGCATTAAGGTCATGAGATGTTCAGCCACAGATTTAGCTGCGCTGGCTAACGATAAGAGCCAGTCCCATCCATAAAGTGAAGGACTCACCTTGTCAAAACTCGATGGAACGATGGATTGTTGTGTCCTATTCTGTTAAATGAATTCAGGTAACACGGTCATACGCGTCGACTTGCCATAGCTAACATCTACACAGATGCATACTGACACCGTCAACGAAAACAAACAAATGAGTTGTAAGTGGCGCTCAGGCTCTTACGTAACGTCCGCTTTGTCGTCATCATCCAGCGACGTTCTCTCAGCCCTCGAGTCCTCGGAGCGAAATCACTTCGTTTGAAAAAAATGTAAGTTTAGCCATCTATTAACCCGCTTTGAAACCCCTTCATTTGCAGCGTGTGGGTTATCCACTGCGAAAAAACGTGCCGTGTTTTGTGGTTGTGGGTGAACTTAATAAATGGCGCAATTCTGTATAAACAGCCGTCTCAGTTGCCGGCTGCCTGTTTCTTGTTTGGAAGGAAATCAATGGCGGCGGGTTTCTGCTGCTAGCAGTAAAGTTGGGAAAGTTGAAACGCTTCACTGAGCGTTGCGTTTGTCTGGTATCGATAAGGGGTGCACTTTGTTTTTATGTGAACTAGAAGTTTACACTTTGTCTCTGCCATCATTTCGCCAACTTTAGTGAAATAATTATTTTTGATATAAAAAATATAGTTATGTATCACTGTCTTTTGCATGCTGTTTGTGGGAAATTTGTCAAAAAGAGGGCAATTTGAAGACTATTTTCATTGTTTTCTGTTTGTTTACATTATACAAATAATTATACAAATGTGTCATCTTGAATAAGATCTTAAAGTAATAACATTTTGCATTCGATTTTAGGGCTCCATCTCCTACAAAGCGGAAGGAGGTAGAAAAAACAAAAGACAGAGGCAAGGAAAAGAGTGGTACCAAAGAAGGAGACAAGGAAAGAGGACGAGATAAAGTAAGGAAACGCCACAGTGCTTCTACTGGCAGTAGCAGCAGCAGGTTTGTTCCAGTACTTTTATTCTTGTATTGGTTAAAAAACATTACTGAACAGGTTCAGAATTTTTTCCATTAAATAACTGTTTTATTTGAAATTATGTCTGTGACATAATCAAATTTAATTGTGTACATTTTCTAATAATTTTTTTGGGGCTGTGACCAGGTCCAGATCTAGCTCTACTTCAAGCAGCAGCTCTGGTTCCAGCTCAGGATCCTCAAGTGGATCCAGCTCATCTGGTTCCAGTCGATCTGGTTCTTCAAGTTCGCGATCCTCGTCCTCTTCCAGCTCCTCCGGCTCCCCAAGCCCCAGCCGCAGACGCCACGACAACCGCCGTCGCTCACGCTCTGCGTAAACTGCTTTTTCTAAGGCAGAGTTTGCACAGTATTTGTGTTTTTGTTTGTTGAAATTGGGATGAATTTAATATTTTTTTCCCTTGTGATTCTAAAGGTCAAAAACACAGAAGAGGGGAGATGATAAGGAACGAAGAAAAAGAAGCCCAAGCCCCAAACCAACTAAAGTCCATCTGGGGCGGCTGACCAGGAATGTTACCAAGGTGAGCAGAGAAAACTTAACTGTAACTCTACTGCTTTCAAGCTGTTATTCTTGATTAGGGGGTTGCTAACAAGTTTCATTCATAGATTATAAGTAAAGATGGATGTAACCTCTGTTATGTCACTCATAATTTTATGAAGAACAATATTGAAGCTCAAAGTGCTCTGATTGTTGTCAACATCTTTGTAGTGCCTTATTCCATGTAACTCAAGCATTTCAAAGCAGCATGCTCTCAATTATGTAAAATTATTATTAAATTGACTAAAATGTATAAAACGTTCACCCATAGTGCAGTTTTTATGAAGGTTGAAATTAAAAGCTGCTAAAACAGTTTTTGTTCATTAACAAAGGTTTTGGACATTATGAAACTACCTCACACAATTTGCTACGTAGAAAATCATATTAGGTGTTGTATAATTAGATTGATAAAATACATAAATATAGTATGATAAAATAATTTCTGACATCACCTTTATGGTCTAATGATTGAATTTGTCTTATTTTCAGCAGGTCTATTTTACATGTTCTAGAGTAGATTTCTTAATAACTAGGCACTTTATCAAGGAATTTTGTATCCACTATTCTGAAAAGTGTTTGTTTTGGACAGGACCACATCCAGGAGATCTTTTCCACTTATGGAAAAATAAAAATGGTTGAAATGCCTGTCGACAGGCTCCACCCTCACCTGTCCAAGGGCTATGCTTATGTGGAGTTTGAGACTCCTGAGGAGGCCCAGAAGGCCCTAAAACACATGGATGGAGGTAGGCCAGGGTATTTGTCTCAGTGCCTATGTCTTGTAGTATTCCCCCTGGCATTTGTGATGGATAATTTTCTGTGCTACTTCATTAATAGGGCAGATTGATGGACAGGAAATCTCTGCATCTGCTGTATTGACTCAGCGAATCCGCCCTCCACCTCGTAGACCCTCCCCACCCCGCCGAATGCCCCCCCCACCACCAATGTGGCGACGTAGCCCACCACGCATGAGGAGGAGGTCATTCTTATGACTTATGCTATTGCTATTTTATTTGGACAACATCTTTCACTATGCTCATTATATCTGCATCCAGACCGCAAATGTTTACTTTCTTGTGTTCATGCAGGTCACGCTCTCCAAGGAGACGATCCCCAGTACGTCGCCGCTCTCGCTCCAGATCTCCTGGTCGCAGGCGTCACCGTTCTCGTTCCAGCTCCAACTCCTCCAGATAGATCACTTAGATTGACACAAAATCACCTGGATTATCTGTATTGACAGAGTTTACAGGGTCATCAGAAATAAAATCATCGGATTTGTAGTCAGCATAAAAATCTGCCTGTGTGTAGGAAGTTGATATTTTTGTTTATTTTAAATTTTTTCCCAATTGTGATAAAAATTTTTTTTTTTATATATATATCTTGTGTTGATCGTATGAAGCAGCTGAGTTTAGATTCCCCTGAGAGCCTCCAATTTTTGCAAGTGTGTTTTCTTTCTACCATGTACTGAATTTTTAGACATTTTGACAAATAAATATGGTGAAACGCGTCTAGAATTCTGTCAGTTCAAGATGCTGAGGGGCCTTAGCTGTGAACATCATGGCTTAATGCTGGCGTGACCTGTTTACTCAACATTCCCATAGTGTGGCCACAGTTCAGAAACATTTCCTCACCAGGCTTCTGATGTTCACCATGTGTTTTTATACAACAGTACAATGCTGCTCAATGCTATCTCACTGCAGCTGGGCACCTTCTTCCTGCTCAGCAGAATTAACTGGTTAGAGAAATGGATTGTGGGAAATGGTATAGATCACTTTGTGAATAACAAAAGGAAAGCTTAGTGCAAAAAAACCTTTATATATAACTTTTTAAACAGAGTGAAAAAAGCTATATAAATGATGTCAGTGGAGTACCTGGGGGGAGACAGAGTGACTGTTGTGCATAATGACAAGAACACAGCAGAGTCACAAAATCTTAAAACAATTTAAAGGATAAGGACTTTTACATTCTACTTTGGTTATTGACACCCAGCTGTGTTAACCCAGAGCTGCAGATACAGTGTTGGACTGTAGGGGACCGTCTCCTTCCCTCATCATCGGGACGGATTACACCAGTGTCCTAAAACTGGCCACGCCCACCTCCCACCTGAGGGGGGGAGTCAACCACAACTGAAAACACCTGCGTGAATGAAACTGGCAGACATGAGAGGAATTTATTAACAACACTATCATTTAACAGGCGCCACTTTACAGGGAGTTCAGTCAGAGAGTGTGTTTTTCATTTAAGTGGCACCATATCACAAGGAAGAAAATCAGAGTTTTTATTCATTTCTTTTATTTTGAGTTTGGATGTTGGTAATATATATATATATATATATGTATTTTTTTTTTTCCATTTGTGGCTGCAAAGTTTGGGAATCACCAAAGATGATCACAGCTGAGAGTGAGTCCAACGCTTTAACACGACCTTTATCGGTGTGATTAGTTTAAAACGGGACTTAAAGTTTTAGACAGAGCAGCCGTGTGTCATTATAGACTTCCTGTCAGCGGTGGCGATAGCAGGGCAGTCTGTTTGTATCCGCTGTGTGGGAGTGCCCTGAACGCATCTCTCCATTCACAGAAAGACCGCAGCGCGTCTCACCACACAGACAGACAGATAGGCGGTAGGACGGACGGACTCACCGACTTACCGGAGGGATGAATGTTACTGACATTGGAGAAACCGTGCCCCGCCGTCCCTCCACCTGAAACTACAGCCCGCCCTTTACCTATCTAGGCGCGGCTCGACTGGACTTTTGTACTGTACCGAGTCTTTCTTCTCTGGATGAAATGAGAGTTTGAGGCTCCATCTCTGACAGCATGGCCTCAGATCCGGATATCAACAGACGGCGCATGAAGCAGCTTCTGGGGAAACCCGGCAATGGAAGATGTGCAGACTGCGGGGCTGCAGGTAGGCTGGAGGGGAGCCTCTGACAGCTGATGGACTTTTCCTTCTTAAATGTGTTTATCTCTTTATTTGTGGCTACTGGTTCCCACGGGCTGTATGCATAACGTAATGTCATACGTTAGTTTGAGTCACGAAGTAGTCTAGACTCAGCCATGAAATATAAAACAGATGACACAACTAAGATCCTCATACAGGAAAGGTTTCAATAGGCTACATCAGCAACTGAATAATGAATAAGCCCTTTTATACCAACTGTATCTATAGTATTCTATCACTTTTCATTTAAATAAGTTATATTAAAGTGTTTACATTTCATCTTCAAACTCAGTTTTAGAAAAGTGCTTGGCAAAATGTACTGAATGAATCATAATCTTATTTTGTGGGTGGGGGATTTTGTCTCTGAGTTCAGCAGTTTTAAAAGTATATTCTTGTTTCTGATTTCCTTTAACATGTGGTCACACACTCTCATGGTCACACCAAGTTCACACTTATCAGATCTGCAGTTCAGTGCACAAGCAAATGCAAACAGGTGTGGTTTTTAAAGTAACCTTAATGTATTTGTAGTATGATGGGTGAAATATCTTATGCCCATACATGTGATAGCCCATTACATATCAATAGGATTTAATTCTGCTCTCTTCAGGTCAGTAAGTTCAGTCTCCTCCATTGTCATCTTCAATCTGATGATTAAATCTCTGATTAATATTGATCCTACATCCAACCAGGCTTCATAATGCAGAGGGGAAAAATAGGAGTGGCCAACAACACATTATCCCCTTGTCTCTTCTGCACAGATGTACTGTGTAACTTGTGTGCAGCTTTGAGATTATATGCAAGGAAGTAATTTTTTTTCCCCTTATGCTATTTTTACATTGCATGTGTGTGAGTGACTCTTTCATTGTCACTGGTGGTTTAAGAGCTGAGGCTCATACTTCACACTGCCCTAGTTCTTTGACTTACTTACAAAAATCATATAGTGGTAATGATTTTTGAAAAAGAGGTTTGTATGTTTGTGATGTGCAGGCAGCTATTCATTACTATGCTGTTTTGTGTTGCTTCAAAAGCCTGAATTTGTTGACTGTATGTTGTCATAACAACAACAAAAATCTATATCGGTATTTATGTCATAGATTTAGGGGGTATAAACAAAAGTAATCTATTAATTATGAAATTTATGCTTGCTTTGCTGCACTCTTTCCATACTTGTGTCCCTTCAAAGTAATATTTAAACTTTAGTGGTCTGACCATTCACAGGTTTTTTTTTTTCCTTTTTTAGTTTGTTTTATCTTGAATATGTGTTTTTTTGTTTCATAGGCGCTGCAGTTCACACACAAAAAATATTGTACATTACTGTAAATGACATGTTACACTGTACAAACTCTAAATAAGCAGAAGGTCTAAATTAATTTAGAATATTCATAAAAAAGTTGATTTAAAAAAAAGCCAAATCAATCAGCTTGAATGTTATTCAACCCCCCCAAAATTTCAAGATTGTTCACCATTTCAAAGCAACTGTTGTAGTAATAAAGTCCAGTAAATGTGGGCTGCTGTGTAAATGGGAAACACTACCCTTCCAGGGGTGATTCAAAGTGAGCCTGCAATGAGTCCACCCCTAACTACTGTCACCTCACTGAGACACACAGGGAAAACATTGGTCATGCACATATATATTCATAAATAAAACAAAATTCAGTACATATTCCAATTCACATAATGTGCTTAACTGTGTCTTCACTGTGGACTGTTTTTGAATGTACATCCTGGAGATGAGTTCATGACACCTTCTTCTTGTATACATTCATGTGTAAATACATGTGACGTACAAAAATAATTTCCCCAGTGCAGTGGTTTTAAGCCTACAATAATGTGACTCCTGTTTTGGTTGCCTGCTTTCGACCTTGCTCAACCTACCACAAATTAAGCTGAGCCATTCACATCTGTTGCAAGAAAGTTGAGAAATGTTTTAGTTGTGTGTTCAGTTAAATTTGTCCAAAAGTGGTTTTTGTGTACATCTATTTGACTATTCTCACACAAGTCTATATGTTGCATTGCAGACCCAGAGTGGGCATCCTATACCTTGGGTGTGTTTGTGTGTCACAGTTGCTCAGCCCTCCACAGAAACATTGCACAGATAAGTAAGGTGAAATCGCTCCTGCTGGATCCGTGGAGCTCCTCTGAGGTCGAGGTGAGAACTACTGTCTGAAGGACTTTAATTCATACACACCCTGAACAGAAATCCCTGTCTAGATCATTGATTGTGATCTAACACTTAGCTTAATGTACCATCTGTAGCCTGAAGCTGCACCCTTGCTCCACTGTGAGCATCACTCTCTGTTTGCTTCCCTTGCCTCTGCTTCTATGCTTGGAAGAATAAGACAAGTCATCAGTCTCAATTCACCATGGCCTGAAAGGCATGAGCCAGCAGCTGGCAGATACAAATAAGGTCTTTTGTAAATGAGCATGTACTGAGGCCTTGTTTCAGGCTTTAGAATTAACAGAAATCTTGCATTATGTGGTTGTACAAAATTTATTGTTGACAGAATGAATGCCATGCTGCTGTCCACCTTGTTTTGCTTGGGTGCAACAAAATGGTTTATGACGTGCGTTTTACCATTACATCTTTCACCTTGTCCCCTTTTTCCTTGTGTGTGCGTGCTAATCTATGCTCCTCAGGAGTTGCACTGATTCCTTTTGGGCAATGAGTCAACCTACACTCATCAATGAAAAACACATTAAACCAACTGCTTGTGCACAAATAACACTTGACCTTGTGTTTCTTTCGTCTTTGCAGTTTATGGATTCTGCAGGTAACAATGCTGCCAAGGCCAAATATGAACAGCTAGTTCCTGCATTTTACTACCAACCCACATACAAAGACTGCACGTAAGTGGCATTGTCCTCATTAATATCTTTTCTTTACATGGTTACGTCAAAATGAAAGTAGGTTCCGATACTATAGACAATAGATAGTGATACTATTAGATACATTGCATCTTGATTTTTGAACAGTTGTGGAAAAGATGGTTGTCACACACATCCATTTGTTTGGGGAAAACAAAAACAAACCTATATCAGCTCTGTAGTTTTGTCATCAAGGAACAGTACAAATTTCAGCAGATATATTGTGATTATTCTGATAGCACTTTGATGAACATATCAAGGATTGACATATTCAGAGGTGATATGCAACAAGTGTTTCAGGTGGTCTGTGTGGCATGTGTAAAAGCATCCTGTTCCTGTACTTTATGCAGGAAGAAAAAGTTCAGTAGGAGGGCCTCTTCTTAACGGTCTGGTGTTATAAATAACATGCAATGACAAAACAATGAGCAGTGTTTGAATTGTGCTGAGGAGGGGGGATTGTTAAGAGAGAAAAAGACATCTTTTGGGTGTGAAAAGCTTGAAGCTGTTGAAAGAAGAAGCTATAACTTTAAAGACTGATGCTGATTTGTTGAAAGTGACAAGCCATCAAGCTGAAATGAGTTGCCATGGTGAGAATCATGCTGAAGATGCACACAAGTTTATGAGTGATGCCTTGTCAGTGTTGATGATAATTACCAGGGGAGCAGAGAGAGTCCAGTGAAATTTACATAACAAAGATGGTTGAGAGATAAAAGAGGAGTATGAGCTGTGTAATTAGTATCATGAAAGATAGAAGATAAGGAAGATGTAACTGATAATTACAGATGATGGAGATGATGAGCCAAGTAATATTTGATTTCGTATATTCAGTGTTGACAATGAAAATAAGGCTCAGTATTGACTTTGTAAGTTAACGGGAAGTTTCCAACAAATCAGCCCAACCGTGAAATAAACCTCAAATCTGAGTATCTGACAGCAACTGTTTCTCAGGCTCCTGCGGGAACAATGGATCCGAGCCAAATATGAGAGAGAGGAGTTTCTGTGTGTATCAAAGCAGGAGCCCTACTCGGCAGGTAAGAATGAAATGCTTCTATACATTTCCTCACGTAAACACATTACACTTAATTTCTCTGGGAAACAAGTAATTGTCTGTCTCTCTCACACCATCTCCCCTGTGCATTTAATGAATGCTCAGCAGGAAAACAGAATCATCCATTTATCATTACCGTAATTCTCGAGTGAAAGAGCTGATCACATCTTAGAGAACAAGTGGAAGAGGAAGGGAATGAAGGCGTTAGCTAGAGCCACACTTTGCTGTACATACATTCACATTCTCACCAGCTTTGTCCGGCCCAATTAGCAAGTCAGACTGTATGACTGCTCATTTTGTAGCTTGTCAGAGTGGATAGTCCTCAAAGGAAGAAAAAATGCCTTTTGCTGTTTCCCTTAAAATCCTTGCTTGTCCTCATTGTCTTTCTGCCTTACCTTCTCATTTTTCTCTTTATCTTCACCTACCCCTGTTTCTGCCTAACTACAGTATGTGTCAGCCTTTTGTAAGGTAGACTGTGTGAAATCACTTTGTCATTGTCCTTAGTTCGCTTGCTCTGTAAACATTTATTACATAATACTTCTCTTGGTTGTTTTGTTTTTTTTTTTTTTTAAATGCTGAATCAAAAATTCCCAGTTCAGCTACATTAACAGAATGGGGCCCCAACCTCATTGCTAATCAGCTGACTTATCAAAAATGGAAACCCCCAAACTCAGCAGCCACCAAGACACCGAAGCTTAAGTGGGGCTGAAGTGGGTTTCATTAAAGTATAAACAGATTAATTTAAATGCTAAGAAAATACCACCAGACCTTCTGTTCCATTGGGGTGCCTCAGTAATGCAGGGCTCTTGTGCTGTTCATAAATAACCCCCCCCCAAACTCATGTTGACTGGTTGCACCCGGAACAGAAAAGTTATGAATAATAAGATCAATATAACCTGATAGAAGCATTATTTATTTATTTATTAATCATTTTTGGTAGAATCCTTAAAGACATCATTGTGACTCCACACCCCTCTTGTGTAAGGAATGGGTGGGACTTTCTTGATAAATTAGTTGTAACATGATGTCATTGCTTGAGTCACATTGTCAGGTTCTTATGACATGCAGAATTTCTTATGATGAGGATCGTGACGTTAAACACAGTTTGCTGAACTCAAATATTTGTATTTGCTGTTTAAAACATTATTTTTCTCTGAGGTAAATGCCAAAATAATACAACCTGAGCTTCTCAAATAAGTAAGCTGTTATTTTTTTAGGGGCAGAAATACAAATAATACACAAGATGTAATTCAGAATGACCATTTTATAAAAAATATCTAATATATCAGAGCATGAGAAAAGAAGTACAAGTATACTATCACTTTTAGGTAGAAAGTAAAGCGCTATTACAGGAGACCCATGACTGTCAAACTCCTCTGAATCTCTCTTCCTCTCTGTCAAAGGCTTTTTGTGTTACGCTGTGCAGATGTTTACAAGCATGTGGCTGTGCATCTCTGCCACGGCAGAAGAATGGCCTCCTTTGTGTCCAAATATTCTATACAACACTGCTTGTAGGCCTCAGGGTGGGGAAGAGATGGATGCTGCTTTGCTTTCCTAAGTGTTTGCAAATATTTCACACCCCATTGTTACCACTTCTCTTCTCCTCTGTTGTGTCATGTTGTTGTGGATAGTCTGACTCTTTGCTTCTCAGTGGTGAAACAGAACATTGTGACTGAATAGTAGATAGAGCTGTTGCTCAACCAGAAGTTTACTATGGGCTGTGGCTCACCCTATGACCACTCTGTTATCGTTTAAAAAAAGCAAGAAACTAAAGAAAAGAGAGGGACAAAGGTTAAAGTGAGTGAGCAGACCAACGTTTAGGTGGCTAATTTCAGGTCCATTTCCCAGATAAAAGTTAGAACTGAGTTGTAATTTTATTATAGAGTTATAATTCACCTGTGGGGATACACAGAAACATTCACACACACCTAGGGGCAATTTAGAGACACCAATTTACCTAAAGCTGCATTTATTTGGACTGTGGGAGGAGGCTGGAGTAACTGGAGAAAACCCGTGCAGGGAGAACATGCATTCATCACAAAGAAAGGCTCCAAGCCGCAGAATCGAACCTAAAACATTCTTTCCTTGAGGCTGACCACTGTTCAAATCATGACACTACATTTCTTCCCGTGATGCTTCTTCTGTTGGTTTTCACTTAAAATGGGTTGTTGGCCTTATCTGACCTGCTGTCTGACCTCACCTGTGTTCAAGCAAGACAGAGGGGAGAGGAAGTGAATGGTACTTTTGATATTGGAGATTATTTAGAAGATATTACTAAGACACATTTTTGCTGACACTAATTAACAACTAGCAAAGCACAACCTTATTTCATCTGTAATCAAAAATACCTTATGTGTACACTATATGTGTGTGCTGGAGAAGGAAATGGTTTATTTTAGTAATGTTCAAGCTTGTACAGGAAGCTACCAGGTGAAGGCGGATTATTTATGTGTAGTGAAAGTACAGAGGTGTGTCCCCTCAATACAGTTTAGCTGCCTAGAATGGTGACCGCATAAGCAAAAAGTCTGCATGTACACTTGCGCACCCAAGTTTCATTTATAGTTCCCCAGGTTTAGGGTTAGTTTAATATCCCTAAGGCTGGTAAACACTATTCCACGGTGGCAAATTATTGTTTTGGTGCTCTCGCAATTTGCTGGATGCACAGGTGCATTGGAACAGCTATTTTAATAAGCCCTATATCATAAATGTATAAGAAAAAGGTTGTGGACTTGTTTCCTGTCATGAAATATACCATTATCTATTTAGGCTTTGTGTAATGTGGAGTCCCCTGGAGCTCTGAGTGTTTGAGGGTTTTAGTTTTCTATTTTCAAGTTCACTTCAGCTCTTGGCAGGTAACTATTTTTAGTTGTAAAACTTCTTGCACACGACCTACCCAACACCACAGAGACGGTTGGTGACCATAGTAGAGGTCAAGCCAAATATTTGTGTCACAAACACATTTTCAAAAGCATGATAGTGTTGCTGGATGCACGTATGTATAATTTTTGTTATTCTTTATGAATGTTTATCATAGATTTTCAGGTATTGTCGTTTTTTTTTAGAGGTCTTGTCTTCCCTGCATTTGTGCATTATGCTAATTCAATGAAACTGTTGGGGCTCCCCCTCCTGGCAGGTTACAGAGAGGGGTTTCTATGGAAACGAGGCCGAGACAATGGACAGTACCTCAGCCGAAAATTTATTCTGTCAGAGCGGGAGGGTGTGCTGAAGTACTTCAATAAACATGATGTGAGTGATTTCTGTATTTTTTTGCTTCTTATCATATTTCACCAACTGTTAAACAACTTTATTTAAATGGCGCTCAATATATTAGTTTTTAGATTTTTTTATGGGGCTTTTTACAAATTTTTCCTTATTTAGAATAAGTGGTATCTTTTGAGAAATGTATCTGTATTTTGACACAAAGGAAGAAAAATAGTTTTAATGCCTGTATTGACCATAGTCACATTTTGCTATCTGTTGTTTGATTAATGAACTATTCCGTACAGAACATTTTGGTGACCTATGGAGATGAGATTTTATCACTGGCTGTTTTCTAAAAATGTCTTTCCTTTCTGCAGGCAAGAGAGCCCAAAGCGATAATGAAGATCAATTCTGTGAATGCTACTTTCCAGCCAACAAAAATTGGCACTGCCCATGGCCTGCAGATAACCTATCTGAAGGATAACAGCACAAGAAATATCTTTGTTTACCACGAGGATGGAAAGGTGAGGTACAGTGCCTCTCTGTTTGGTGGTTGAGGTGTGTGAGGATGCAGCAGAAGACGTGTGTCAATCTTGCCGAAATGGGTTGTTGTGTAACTGATGTTTATTTGAAGCCAGGCTAAACAACAACAACCACGAGAATTATTAAGTTGTGATAGAATATGCCACTACTGCCACATGATGCAGATTTCCTTTCAGTATAGAATTGTTCAAATTTCATTTCTAGTACAAATGCCATTTTGTCTCATGAGTGTTGAGTGTTGCGTGCTGTGCTGAGTCATTGTACTTCCTGATGTCCTGTCTTGAAGGAAATGGTGGACTGGTTCAATGCCATCAGAGCCGCCAGGTTTCACTACTTGCAGGTGGCTTTTCCTGGCGTGCCCATCTCTGATGTAGGTACATGCTCTTAAACCAATATATACACAAAGATATACCAAGTAGTTCATATACTGAGCCATTCGTTTGTAGACTTATCATATTCACATTTGATTATGTTTTGAGCTGAAATAAATAATTACATTGGTTCAACAATGTATCCATAATTTAGGTCTTTGAAACAATATTCACATTTATGTTGGAAATGTACACAGTTGGGGGAAAAAAAATGGAACTTAGCATTCCGCATGATTTAATTCAGAGTTCATCATCACAGATATTTGCCCTTTCCCTGTTTAGCTGTTGCCAAAACTAACCAGGAACTACATAAAGGAGGGTTACATGCAGAAAACTGGGCCAAAGGTAAAGTGTTTTTGGTTTTCTTAACTCTGTGTGTGTGTGTGTGTGTGTGTGTGTGTGTGTGTGTGTGTGTGTGTGTGTGTGTGTGTGTGTGTGTGTGTGTGTGTGTGTATATATAAGGGTGTATTAAAAATTTACCTGTTTAAAAAAAAAAATATATATATAAATATATATATATATATATATATTTATTTTTTTTTTAACAGGTAAATTTTTAATACACCCTTACATGGTATATTAAGACAGATGCATAGTCAAGGCTCATAATGATACCTTTAAGCTAAAGCATGAAAGCGGAGGGATTGATTGGTCTCTGACTTAAGCCTCCGTTTCTGCCCCACAGCACACAGAGGGCTTTAAGAAGAGGTGGTTTACAATGGATGACAGAAGGCTCATGTACTTCAAAGATCCACTGGTATTAACACTGCACATCATGATGATACTGCTGTACTTAAACACTGTGACCAGCAGCTGTTGCTGTGCTTTTTTGTCCATCAGGCTCAATTTCATTTTGGCATTGTTTCACCAAAAAAAAAAAAAAACCCTCAACAAAATTATGCAATTTGGGCATGTTTAGCGATAGACACTACTCTACGATGGCTATACAGTGACATTTGGTTGTCATGCACATTTTTCTCTTGGATCATTTTACCAACATGTCTGTTTGTCTTCCTTATATTTGTTTCACTCAGCATGACAGTTTATGTTAAGAGTATTAAGTGTTTCTCCCTCTGCTGCTAGGATGCCTATGCACGAGGTGAGGTGTTCATTGGTAGTAAGGAAAACAGCTATACTGTATTAGCTGGCCTCCCTTCCAACATTCAGGGCTACCACTGGCAGTTTGGAATCACCATAGTGACTCCAGACAGGAAGTTTCTTTTTGCATGCGAGACCGAAGAGGATCAAAAAAATTGGATAGCTGCATTTCAGACTGTTATCAACAAACCAATGCTGCCTCAGGAGTATGCAGGTAAATTGAACTTTCAAATTCCACTGAATATTTAGCCTTTTCTTATCAATTGCTAATTCTGATGAAAATATTCCTGTTCTCTCTGCAGTGGAAGCCTATTTTAAGCACAAACCATGACTGCCTTAGTGTTTGCAGAACTACTGCAGGATGAGGAGAGTGAAGTGGAGCTGGAAGAAAAAAAAAAAAAAAAAAAGTAAGATATGTTCTTCTTCTCATAACAAAAGTAATGGCCGGTGGAGGGTAAAGGACCAGGAAACCATTCTCATAATTACTTACTCTCCTCGACTTGCTGTCCCACTCAACCTCACTTACATAATGTGCAAGAGCCATTTCTCAGAATCACTTCTTTGCTCATGAATGTTAGCCTAATGCACTCATCTATTATGTCATGTGACAGTGTACTTGGAAACGGTCACACATCTTGACCTGTGCAGAAGTTATGCATGTGTGAGATAGTTGCTGCTCAGATATTCAGTGTGGTGCTCTGTGGTCTTGTAAAGTATTTACTTAATTCAAGGACTCAAACTGTGCCATTGTGCTGCGTTATGGACAAACTAAAACCAAAGTCTGACTGAGGACTGTTAGGTCAATAAGACATAATACAAAAATCAGTCCACAGAAACCCAAACATTCTCATATTCTATTTTCATTTGAGTGAAAAGATATTTATTGCTTGATTTATTTTATTTTATTTTTTTAAGAACTCTCTCCAATTTGCAGTCCTTGGCTTTCAATATTACGCTGCCAAGTATTAAAGATACAATAATCGACCTTTACTTTTTGTACATATTTAAGCAGCTGAATGTTAACTGCTAACTGGTTATCAGCTTGCGTTTCTGTTTTATTTTTATGAAACTATATAAAACGATTAATAATGTTATGATTATTTAGCCACTAGAGGGAGATAAAGGAAACATTTTAAACATTTAGGACAAATCCTCCACCTGCCACCCTCACTGATATGGTCATTAAACAAATGACTTAAGAATTTGTGCAAGTACCTTTTAAAGAAAGGCAGTAAGATAAAAGATATATAAAATTAAAATATAGAGCTATAGAATAGGTGAACTGAGATCAAGCAGATAATGTGAACATACATCTGTCCTGTAAGTTTCAACATTGTTTTAGTTATTATTTAAAGGGTAAAAGTCACATTTCTGTATGTTTTTTTATTGTGGTTAAGTTTCACTTACAAGAAAGAAGTCGCACAATGTAAAGTAGTAAAATGATACATCACTGAGAACATCAAGTAGACTTGAAGATTGTACAGTAAATACTGTACAGATACCAATTACATGAAATCTACCAAAGCAACTGTCATATAAAAAAGAGGGCTTTGTTTCTTAGATGTAGGTGAAATACTGATTATAAAGAAACATAGTGGTCAAATGTTTTTAAAAGACAATGGCACAATATACCCCATTTACATATTATTGAACAGAAAACAAAAGCAGAAATTAAAGCAGTTTGGTCATGTTTGCACTGGCAACAAATAAAATAAAACTGGAATGTACACATTTTTAATTAGTATTTTTTTCATATACAATATCACTATATCATAGGGCTTTATTGCCAAAACCCCACACACATTCATTTACCATCTTAAGGGCCTTTTTTTTTTTTTTTTTTTTTTTAACATGCAAGAACCAAAATAGTATTTACATTGTCCACACCCCATTGTATATAGATTACATACAGTATGTATGGCCATTGGTTTTAAATAATTTCTAAGCACATGAATATATATTATCAAGAAGTGGGGTTGCTTTAGAGCACTCCAAACTGTTTCTCTGTAATAGAAAAATTTCCAATAATGTGTCTGAAAACAAGGCTCTGTAACCCACGAACTGTGACATTTCTGTAGCTTGGTTTAAACTATTATTTTTGCATTTAGCATTAATTCAAATCTATGAAAAATTGGTTTAATGTGGCTAATGATGCTGTTCTGTGCTCAATATATTTGTATACAAAAGAGTAACATTCATTTATTATATTATGTTCCACCAATAAATATTACCAAATATCCACAGCTGAATTATGGCAATGCAAAGAATTAATTTATGCTGGTGAGCTAAATTGGCTCCATGGAGCCTGAATTACTGATGTGAACACTCATGTGGGACAGAAGACACGTCACTATACATGTAGTTTATGAACATTCATCTGTATGCTGAGTGAGAACAGACCATTCAAACAAATTTCACTGACATTTGAAGTTGATGTAAGAAATAAATTACTATAAAAGATGTATACCTTGTCTCTACAAAAAGATTGACTCCCTTCACAATGAAATCACCAAACAATGTAATACCAAGGTAGTATGTAGCCATCAGATTCTACGCTTGGGATGCAAAAGATAACTGTGCAGATATGTGAGAACATGTGCATTAATAGGTTAATAACTATGGTGTGCAGCGCCCAAATATGGGTCTTGTAAACCACAACCTGGGGCTACATTCACAGCTGCAGAAGGAAGTAGGTGAGTAAAAACAGGACACACAAGAGAGGAGGGCAGTGAGATTGAAGTTGTGAGTGCGTAGACAAAGCAGAGGGTAAAGAAAAAGGACAAAAAGTTTTATACCTCGCTGGAGCTGACTCCTCATCTCTGATCGGGCCGGATATGAAAACATGCTGTTTGAAAATGAATAATACACACGGATCCAGAGAGCGGCCCGGGCTTTAAGACCTGCAGCACCCAGTGCCTTTCATCTCCTTGCTTACGTATTCCTGCAGCTTGAACTTCTCATTGGGATCCTTCATGGACCTGTGCTTCAGCTCCCTGACACAAGGGAAGAATGTAAGATGTGGTTACACAGGATGGAGCCACTCAACATAAACAAAATAAATGATCAGTCTTTGACTTAAATCACTCCAGGAACTTACTCCTACCTATGATGGACGTTTCACTTAATATTTTTCAGATAAACAAGAGAAAAACAAAGAATTTATGGATCTTTCACAAATACTAAATCTAAAACTCAAGTCAAGTGGCCTTTTCAAACATCAACTAATTGTTGTTGTTTGACCTTCACTGAGGAATGACATATATGCAGAGTTTGAAGGAGGCAAGTTTCTTTAAGCTCTTCTTGAATACCTTTTGTGCAGACTTTCTGACATCACTAGTTTGGAGGCCAACCTCGATTCAGTGTGCAACTACCAAAGTGTGATGTGGAAAGTTAAGGCCTCCAGTACACATACTCTCATTTATGACACATGCAAGCAGAATAATACTCACTTAGCCACAGCTGTGAAAGCCAGCTCAACATTGAGACCTGACCGGGCACTGGTCTCCATGAAAGGAACTCCAAACTCCTGCAGTGTCAAATATAATAAGTGGAAAATAAATTATTGAAAGTTCTAACAAGTGAAATTCTAACATATAAATCAATGAAAATCATGAAAAATTCAGTTAATTGTTTATGCTGTATAACTTCAGCTCTGAAGTGATACATTTGTCTCGTAGAGTTTCCTCCACAGAGGAATTAGTCTCAGTCCTCAGTGACAATAACTGATCTGCTTTTTTCCCTCCCAGCTATAAGTTACTTAGAGGTATTTTACTGCTCCCACTACCAACGAGAATCTGTTGGCTGTTTGCTGTTTGTATTGTGGGCCATGTTGTGGAGCAATGGTCAGAGAAATTAATACAAATAAACATTTTTTCCCTTTTAGTGTTTGTACTTCTGGCTAACCAAGTCAAGGACTATAAAACTGACTCTAAGTGACATGATGTGCTGCAGAAGCTAGTGAAACTTTTATGGACTATGAGGTATTTGTACAGTACATGATTATGATCATTATCTGCACACTACTGTACATATGTGGCATTTTTGGTTTGCAGGTGGTGTATTTCCCTCAGAGCAGAAAAATCTGTGTGATCAAGAGTGAAAATTAAAAATGGTCTCTAGATAATTCAAACTTTCTTTATGTCGCTAGAGTTAGAAGATGTACTGAGAAGACACAATGAAAAAAGCAGTGACAAGTATATATGCTCTTTTGAATTCTTTACCTTAGCAAGTCTCTCTCCATCCTCTCTCTTCACCACTCTGTCATGAGTGGCATCAGCCTGTAGAGAAAAAGAGCAAGAACATGGTCACAAACACCAACTCCGCTTATCTGCATATACAACTCTCTGTGCTCAGGTCTGATTGCAGCCAATAAGTTAAGATTGACTCTGCCTGGTTTCAGTCCCCCTCACTCTGTGAGAGCTTAAAGGCAGATGCTTCTGTTCTCTGTGCAAAGGGAGTGATGTGTAGCAATTAGATTAACCGATACTGTCAGATGTTATATAAATGCATTTTCCAGTATTCCTCACACTGTGGAAGAAAAACTTCTTAATGGGTCCGTCCAGTGTTTTCCTGCCTTTTTGTTGCAGTCAACAGATCTAATAAAACAACAAAACTTCCCTCAAACACCTGTGATTTTGGCAAATGCAAGCACATCAAATACATATATTGTGCATTAGTCAGAGATAATTTTTAGCTATGGACCTGATGTGGAAAAGAGTATCTCCTTTAGATAGATGGAGGATGTGACATTAATGATGCAACATACCTGTCAGTGCAACTGTGTGACTCATTTATTCATTAATTTATTCACACAGAAAAATAAGCATAGAGAGAGAAAATTTTGTTACACAGCCAGTATCAGCCAACTTGAATTTACTGTCACTTGGAATATTAAGAGTTAAGAGTTGCTCTAAATTTATCACTGTTTTATTTGGAACTGCAAAGTTGCCCACCAAGAACTTATAAATGAAATGAAAGGTCTATAAAAGACAGGAAATATCCAATCATAAACAGGAAGTTTTTGGTCCTGCATTAAAGCTACAAATTTCACCTGGTAGAAAAAAATAAATAAATTGAAATTTGATGTCCAGCTCTAGTGTGCATGGTCTATGTATGGTATTGGTTGGTTCTATTGTGCCTGTACCCACAATGACAAATATTTCTCATAATGCCTTGCCTTGTTTCCAAGCAGCATGAGGACCACATCTTGTTGGGCGTATTCATGGATCTCAGACAGCCATGCCTGGTAATGACACAGGAGAAAGAGATAAGACATGAAGCTGTTAAAGCATGAAAAGCTATAAATAAATAAACAAATAGCAAACAACCCGAGAGAGGAAACGTGTACAACAAAGAAACAGCTTTGGAAAAACAAAACCTTGTCTGGAACTTGACAAGGTTGAGCCAGAGCATTAATTCCGGAGACACGAGGAAAGCAAGAAAAAAATAAAACAGCATTAAAAAGATGAATACAGCAAAAGGATTGACTTGAGGAAAAGAGCTACAGCAAGGCCAAAGTGATAAAGGGACTAAAACCAAGAGAAATGATGTGGGAAAGAGCAACAAGGAGAAAGGGTGTTACTTTAATGAGATTTGATCATCACTTTAATCAGCACTGTCAGCTCCATCCTGTTTTAACTAGTGTGTGTACACAGGGGGAAGATAAAGCATCACATGGGAACAAACAGCACTTCTGACTGTACGAGCTCCGGCAGCAACTGAACCACCCGCTCACTGTTAATGAACAATTAACCAGCACAGACAGACACCTGCAAACTCTCCTGCTGAAATAATAGCCCTCGTCTCAGCACAGAGCTTTGTTGTGCCCACTGGGAATTACTCTGCATCAAATTTCATTACTCCACCTTTTTCCTTAGTGGACCTGCTCCAAAGGTTTCCCCTCTGACAGCTCCCTTTTAATTAATACTGCAGATAACTTTCACTGGGATCACCTTCAGCCAAAAGTCATGTTAAATAACAGATGATGTGGGATGAGGGGGGGTTGAACTGGCATTCATGGTCCCTAGAAGAGGACGTTTGTATGCACACTCAGATCATGTATCTCTGGTTGAATTGGATGTACTCATCCCCGACTTTTCATCTAGTGCAATGATAGTTATTTTTTAGTTGTACAATGCTTTGATTCATGCCCAAATAAATTGCTATAAATTAGCAAAACCTAACCCAGATTGGTTGATCAGAAGCTGCGTTCTGATTTGTGGGATTATTCTGATTAATCATTTGTAGTCCTGGTGTTGTGAATGGGGGTCTTAAACCTTATTCTGAATCAGTTGTTGTTATCTGCATCAAGCAATCAGAGCACAGCGACAAACTAACAAAGTACAATCACAGTACAACTACTACTAGCCAATCAGCCAATCAGACTAAAACTACAAGATAGCTGACCAATCAGAATATGGCTGAAAGCTAACCAAACAATCAGATGCTACAAACCCTCACCGTGACCTTGACCTTTCACCATCAAAATCTAATCAGTTTGTTGAGTCCGGTGAACATAAATCTTTCCAAATCTGAGGAAACTTTGTTACAGACATCACAATACCAAGACTGCAATGAATAAATAAATGGAGAGTTGTATGGAAAAACAAGCAGAAAAAGATAATGACCCCAGTCCTGGCTGTTGCTGGAGTGGGGGGAGAAAAATGCAAAACACTCTTCAATTGTCCTCTATTCTGTGTTTGCTGACAGAATTGTGAAGTGAACCATGTCAGCACTTCTCACACAGTAGTTCAGATCTCATGAACATCACCCGCTGATTCAAACTTTTTTCAGCCACATATTGGCGTTCAGCTGGAGTCAACCTAAGCAGCAGTCAGCTCCACATCCAACAGAATGATGCATGGCTCTTTAGGGCTCAGATGATTAGCATTGCATGACCGTGCTCACATGCACAGGTGCATATTAATAAAAGATTTGCATTTCACTTGGCAGCATCACACTGGGAGTCTTTAACTTTAAAAGGCTTCTTGCTCATGAATTGACATGTCATTGTCTGGATCGCTCACCACGTCATCATGACCTTTCACGTAAGTTTGACTGTTTTTATATCAGCATTAACTGACTAATTTGATAACCAGCCTTCAGCTTTGCATTTACTCACATCTTCTGGTTAGCATTTTCACTGCAAGAGAGAAGAAGATAGAAAGCTCTTGGTAAGAAAAGGAATGATGCTTGATGCTGGTAAACAATTGTTGATGGCAACATTAGCTATTATGTGACTTACAAATATCTACTTTAATTTTGGCATTTTGGGTGATTTAAGGTGAACTTTTTATTTATTACAGAATACAATTTAGAGTTCACAACAGTGCTGTGATTGAATTTACATTTGAGCTTATCATTTTGCACCACATTAACTAAATAATTACTGTTTTGTGAGATAGACGGTTGACAAAGTGATTAATCAGACACTATATACAACTAATCTGTAACACACTGCTTGTTTGTTTGTACCTGTGTCGTTCTTTAACCAATACTCTACTTTATGCTGTTTCTTTCTTCAGAAAAGGGCGATTCAGTGAATCATTGAATGGGGTTAATGAGGTCAGAGGGGTCTGGTGATCTCTGAAGCTGGATCTGAGGTTCTTTAATCAGACAGTAAGCCTCAGCAGACACAAGAGACGAGTCAAGCATGTGTGTGGATAAAGTTCTGACCAAGCCCTCTGCTGTTCCAAGAAAGCTGCAGAAAAAGATTGGCTTACATGGATAAAATGTTCCAGAGAAACATTCATGTTCATGTTGCCATTCGTTCATCTCATTACATTCCCTTTAAATGAATGAGGAGATATGTATCGATCACATGAACAGACATGTTGGCAGATATAGCCCTGGTAATAAGTTATTGCCAAACCATCTCCCCCTTTCATCTTTTCATCCTTCCAGGAAAGAGTCCAAGGAAAGTATCCTCCCTAAACTGACAGCTTGCCTTTGAGTGATTGTCTCCATATGCTGCAGTTACCTCTGATGAACCAGAACTTGTAATTAGATAATTCAGCTGTTTATACTGCATCCCCCTGTGGATCATTTCACAGATGATGCTACTTGTCTCCTCTTTCCTGGAATGTTACACTTGCCTGTTATCTTTCTCAATGCAGAAGAGAAATGATTTGTGCAGTGACAGCAAAATGGATCTCAGCAGAAAATCTGATTTCTCATACATTTGAATGAGAGTGAATATATTCAGGCAAGTACATTTATTCTTACCCAGTGAGAAGTTGGTCCTTCTTTTATACATAACACTTGATTTAGCTCTATACCTCTAAAGTATCCTGGACTTTGCCATGTGAGACTCTTCTCTGCTTTATGCTTCTGTCTGTGTTTTTTCCATTGTTAAACTTTTCCCTCACATGAAAAAACAAGTAATTTGTTCCAAAGGCACAAAAGAACTTGAAATTAATAAATTTGAACATCTCTGGTGGCTGCTTGCAAATATACATATAAATAAGACTGTTGTGGAGTTGATGAAAGATTTTTATTTTTAGGCCAAAACATCAGGCTATTTCCGTCTACTTGTGCCTGTATGCACTTATTGCCTTGCATAATATCAGATGACTGCTGTTTCTTTGAACTGTTTTTAGAAGTCTCACTGTGGCACTGGCAATTAGTATTTAGTTCTTTTAATAAAAAGATAATAAATCTATTTATCTATTTAGAAGAACAGGGCTTCAAGCATATAAATGCCAGGCTCTGAGTAAGTCCAATATTCTCGGTGGACATGGCTGTAGGAACTGGGCTGTGTTCATCTTTTATTCAAGACTAACACCAACATCTCTGTTCAAATGCTCAGGGAACCACATGTCAACGCCAATATGGCATTCTGGAAGAGGAAGAAATAAATTTCTTTGCTCATTGGCCTGGCATTTAAGTCCCCAAATAGTCTGGCAAATCAGATGGAGCTGGAAATTTGGTTTGTTTTTAAAGGGACAAAGAAAACCTTTAGCCCACAAATTCAGCCCCTCTATGCATATTTTAACTTCTAAGTTTATCCAATAACAAGATCTGATAAATTAAAGTGCCAGTTTAAACCATTGTAAATCAAACTCCCTACAAATATTATCCAAAAGAGAAATATTTGTTTCCAGAGATAAAAAAAATATATATATAACAAAGCCAAAATGCTGCAGTAAAAGTTGCGCTGCGATCTGCACTGACAGAAATGTTAACAATGATGTGAAAATGATGTGAAGGAGGGAGAGACAGAGGGGGAGACGTGACAGTGTGGGTGCCAAAAGGCAGCAAGATGGAGGGAGACAGTGACAGAGAGAGACAAGACAGAGAGCGAAGGATCTTTATCAGAGAAGAGGAAAGACAAAAGCCCACCAGACAGCTGCTGCCGGCTGCATCTTGACATTGGTGAGACAAGTTGTCACTGGCAGAGGTGTGTGAGGGTACTTCTGATGTCGCCTTGTTTTCCTTTTGTTGTCACTGGGACACGAAAGCAGAGCTTTGCACTACTCCAGGCTTTTAAACTACCCAGGCCAGCTGTTGGTGGGAGAATACTTTAAAGCTCTATGGCTGTTCAGGGAAATAGCTTTTCATAGGTAAACTGCCAGGCCACATTTTTCCTTTGGTCTAAGGAAAGGGCAAACATACACACTAACTGTGCTACCAAGGCACCCACAGGTCTTTGCAACAGGGCATAGCATTCTAACCAACATGACTAAACCTGAGAGGGATGATGCCTAAATAATTTTTCTCTCTTGTTTTAAAGGGGCAAAACTAGTTCAGGGCTACATCATCAGTTTCCACAAGGTCAAGTATCAAACTGCAATTGGTGTTTTTTGATTTGTACTGACCAAAAAAAGCTATTACAAAAAGGAAGTAAACACCTTGGTGTGTATTATGACTTCATTCAAAATCCTTTTGTAACCTTAAAAGAAGACACATAAGAACAAACAATGGCACAAATACATTCAACTATTATGTTCCTCTCCACTTCCCTCTTCTTGCTTTCGGTAGGTGTACTGTTGGCTGTTTGTGGTTGTCTCAGTCTCAGGAGATGTTGATAGCGCTTAATATGCCACCCCAGACCTCACAGAGGTTGCAGCAGTACATGAGCAAGAGGAAATAAACAACATTAAACAACAAATCCTAAATCCATGAATCAATTCTATATTAACACAGCCATAAGAATTCAGAAGTAATCAATCTCAAAGGACTCACTCTGCACAAAAATTTCTCTGTGTTCACTTGTGTACGAGTGCACAGGCGTGTAATATTTCTCAGTAACCGAAGATGCAGTTTGTCCTTCAATTCCCTAATGTGTTCACTCTGCATAGTGTCATAACTCAGGTCATACTTTGCTGACTCCAATAATGAACAAGAATTTCCAAAAGGAGACTCAGTCTTTCCACATGACGCAACTTCCCCTCTGTTGCACTTTTGTCAAAGCAGATTAGTTATGGGTGATAATGCTATTCTTGCCAAACTTTGATCAGAACGTTACGCCACAAGAGTGGAAAAGTCTGCTCCTAACAACAGGCAGAGCCAACCCACAGGAGCGCAGGGAGAAAGTAGGACTTCTCTCCTGAGAGGAAGTTTAAACTCTGCGAGGAAGTTAAACGGAGTGACACTGTGATGCTGTCTGACACATCCTATCACTCTCTCAGCTGTACATATTCCCACATTCATGCATGGGGGGGGGTCAACATTTGTGAGATTTATTTGTGCAGGTTTCCATCTATAGAGTTTAAAGGTACACACGACTAGAAAGCATGTCACTAAAAAAGTCCTGTGCTGCAGAACCTCATGTAGCTAAAAACAAAACAAAACAAAACAAAAAAGCACAGAAAACAGAGTCGTAAGCCGATTTCTGTGGCCTCACTGGGAAGAGAGAGGCTTTTATCTTTCTAAAGCAGCTGACATGTCTACTACAAACAAACATGGGTGAGAGACATGTCTGGGTGACTGATGTGCTTTGAAAAGTTAGTGTCACGGTGAATACGAGCATGAATGTGAGTGAGTGTTTAGAGCAACCATCTTCATTCCTCCCAGCACTCTCTTTCAATTTGTTTTTGTGCTACAGTGGAGTGTAAGTATTGGCCTTAAACCCCATGTGACGCTTTGAGCCAGTGACAAGCTTACATAGTGTTGAATACACCTGATAAAAGGCTTTACATGTGGGCTCTTTGCTGAGAGCAAACTGGCAGAGCTATCATTAAAAGGATGTTCTGATGAAACGCAGAATCACCTTTCAGATGAACACTTAAAAAATGATTGATTCGCCTCCAGTAAACATTCTTTATCTTCCCTGTTTAGATCTCATCTTTACAGATTCAACAGTGATTCAGTTTGGCAATGTGTACTCCTGTTTCTTTGCCTCTGGCCCAAAATAAGAAAAAAGTTACTCATGAGGATGAAACAAGGTCAACTCACAGCATTTTGCAAATGAAGGTCTTTGCTTTGGATACAAACCAAACCAACAGAGAATATTGAAACTCTGCCGACATTTTCAAGTGGCTCTGCAACTACAAAAGAGCATGTGAGCTTACGTGACTCTTTTTTTTTTTTCCCGAGTTACCAAAGTGTTAGTTAACCAGCCAAGGTAGTAGTCTTAGTTTTTTAGTGTTAGTAGATCACACAGGCCATTACTTTGAATGGCTCAACTGATTTAAACTGCAAAGTTCCCCAAAAGAAACTTTATGAAATAACAGAGGTCGACTTAAAACTCACTTTTCTTTGTGAATCCTCAATTCTTTGTCAATTATTAGCAATTCTTCACAAAATAAACTTAACTCCAACTCCAACTGTCTAATTTTAAAGAAATCTATTCATTCTCATGCAAATTTGTAAGAAATGCTTGGCACCGAGTGTACAATTTGTACAGATTTTCCTCACTGAAAAAAAGAAAGTTTTGTATTTTTAAAGATTTTTTTTTTGCATTATTTGAAAATGAAACATTTCTTTACTGTAATGTATAGATTTTATTTAATATACAGCTTTAATGCTTTAATTCGCTTTTAGCTTCCAAAAAAAAAAACCCATTGTAAATGGATTTCTATTTCTCCAAAATTATGAATGTATGAATATAAAAAGGAGACTCAATAATTTAAGGCTTTTCAATATATTATGAAGGGAAAGATATTTGGTGTTCAAAATGTCAAGTGTTGGCAAAATGCAGATTGGCTGCAAGAAGGCTTAAATTTCTCACAGCTACACATGAACAAAAGCCATTAACCTGAAAATGTGCTACTTAGCCACTTTTTAACTATAATAAATTGATCCACAAGCCTCTGTTATGGTAGGAAGGTTTCCCTGTTAGACGTGCACACACACAGACACTCCATCCTTGTGATATCCTTGGTGACATGTGTGCCAGCTTTCTGGAGACAAGTACTGTGGATCTGAGGTGCATGTGGGGCTCTGTGCCTCCCTGCCAGTCAAGCTGGTATCCTGTCAGTCCTCATGTTGGTTCTTGTAAATGCAATTCCTCTCTTTAAGATATTTTCTGGTCGGAAGCAGGTTCTGCTCATGTAAGGTGGGGGGAAAAAAAAAAAAATAAATCCTCACCTCTGCTCATATGAAATATGTTCATCATCAGCAGATATTATTCAAAAATGTAAAATTAGAAAATCAGTGTGGAAAAGCTCTGAAAACAGCTCAAGCCATAAATAGAGTTTTGCTGACTCTGAGACATTGGTACACAGTCAGTCTGTGTGGGAGGAGTGTGACCTCTGCTGAGATACCTCTACTTTGATCTAGGCCTGCTGCTTCTGCTATTAAGGACCCTACGACATCTCAGATCCACTGCTGATGTCCTCACACGCTGCAGGCTTATCAACACTGAAGAAATGGATCCTGCTTTTTGTTGAAAACACAAAGATTTCAAACTTTTACAAGCTTTCAGTAATAAATTGGATTATTCATCTTACATCAAGAAAACCTTCAAAGTTCGGTATGGATGAAACATAAATGCTTTATCGCATTAAAAGTTTCATTAGGCAAGGAGATGACACCAATGCAGCCTGGTTTCAAAGCAAATGATTGTATTATTACTCACAGTCAGAAAGACCTTGTTTCTGAGGTGAGGCTGAGATAACCCCAGAAATCATTCCTCACACTGCTCACAGATTTGGGTTGCTGCTACTATTCTGTAATTTGCTTTTGTTTATACAAATTATAGTGTCATTATGAAATTTCCCTTCATCTCAAGTTCATATAAAACCCACCTACACTTTATTAAAGGGTACTTCTAACAGAATTCTGTCCGTTACATTCTGTATACTTGAAATCCATTTTGAAATCCATCACACTTTTTCTATCTAAAAGAAAACTATAAGGTCCCTCTATCCGAGTAATAAAAAGACAGCAGGGTTGTGATAAAAAAAAAAAAAAAAAAAAAACTGAATAAGTGACAGAAAATAGTGCTTGCCTACGTTTTTCTGTCAAGAATGAATAATTTTTTTCTTTGGAATAATAAAAGATAATCAATAAACAAAATTTGAATTGAGAAGAAGCCTGGAGGCATCACACAAACTCCCTGCAACAGCACTATCAGTAGATATGACTGATTGGAGAAATTAGCTAGAAACACACATAGAGAGAATGAGTCAATGCCCTGTTCTGCAAACCAATCTGACACAAAACACAGCGCAAGACTGCTAGATTTCATGGCTTTGTATCCCAGCAGAAATATTTTCAGGTAAAATATAAAACTGAGGTTAAATAAATAAACTGAAGAAATTTATGGAAAAAAAAACAAAACACTTGTGTTTACAACCCATAAAGATTGCAAATGTTTTTCCTGAAGCAGAAAAAACTTTTCACATAATCCAACAATCTTTATGTTTATTTTTATGGACTGTAAATGCAAAACTCTCTACCCAACGCTTTTCCAACTGAACATTTTCTTCAAACTGCCCAGTGTTTAATATTTCCTCCATTTATGTGCCACTCACACCTTCAGTGAAATCAGTAGAACAACCAGTAGAAATGATACATGCCTGTCTTTCTTAGATAATCGTTGATACACTAAAGTACTTGAAACCCAAATAAACTGTGCCAGGGGCCAGTCAAGTACTCCATGAAAAAGCTGTCTTTGACTTTTTTATAGAATATTTCGCTCATGGAGCTTTGCAGTAAAAGAGACAGAGAGAGAGAGTCTGCAAATCATATTCTGGTTCTGAGAGCATCCTAACAGTTTTAAGCTCTGTCAGCTACCTCACAGGTATAAAGAGCTTCTTCTGAAACATACTCAGTGGGGGAAAAAAAACAAAAAAACAAAACAAAACTCTGTTGTTGATGGCATTCTCCTCTCCAACATCTCCCTGCTCTTTGTTGCATAACACATCATTTTTACTCTCACCAAAGACGAGCATTTTTGGAGCTATAAAAACAGGAAACGACAACAGAGAATGACTTCAACCTCCTTTTCCTAGTTTAGTTATTTTCATACAGTCAGTCTAACACCGCTGGAAGACAGCGCAAACTTATGGGACCATCTCATTTCATTGTGCTTGCGCTTCAGTGCACGTTTGTGTGCGCATAACTGCCCCATTCATTTTGTCACTTTGCTGCTGACATCCAAGTAAATGGAAATGTCCACAGAAAGCAGCTGCCTGAACCGAGTGAATCTTTTTTTCCCCTCAGAAGAGTTACGCTCCACTGGACGCACCATATATGACTACAGAGAAGAACAGGCAGTAATCTACCTCAGGAATTGAGCTGACACACAGCTGATCATAATAATGATCTGTGTATAGAAACAAATTACAGGTGATGCATGAGTAACAAGGTAGTGAGGGAGAATTACAGCATGTCATGACCTCACTGACTTTACTGAACCATCTGGTGTGGAATAGTCTGTGACATAGTCCATGCTTCATAAGACACCCGCAAATGTGAAAAGTGTCCCTTCTGAAAGGCCAGAGTCTCGGCTGATTCCAAAAAATTTGTATTTGAATTCATGTCACTATATTATTTACTGACAGTTTCTCTCATCACCATCTGGTGTAGTAGTGCGTGGTGCCATGACATTTAGGCAACAGCTACATGGTAGGCAGACAGTCGTTTCATTTGCAGCCAGTCCACGCCACGGGGACACACTGAGAAATGAATTAGAGGCCCACGGATGAAGGCTTCATCTCTCTCATTTGTTTGATTGGGCTGGTACAATGCAGAGATGCGAGCATGATCAAGCACATGCAGCTGAAACACACACAGCTATGAAAGGCAAGCACAGCTACACGGTAATGCAACTTTAAAGCCAGATTGTTCAATTAGAAACATTTTATTACATTCAGAGATAATGTAAACTAACCCTGGTTAGAGCTTCACTTGAATCACTGCCAGAATGCCGATCAATTTTAATATGATGGAGAAAATAAAAGGAGATATTTCTGTTTTTGCATAAAAACATGACTGCAGGTTGAGCTACAACAGAGCACAGCCAGTGTTTTGCTCCAGGATACGTGTAGAGATCATCAAGACCTTCAAACTACAAAAATTGTAATAAATATCTTTAGAACTATTTTTTAAACTGCGACTGTTATCCTAAAATATGTTTTTAATGAACATTTTACAATCAAAAGTCTGAACAAATCCCTTCAAGGCAAGTGAATTACACTTTAATTTGGGAGTCTAAACCACCAACCTAGCTGGTGAGTATAATGTAGCATTTATTGCTAAACTCCATCAGATACTGACGGAGACCAAAGTGGAGTTAGTTAAACAACTAAGTGAAAATATGACAATGCTGTGTTAAAGGGTTGTTGCACTGCTCTGAAGTGGTCAAGAAAAGAAACCAAACAAAAAGTTCAATAAAAGTCAGGCACCAAATCTTCTTACAGTTTTGTCCGCCAAAAGAGTGTTGCTACTGCTGACAGAACTAATTAATAGTACCTAGCGACCTAAACGACCAAAGATAATGATTTCTTTTCTCTGGTGATCTCTCTTAAGAGCAGACCAATCTTCTGCCCTTTTTAAATTTTGTGTTTCAGGATGTACAGGTTAAATGACAGATGGAGAGCACTGAACCATTCTCATTTGACAGTCTTTCCAATTCCTGGCCACAGTAAATGATTCTTGTTCTGAATGATTGCACAATGGAAGCCAGGGCGCTTTTTAAGGGAGCTATCCAGACAAATGATGTGCAGTTGAGGCATAAATGGACTCCTACAGTCTCCCTGAAGTACTGCTTCTGACGAGAAGACATTAATCATACTGCTAAATGATGTGCATTTCTGCTCTGCTGGCTTACACCAATAAATACTCACTATAGTGTATTACATAAACAAAAGGTTGATGATGATCCTGAAACATATCGATGACTTTCTGTCCCGGATTGGAGCGCAAAATATATTTACACAGGCAATACAATGAATAGTCATTTGTGGATGTAAAGAAATGACACTTTTATCCTCAAGCCATTGAATACGATATCTGAATGAAAGCAGCTGACATTTCAAATGGCACAAGATGAGTTGTTTTGACTGAGCCCCTCTCGCCTTAAATTTGAAGTCCCTTTCCCCACTAACACCATCTGACGGCTCAGATGACATTAATGCTCCGCTTGTCTAAATGTCTCCTGGCTGGGGAAACAGCATTACACCGCAGAGAGGAACGGGTCTGAGGGGCGGAAGAGGAGAGAACGATCTTCCCCTCTAATTTCTACATATTCCTCAGAGGGGCATTCATCACCACCAGCGTTCATTAACTTGAGTTACTCATTGTTAGGCAGCGGTGTGCCAGCAGGCTTCTGTAGATCGTCACCAGCACATTTCCTTGCTGTAATGGACACTGACTGAATGTGTGAGTGAAAAATAAAGAACAGGGAGGAGCGTTATAAGTATTTGGTATATCAAGAAGTGATCTGTACACGTTTTGCCACCATAAAAAACAAACAAAAATAAAAAAGACATCTTACTAATGTTTTATTGTGTCATGCTAAGTCAGGACAGTGTGACTTATGGGACACCCTGAGATGAAACCAAGGCTACGTGTTAAAACCAACCACATCTCTGCCCAGAACCTGTATGAGAAAAAAACCTTCGTCTGCATTTCAGTCTAAACAGGAAGCAAATAGTCTATTTTGCAGTTGGATGCTCAGGTGCAGTAAATACCACAAATGATGAACAGCAATAGCAAAAGATATTTCCAGCAGGGAGGTGGAACTGAAAATGTGACATGAATGGTAATGCTCATGGCATTGGAAATAAGAGATGGAAGGACGAATACATCATGGCCGAATGAGCCTGAATGAAGAAGCAAATAAATTCATCTTCATCAACATTATTTCCTAAAGTCTCAGTTTCTCCCTATCCAGACTAAAAAAAGTCTCTGTTTGAGCAAATTCAAAGCAGGAATATAATGATGTTTTCTTCAGCCTTTCATTTCCTACTGAAACATGTTGTACTATGCCCTCTTGCAAAAGACCTGTTTGATTCCAGAAATGACCAAATCTGCCACTTGAAAAGATAAAATAATGTTGTGATGTGTTTTTCTGTATTCACCACAAAAGGGTAAAGTGTTCACTTAGCATTTTGAGAGGACATCGTGTTGAGTTGGGGGACAGAGTCCAAATGCCAAACTACAGGTGATTCAAACCTGTACCCCACAGACGGAGCTACAGTAAGCATTCACATAATAATAAAACCTAACTAAGAGTCATAATGAGCTGCTTCCACAGAAGAGCTATACGCTAGTTAACATAATCATACTGAGGGGGTAGTTGTGTAATCCTTTTCTAATATAAAATATATCCTTCTTATAAACTGAAGAATTCAGGGCACAATAGTGTGAAGGACAGTTTGTAGAGACAATTCAAGCCCTGTGCATCAGTATTATCCCAGATGGCGGAGGTGGAAGCTGTGAACAAAGAGAGCAGAGCTGGAAGTCTTGGAGTGTGAAGACACAAGACTTGGGCTAAAAGGTCGTCTGTAGGGAGCAGAAAACTTTCTTTCATATAGTTGAAAGTTTGTTATTCATCCTCCCTTCTGTTATTGCCTGTCAATAACTTTCCTTGAGCACACCTGGAGCTAACGAAATACCCTTTCCTGCCTAATAACATGTCAGGGCAGATGGACTCATTGTAGTGTTCTTGCAGAGGCTGCTAGAGAATAACCTCTCCTTCTCTTAACAGCCTCTCTGCTGCTGTGAAAAAGCCATTTTACCTGATGACCAGCATCAATTAAACCAGTTCAAAACTGCCACCTCTCCTGCTGCAGGGCACACTTTCTATAAAGAGCGAAAAAAAAAAAAACCCAGCACGTATCATGACATAGTGACACCAGCTGGCACAACTTCAGCTCCTTTGTCAGCAGCGGCAATATGACGGCTGGTAATATAGAAGATGGATATTTCCTAAAAGCTGCCATTTTATGGTCCTAACTGCCGACTTACACAGGAGGCACAATGTGAGAGCTGCTATATTCATAAAATGGGACGAGCCGGGCTGTTCCATTAGGATTTTCTTTTGCTCAGTTGGCACTGCAGATGCATATTTTGAAAAAAATACTGATGAATACATGAATCATTAATTGATTATAAGTGTGAACTCAGTCAGATTATAAATGTGAACCCAGTCAGACCTGGTTGCTGTGGCCGGGCAAAGGAAAGTCTGGGGCTCCCTGCTGAAGTTGCTACCCTCGCGACCCCGACCTCGGATAAGCGGATGAAGATAGATGGATGGATGGATGGATGAAGTGTGAACTCAGAGTTTGACTTTTCCTCTGCTGCTCTTCCCTTGTGCTTGTGACTCCACATTTAAGACCCCTTAAGTGATGCTTTTTGGACTCTTTAGACAACCCTTAGCTACCTTCTGAAGAAAACATTATGGTTTGTCATTATATTAAAAGATAAGAGTTCATAAATTTCCATTTATTATGAAACAATGTTGCAATAAATTTAGTCAAAGGGACAAATGGATGAAGCTGTAGTGGATTTACCAGGAGGTAAGGTAAAACACCTCTCTACAGAGCCTGTCAATGGGACAAACAACACGCCACAAATTATTCTGGGGGCTGTATGGTAATGTGCCACCTGACTTGAAGGCACATTAACTGCACCAAGTTTTTCCCTGGTCAATGATTAACAGTCACTTTCCAATGCCTTAAAGTAGCAATGTGCCAACAATGCCAGGCCACATTTCTCTTATAGTCTCCTTTGTTTTGTTTTCTGACAACAGAAAATGTAAAACATGTAAATGGGAACAGCCTTGGTAAGGATCGCATAATAATAATATTCTATATAGTGTGAAATAGCAGAGAGAGCCGTTGTTTACAGTAGTTGTGTAACAGTTTTCCTCCATGTCTCCAGTTCTATTCATTAACTACATTGGCCTGGAGCTCCAAAGGGATGCTCATTTTTTGTTTCTTTTTTTTTTTTTTCCTCTTCTTCTTATCTTTACAAGTTTTTTGGGATTTTTTTTGCGAATCCGAAATAAATTCCATGTATAAACCATACCTAGAGCAGAAAAGTAAATGAAGGTAATTAACTGGGAGTCTCAGGAGCAGAGTTATCCCAGCATGTGTCATTTGTTTGCGTCTAAAGCACAGAAAGCTATTACTAAGGCCTGTGCAGTTGAAGAGTTGTTAAATTGTAATTACTTTCTTTTAATTATCTGGATCAATACAGCGATTATGTCTGGTGAGCCAAGATTAGATTGTGCTTTGAAATAAAGCTACAAGGTCTCAGACAACAGTTTCTGGTCAGGAGTCTTTCTTAAATCTCAGTTCATGAAACTTTGAATCCAGTCCATCTGGTCACGTGACAAAGATAATAAAATTCTCTGGCTTATAAATGGCTTCCTTTGCACGAGTGCTCAGGTGATTCTCATCAGTTTTATCTAATCTGCTTTCAGCCTTCCTGTTGTCAGAGTGTACAAGGCACAAAGATTTCAACGTCCGTGCCAACAGGCAGAACAGGCGGTGCAGCAGCTCAGCGATCAGGACTGTTCAATCCCCTCCAGGATTCACATGGGCCTTTCTGTGTTGTGTTAGTGTGTTCACTCCATGACGGTTTCACTGCACAATCCAAAATTATGAATCTTAACTAGGTAAGACTGGCTGCTGCTGGCACTAACTTCCAATATTTGTGTTTACAAATGCAATACCAGATTTAACATCATGTATTCTTCCCCTCTTTATAGGCAGTGGAGAGAGAAAGGGAGGGATGACCAGAGGGCCTGGAGGTCTGCCAGACGACTTTACATTTGTACAGTCTGTCCCTACAGTCCACAGAAGGAGCTAAAACTGAATGTGCTGTCTCATGATAAATCACAGTGAATAAACTCTCTCTTTTTGGAACCCAACAGAAAGAGGACAGACTATCACATTGCTCTTTCTGCCTGTGTGACCATCTATCAATGGGACAGATATTGATGAAAATGTGGGCTAATATTGACACAGACAATGATCTAGCAATTGGCATAAAATCCATTCAATCATTTATCTGAAATGAATATTATATCAGATCTTTTTGTGACAGCATGGCAGCCATGGCCTCTCCATTCATAAAATGAATGTGATGGATCACAGCACCATTTAAATGAATAATTAATTACAATAGCTTGATCAAGCATGACAAATGATGCCCAGTGTAATTATAAACTATCTGTGTTCATAGAAAGCAGAAAAAAGGCACGAGAGAGTGAAATTGATCCTTCAGGGCCGCAGAGAGGAGCAACAAAAAAGGACCCACCTGGATGTTGTCAAAGGACGTTTTGTTGGTGACGTCATACAGAAGAAGGAGAGCTGAAAGGACAAAAGGTGTATCATTAAAAAAATGTATATGTATACGTCATTATATAATGTTAAAGAAATGGATAGAAAGAATTTTCAGAAAATATTCAGTGTATCCTTGATGTCTTAATGTAATTTTCAATGGAGGGTAAATGATGAAAGTGTTTCTTTTCACTCTGAGTTCGGCCTAAATGTGACACAAGACTTCAGGCCAAGAGACACTGGTCAGAGCACTGGATAACTAACACAGCCTTCATTCAGCAGTTTGAACTGCAAAAACCTGGTAGCCGAATTACCCACAATGCAATGTCATCACTGACAGTGTGGTCAAAGATATTGCTAGATAATGTATTACACATTGAAGCAGTGCTGGTCAAATTTGAACCTGCAAGATTTATCCACTGTACATTTCTTTCCACCAAAATGTAGCATAGAGAAGCTGCACACTGCATCGGAGGTTAATGCTAGCCAAAGTGACATTATTGTCCATTTATACAATGAAGATCTAAAATACATACAATGCACGTCTTGTAAGAAAGCACGTGTTTTAGTATTTTTTTTGGTCAGACAAATATAATCCGTGTTGCCGCAAAAGAAAATAATCATGAAGATCTGCAGCATAATTAATAATTACACAGTTATCTAATATCCATGCAGTGTCAGTAAATTGCTGTTCACACTATCCCCCAGTGACAGTCAGTGTGATTATTCCAAATGTGTTTGACAACTTCTCACAGAGAACAAGTCCATATGATCCTCCCTGTTTTGTTTTGACTCATAACTTTTGCTCACACTGTTGAGCTGGACAAAGTAAAAATGCCGATTCAGAGCAGAATACATGAATATATGAAGCACATGGAGTATAATTCATATACAAGTATAAGTAAACCTGCATAATTTAGTGCCTATGTTAACTACTATTCTGAATAAATAACACAAAATGAGATCTGCGAGTTGCTTATATAACTGGTGTGATCATTGGAGTGCTATCTAAACCTTAGATATACAGCAGTATGTAAGAGTTTGTATATTTTGTAAGTGTTCCACTTTAAAGCGTGAGCGAGGATGAAGAGGATTAGATGAGAGTGAAGGGACCTTTTGAACTGCACAGATGCCTCAGTCTGTCTCTCTGCCTCTGCACAGAGTAGTTCACCTGGGGATTGCAGGTATCCGGCAGGCAGAGAGGGTTAGAGCAGCTGAAAAACAGACCGCCCGGGAGGGATGAGCATGATACAGACTGACAGCTATGTAATAAAGCTGAGCTCCAGACTATACTCCTGTCGGAGGTGCTTCTCACTCTTCTGCTGTTATCACCTGATGGTTGAAGTCAGGACACTGCTGTGACAGTACGAGTGTGCATATGGGTTTGTGTCCAAACTAATGCATGCCTTTTCTGTAAACATCCACATCAAATGCTGCCATTTTGTATTTTTACCAGTAATCTTCCACTATCTGTAAAAGGTCAGGCTCAATTGTTACTTATGGAAAAAAAAGATAATATATAACGTGTGTGAAATATACAGGTCATCTGTTTTCTCTTAGGCCCTGGGAACAATAGATTCAAACATGCAGTCTCATTATACCTGAGATTTACAGGCAAATGGCTCAGTGAAAATGAGTTTTGGATGAAGAGGTGAGCAGAGATTGTAAGTGCAGAGAAGAGAAAGAGTTTGTGAAAAGAAAAGCTGTAGCAGGAATAAAAAGCAAAAAACAGGAGAAGGAACTTAATTGCTGGGACACGTGAAATGTGATGGGAAGGGCAGATACACAAACACACACACTAACACGCAGAAGTCAGGAAAAAGGAACTAAAGAAAACTACGATGTGCACGACTGTCTCTCTTCTTCACATTTAAACTTCCTCTTTCTCTCCCAAAAACAGTTAATTTACAACTTTACAGCTTTACATAATTAGTTCATATTCTTTGTTTGAGCTTGCACAGTTTTTATTAAACTGTCCAGTGCATTACAAAGCCTGCAGAGATGACATTAAACATTATGGTTCACATTAAGCCTCTTACGACAGTTTAGGAAACATAGTTTCACATGCAGACAATAGCTTTTGTTAATCACTTTTCATTTAAACTGAAATTTTGCTTGCCACCTGTGCAACTTGCAAAAAAAAACAAAAAAAAAACAAAAAAAAAAAAGTTTTTTTTTTTTAAGCCTTAAAACATTAATGATTTTACATTTCCATCTGTTGCAACTAGGCCACACAACTACAAGCTGTTGTTATAGTGGGCAGACTGATCATCCTCGGAGCTCAACCATATGTCATTGGAATTTAGTGTAATGTTAACAAATGGTGTAACTTTGGAAGAGTTATTTTAGCATAGGAGGATGTGAATGGATTAAACTGTAGCAAAATCTATATTTTACTCTGGTTTCCCCAGATTTCATCAGGTGCTCCTGCATTCAGGTCACTGGTCTAGTCATACATCAAATGTTTAGGGTTTAGAGTTCGTAGAAAGTGGAAACAAAAACAAAATCAAACCAAATGGAAAGGAAAAAATGACCCAGTGTTCATTTATGTCATTTGATTTGAACTGGAAGCATGTCTGTTACTTCCATAGAGATCAAATGAACAGTGTAAAGTCACAATTTTAAAGGAGACACAAGAGAATGCTGTCTCTCATAACACAAGGTGCTTCCAGGACACTTTTTGGATGAGGTGAATTTATTTTGTGAATGTTTACTTTTATGCTACTACCTCTGCAAACCTGTAATTTAGCATTTCTTCTTTGTGTGTAGTGTGGTTAATTTTCACCGATTTTTTTACGCAAAAATGGGACGATAAACATCTGATGACTGTTTACACTTTTTCTCCCACACTGTGGATACACAGACTATCTACCAAAATCTAAAATAATCCTCTCCACATGCCTCTCTCACCAAGTCCTCATCCAGAACCTCTCTTAACTCTTAGTCCCTCTACACACCCACATTCATCCTCTCTCTGGATGCTCTGGCACTTTCGCTCTGGACTTTCTCTGCCTGCAGCTCTACATTGGCCCCGAAAAAAAATAACTTATGGCATCGACAGTTAGCTCCATTTATCATTCTACACTGAGGCTTCATGGATGAGAGTGTGCTTGCACGTTGTGTGTAAATAAGTTAAAACGTGATGAAAGTTGTGGTGTCAGGCTTCTCTAAACTGAGCAGCCTGCAAATCCTTTACTGCACCCTGATTTCACCGTCAGTGGCGGAGACATCAGTCTTGTGGCATATAAATATAAAAACAGTAAACCATGGAATTGGCACTAACCCATGAAGGGTCCAAGCCCTTTGCGACCCTCAGCATAAGCTGATTTCTGGCTTCTGGCATCAAACAGATGTAGATTTTTGGCCTCAGATGATCAATACTATAACCACGAGCTGGAGGCATTGTCAGACTTCTTGCCAAAAACGCAGCTTTGGCGGTGCTAATTGTGGCAAAATGTTGCTGCACAGCGGTTTAGTTCTCGACCAGAAGGAGTCAGTGGCCTAGTTTCTACCCAAATTCAGCACAAATCGTAAATTAATGTGAGGCAAAGTAAAATGCAAATGAACGCATGTTTACAGCATTATATAACGTTAGCAGTTGGGTGCATTGAGTTAAATGGAAGGTGCAGCCAATTCAGCGGTTGGGTGCTGAACTTTTTCAGCTTTTTCCCCGGTTGTTTGTGCACAAATTAAAAGTGCAGATGAAAAGCGGCAGATGGAACCTTTGCGGACCAACGCCTTTTGTATTTTGCATGTGCACGTGGAGCCATCAAGATTCACATGCTGAGATTGATTTCACTGGTCAACAGCTGATGGCAGTAAGACACCACTGTGCCAACAAAGGTGCTGGAGAAAAATACAGCTGAAAGCAAACTGATGAATACAATTCAAGATTAAAACAACAACTATGTATAGAACAGATCTAAACGTGATTTATGCTTTTCCGTGACAGCGTGAGAAACAATTAGATTACAGGTTTACTGAGGAGGAAGGGAGTTAAAAATAAGATTTCCAGATTGAATAGATTGAAGTTTGTTTTTTGGAGGTTTTGGAAAGCTCCCAGAGACTGACTAGGAGTGAACACAGTATTGGTCCAAACAGGCAGATGAAAATATATACGCATTTGTTTGAACAAAATGCTCAAAGCTGGGACAACAAACGCAGCTCATGTACAGGGCTTCAGAAACAAAAGTTCACTGGCTGCTGCTTAAACAGACCTTTCTAAGTTGCAGTGAATCACAGTCAGCAACATTTTTAGGCTTAGTCTCTACATGGGTGTTCAAGTGATGACTCAACTTCATGAGACTGCCATTAAGCACTAAATATATATATATATATATATATATATTCTTCATCAAACTGTGAAGCTTTCAAATGTCTCAAGTTGCTACAAGTCTTGCCCTAAATAACTTTCCCCAGTGATGCCAGGAGCCTAGAGGCCATTTCTAATTCACACTCCATCTCATAGGCAAAGTGAAGAAGTGATCACCATTTTAAAGAGGTCACATCTTTGATAATTAGGATGTGCGAAGATTCTTGATGGAACACAGAGCTGTGTGGTGAAGATATCACAACCTGCTGCACTCATCATCATTGGCTTCATGGTTATGGTGGAAAAGTGATTGAAAAACCTGACACTGAGAAGGCTATAAGGCTATATACTCAAAAGCTGAAGGAAAACTGCTCAGCATCCTCCAGGGTGCCCTTCCTTCAGGAAACAGACAAATAAATTCTGCTGTAATTATGCAGGCTGACCGCCAAACCATGACATGCATAATGAGGATAATGCGCAGACACGGATCATTTACACTCACTAAATCATGTATGCATGCAGTCACTAATGTGCACACACGCACACACACACATACAGAAAATCTATCCCTGCATAGGGTGCACAAAAATCAAATGGATTATACAGACACAGTCCAGACAGTAAAACTTCCCTTTGATCAAACAGGCATCCCTGACTGTTGGAGATTAAAAGACCACTTCAGGTTGTGCATTTTCCATACATACAAAATGACATACGCACACTGCAAGACTGAATATCAAGAAGCAGACCCACTGACTTCTCCCTCAGAGAAAAGAATTACTGCTCCATCAGGCTCTCAAATACATACATGCATGCATACAAAACAGAGTTTTTGCGACCTGGGATATGATACAATCATAACAAAACTGGATTTGTACTCTGGGGTACTCCTGCTCCTGTAAAATAGATTAACCATCCTTGATACTGTATATGTGTTGCCTGGATGGTGAATAAAAAAAAAGATAAAAGATGACTAACCGTGACCAAAATGTTTTTTATTACTGTTCAAGGTTTTTGCCACATACACCATGCTATGTGCATTTGATCCATTTCCAAGAAGCACTTCTACTTTGATTGCCATCTTTTTAAGAAACGGTTAATTGTAGCTTTCAAAATAAGTTTGCATGGGATGAATACAAATATATATGCACACATGCAGCTTTATATGTAAACATACCCATCTGACTGATTCCAGATCATCGAGTTACCCTGAATCCTGAATGAATCCTAAAATCTCAATCTGTATCTCAACATGAATACGACTATTAATTATAACTGGAATAACACTTTATTTTCATGGAAAATCGATGGATCACTAATGTGAGGCTGTGGACGGCACACTAGCCAAAGCCGCATGTCAAATGTCTGAAGGGTCAAGTTATAAAACTACAGTTATTCAGCTAAGAAAAAGCCAGAACTGTATTACAGCAATCACAAAAGTGCATGCATCAGTTCCTCACCATGGGCATCACGGTAGTAGGCATGAGTGACACTGCGGAACCGCTCCTGTCCAGCTGTGTCCCAGATCTGCAGAGAATGAGAGATGAAAGTAATCACTGAAAAGAGAAAAGTTTCCATCTCTTTAATAAGCCTTCTGTTTGCTCTGTCAGCCCCCTGCAGCTCCTTGTAAAACCATCATTTCAATTTACCACTGTGATAAAGGAGAAGTCTGGAATATGGAAAGGAGATAAGCAGGACTATTGAACAGGGTCATGAATTCAGCTCTGGAAAAGATGCTGTTCTTAAAGCTGCCTCGATTGATTTATTTGGTCACATGGGGGCACAGCACCAAGGCAGTAAACACAAGGCTATCATCACTGTCAGGTTATTATGGCTGATGGGAAAAGGCTTATTTACATACACAGTTTTCAAATACAGAAATCAATTTGCTAGTGTTTACAGTTCCTAGAAAAAGTACATGAACCCCTCAGAATGACTTCGTTTTCTTAAACATTAATTAATGAACTGCAATCTGTTCTTCATATAAATGAAGCGTGGTGACAAACAAGGTGCTTAATTTAAGATCACTGTTAACTGTTTCTGTCTTTAATCACATCCATTAGACAGTCATAGTGGTGGCAGTGGTTTGTAGCTTAAAGCAGCTCTAACCTATAACTTAAAAATGGCCCTCTTGGTTGGACTCAGGATTGACTCAGTCTTGACACCAACTAGCTTGTGTTGGAATCATCATGAAAGTTAAAATCAAGTCTTTAATATGAACAAAATCGGTGCAATGATGTGTGCTATTAGTGAAGACAGATTGGGTTTGTTCCATATTGTGACACTGATGAAGATCAAACTATGATACATGACCAAGATACATTTATACATAAATCCAGGTTGCTCACTTGAGCTGCTCTATTTGGGTTTGTGCTACCTTTTCACCGAAGCAACTGAAGTCCGATATTCACTCTACTTGTAGCTCCACTGAGGTCTCTATTGCTGAGCTGCCTGTTTAACTGCTAAACTCTTTACCCTGCTCATCAGCTTGTTGCTGTGGCCACGGAGCATGAAATTGGTTTATCAGTGGTTTTTTCTTTTTTTTCCTCCAGCTGGAGTTGCGGGCTGTAAAAATAAAATGAGGGAAATATAACAATATATATTACTGCTGCTCATACTGCATGTAAAGTACAGCTAAAGCTGTTAAGTACTGAACACTTATCGCTATTTATGAATTTGCTTTGCTTTTGTTTATGTTATATATCCTGTCTATTTTTTAGCTAACTCTGGTTCAGGATATTAAATGGAAATCAGCTGCAGTCGATGTCATCCCTCCATTTAGCAACAGTGGAATAAGGCTAATTTAGTGCTTCTTTTTCTCCCATCAGATCACAATCAACCACAAGCAGTTTGGCTCCACGGGCAATTATATTTTCTCATGTATCAAGCCGACTGCACAAGCTGGGTCACTTAGTGTTTCCATGAGCAACATTACTTCAAGTTTTTTTAGGGTATTTTTGGCCCCTCACCTGTTTGGATATCAGCATTATCATTCCCTGTGCATGCCTAACCAGTGTTATTTTTATCTTCCTATGCTCTGTGAGACATGTCAGCTCTGACCCTGGCTCGGCTTCCTGATTTACCCCCGGGGCAAGTGTCCCCTCAAGATCGAAGTAGCAGTAATGAAGAATGGCAATTTAAAAAATGAGCTCTCCCTCTGTGTTTGCAGGCTGCAAAGTGACTCTGCAAACGGACTTCAAGCCACTTAAACCTAAATGAAAACACATCAGTGAGCAAAGGCCATCATCACCAACGCCATCAACCCCAATTTAAGATCATTAGGGAAGATTCACATAATTACTTGCTGTGTTTGACAGAAATATTACCTATACGATGCTGAGTTGTTCTAGGTGTTGGTGCCAATTGAAAAAAAAAAAAAAAAGAATGAGCCGTAAAATAGGGAAGAAAACTCAAAGCCTGAGGGAAAGCCTTCATTGAGGTGAATAAGAATTAATTATCCTTCAGCTGCTTTTTTTTTTTTTTTTTTTTTTTAAATCGCCGCATCATTTACTGTCGTCACAAAATAAGGCCAAAGACAGTGCTTCATTTCATTGTGTGTGATCAGGCGTCAACAAAAAGTAAAAAAAAACCCAGCACCTTCTAACGTAAAGTGCAGCATCATGGGAAACACCAGAATTCAGAGATGAAACACAGACATGAAGGGAAACGGATAAAACAAGAACTACGGTTGGAGTGCTGTGGGACGGGCGTGATCCAGATAAACAGCAACATTAGATAGCTTTGCTTATGAAACCAAAAATAATTTAACACTTGGTTAGCTTTTTATTCCATGGCAGATAGTAATGTTTTCAATTTTCAGCATGTGATCAATTCGACCAAACATATTTATTGAAGTGGTGAGAGCCGGCCCTGTGTTGATTTCGTGGTTGTAAATAAGCCAATGGCTCACTACACCCCAGTAAAAAGAAATCTGTGACTTAACTGGGGCAGCGTGGTCAAAATTTTATTTCCCTTTATCTTCAGTATATACAGGTATATAACATTAAACATGTGTAGCCTTCAGCTTACTCACTGTCAACCTTTTTGTTTTATGTTCTTTATCAAAATAGTTACGCCATCACTACCCCCAAGTGTCCCAGAGCACTTCTGGTGTAGCACTCCTTGTTGCAAATGTATTCCCTTCCTGGATGCGTCTTCGTATTTTTGCATTTCTGGATTTGTGTTACATTTCCCCTCATGTTTGTGCTTATACTTTTGCATGCGTTTTGGTTTTTCTGCAGCTGTGAAACTATCTCGGGAAAGTTAGAAGCCCGGGGAGTTTGGAAACAGGATCTGACAGGTGGCGGCAGTGCCACAGGGGGCAGAGCCTCCTTATTTCTTTTGACATGTATTATTGAAATGTTTCGAGTCTGTTTTCGTATGACAGTCATAACAAATTAAAGCTCTTACCTGGAGCTTCACCTTGACTCCATCGATGTTCAGGACTTTATTCTGGAATAAAAGCAACACGTAAGTGACAGTTCCTAAATGTGAGAATTTGTCTAACTTGCATTCATTTTTTTCAGTCTGAGGGAGGGTTAAGGCGTGTGATGGAGTGTATGTGTGTAAGTATCTGTCAGTATTTATGTGGTTGTGATTAGACAACTATCTCTTCTTTGCATCTTTCTGCCAGACTCATCCCTCCTCTATCAATATTGCAGGCCTCTTCCAGCTCTCTTTGGTCCCTTTTGATGAAGCCTTGCCTCCACTCTCCAGGGGATTAACCCACTCTGCTCTCCTCACTACTGTCTGTCTTCACAGTGAGGTGAAGCTCAGCTAAGTGGATGTGCAGTTTCCCAGGTCAGAGGTTCGCTTTGTCTTCAGAGCTGAGTGCACAAAGTTTGAACAGCCTGCTGTCAAATTAACTTCAGTCTAAATGATGACAGGAAGTGATTTAGATGATCCTTTCACCTCATTGATCAACACCTGTCATCTTCCCACTGCTGGAGAAGTATCTTATTGATTTACTTTTAATGTTTACCCTCTGCTCTGGAAATTTTAACCGCAGATAATGATTTTTGCTCATTATCTATTAATCTTCAAGATATTTTGCTGACTAATTAATTCATCATTTTGTTTAGTCAGAAAACACATAGCAACTCTGTGAGGTTGTGGGCTAATTAGGTAAAGCAATGATGTGAGCCAAAGGCTGTGTCTGTCGATACGTTCATTTTCTATACGATTACCTTCGAACTGCTTGTTTTGCTGAGGACCACAGGACATGACATTTGTCACCTCACAATGATAAAAAACTACTTTCATAACTATTTTTGAGGTTCATATCTTCATTTTAGAATTGCTATTCAATTGTAAATTATTATTTTTTATTTAATTAAGGGCTTTGTGTAATTACATACAACAGAGTGTGTTTTTTTTAAGTTTTATTATTATTATTATTATTATTAATAATAATAATAATAATAATAATAAAGCAAATTTTAACATTTTAAAATGCTGTGGAGATAACAGTTGAAACATTTTAGAATAATTTTGTTGAATTGCAAAATAAATGGGAAAAAAAAAAAAAAATAGTTCTCCAGCTCTGCTGGCTGGAAATGTCCTGCAAAAGCCCCATCTCCTGTCAAAGTCAGCGTCAGCAATGATACTGAATTTCCTTCTCTAGACTGCAACTACTACTGCTACTGCACTACTCTGCTTCTTCCTGGGATTTTTGATATACTTGCAACGATAAATCTGAATGTGATTGGTTAATTTAACTGCCACTCTATAAAAACACATTCAGGTCTGGAAGCTTTAGGCTTTCTCTCCTGGTTATGCAATGGTAACCAGTGACTCAGACAGCTAATCTTTCCTTCACCCTGAGAAGAAGGAAAAAAAAAAAAAAAAAAAAAAAATCACGTTTGAAGCAACCTTGACAGAAAAAATGACAAAAATTATAATTAGATGAGAATTCGAAATGTGCCGATACATTTGCCATTTTCTGGCTGAGAGGGTCCTGAGGTTTTCACACTGGTGAATTGACAGCAGCTTCTCATAAGCTGCTTGGACAAAGACATCAATACATCTCTGTCAGCACATGCAATCCCATTTTCTATGAGCCAGTTAAAAGGAAAGAGAAGGACGAGATATTCTTTGGTGACCCACATACACAACTCTCAATGCAACAGTGTGGATTTCTTCACCCGGTGCGTAACCCTACCATCATGCTCTTTGAGTTGCTCCTGAAAGCCTGCTGACCTCCTCATTTTCACAAAAGGAGAAAACAGACAATATTCAACCCCAACAGAATCTTAATTTACCATCCAAGGTCTTCGAATTAGATACAGCCTTTGTAGACGTGTTGATTTACCTCATCATGACTCACAAAGGAGAGATTTCATCCATATTCACAGTGAAGTTTTAGTGGGCTCTGATAGGAATCAAAGTCTGAAAAGACCTCCTCTATGTTGTTGCCACTAAAAAAAACAGCCCACAATGTGCCAGGAGGCTTCATAAATATTTAGTGACCCAGAAAAGAGGCTCATGATTGCACCGTGGTGAGGATTTTGGGTGGTTAACACAGGTTTGATTACACTGGTAATTATGCATGTTTGTCGAGGGGGAAACACTTGAAATCAGCCAGAACAGGTCACAATAACGCAGATTTAATAAGTACTTGAATGAAGGATAAACATGCTTACACGTGAGCCTGCCGCGGAACACGAGGGGAATTAGGGTGCTGTAGATTAAAGACTGTCAATCACACTTCCAACAACACCGCTCCCACTTTGTTTTCAACATTTTCTCAAGCTTCAACCTTTTTCAAGCTGACACAGCTCTTACATCTCTGTGTAAATACAATTAGTTTACAATTTACAGCTGGAGGAGGGGGGCTGACAAGCCTGCACCACTTTTAGGTCAATTTCAAACCCCGAGGTATAAAAAAACAAAAAAAAACAAAACAAAACACTCATAAACAAGAAAGTGTCTTCAAATGCAAACTGCTCTATTTACCAGCAAAACACTTGATGTAAGCCATTTAATGCATCTTTCCCCCCTAAAAAGGGTACATGAGTGAGAAGGTGCAGTTGGTCCAGAATGACTGGAACAGCACTTCTCAGGGATGATAAATTACAAATGTATAAGGCACTTTCAGAGGAATCTATGAAGTGTAAGGCAATAAAACATTAATGATGGAGGCGTGAGGCAAAGAACAGGAACATGTTGGCCACAAAAGGGATATACATTTTTATATATAATATAAATATAAATATAAATATAAAAGGTATAGATAAAAAGAAAGACGCTTGGTGGCTGCATTTCTCAACAACACATGTTAGAAACCAAAGCAGCGGAGGAAATATAATATATAGTAATAAAGTGAGGGCAGCGCTGTAAAGAGAAGCAGCACTCTCCGTTCTGCTGTCAAGCCAACTCCCAGCTGTCAGGTTTTCAAAGTCATGTTGACACAGACATATGAGCACACACTCTCACATACTGTACTGAAAACGTTCAGTCCGTTCACCCTCCCCGTCTGCTACACAGAGGCACATGTTTTATCAGCTGCCTGGCAAACGAAGCTGGGTGATGATTATGATGACAGATCGCCCACTTCATATCAATTAAAAACGAGTCCCCTTCCTCCCCTCCTCGTCTTCCTCTCCATCTATCTGTCTTACACCCAGGTCAAAGTGGTTTTGTAACTTACAGCCTGCAGTAATGATGTTTATGTTTGTGGAAAGAACATTGTTATCCTGATGTAATTTTGCCGATATTGCAGCTATAGTCAAAGCCTGAGGGCAGAGGAACCTTTATAATGTAGCACATATGAAGCAGAAACAAACACCTGCATTGGTCAAGAGGCTGATTACGGAGAGTTCATTATCTAGAGGGAATGGTCTCCTCTTCTCCTCACTCTTGCTTCATCAGCATTTTCAAACCACAAAACAAATACTTTCCATTCTGATGCCGTGGGTATTCTCCCACAAAGCACAATAAATCACATTTCAGCAGACCCACAGACAATGCCACCTGGAGACACTGTGGGATTCACTCATCGACTGGCTGACCCTACACAGTTAGCACAGAGACCATACAGTAGCTCATGTGGTCACCATGACTTCACCCGGTAATTTTGGAGACTTCTGGTTAATGAGCTCCTTAAAAACAGACCAATTCAAAGTGCTGTGTGCTTTAAGGCCACTTCAGGCCAAAAACTGCACTGCTGCAAAAATGCTGGCTTGCTGATTCTTTTCTGTCAGAAACGAGCAGTGGTCGAGCAGGAGGGCTGCTTCCAGATTATCTTTGTGTTGTGACGACATCAGGCACGGCATAGTTTTGGCTGCACAATGAATCAAGATGTAAACTAAACTGAAATATGGCAAAGTGCAATTTCCAAATCGCAGCTGCAAAAGAACTAAAGAAGATGCAGTATATTGATAAAACTACATTGTTGTGCCTTTTTGGGCCCCCAAGCCATCGTGGTGCAGCAGAGACAACCCAGCCTACAAATCACATTCTCCAGACAGAAAGTACTGTTTGTTTGATCCAAAACCAAACAAAATTCACAACAACATCATTTCAAAATCATCCTGATTGAAAATCTATATCGCAATTGGAATATCAGCCAAAATCATTGCAACATGATTTTTTTTTTTTTTTTTTGCATATTGTGCAGTATATGCACAAACAACATCCAGATAAAGCTCTTTCTGTCTCTGACCTGCCCTCCACAGGGTGTAAATCCTTTGTGGCCTGACCAGGCAGACGGAAGTTGATTTGGAATAGAATCCAATAGAAGCTGCTAGATATGCTTATTTTGTCCCTGAATATACTGCTTATTGTAAACAACTAAATCGTAAACTGAGCCTACCATGTTTTTTGTTTTTTTTGTTTTTTTTGGTTTTTTTTTATGATTTTTAGTTTTATGAAAATGCTTCTTTTCAGAAAATATATCTCAGTTGAGAAAAGCATATAAATCGGAGCAGCATGTGTTTTGGCAGATATCTAGCAGAGAAGTCTGTGATGACACTGGACAGAAATAAAGACAGCGAAAAAGGAAAGGGAGAGGCAGACAGGGTATAGATATTTTCAATTGTGCCATTCTTATAGGGGCTGTGTTTGCATGCACTTTGTGCGTGTGCGCGCACTTTTGACAGTGTAGACGGTACACCGTGTCTCAGTGGCAAATGATGAAAACTGAAGAAAAGAATTTCATGAAAATTGAAGGACAGGCAAGAGATGTTGGTGCTCTAGCCAACAGCTTTATCCCACAGCCTGCTTGGTCCTGTGAAAGAGCCACATCAATCTCCACTGAACATGGTCACAATGAACACAACCGTTGACTGTTGTGCTGCAATTTTGATTTGTATCAGCACAGCGTATGAAAAGATCCCTGGGAAGAGCTTCAGAGAGGTCAAGGCTTACTCACAGAGTATTCTGCTAAATAATGGATGTGTGGTACAGTGTCAGTAAATACTTTGTGTGTGTGTGTGTGTGTGTGTGTGTGTGTGTGTGTGTGTGTGTGTGTGTGCGTGTGTGTGTGTGTGTGCGTGTGTGTGTGCGTGTGTGTGTGTATAATGTGAAGACTGATGTTTGGATCCCTGCCAGTGTCTGTGTGAGCGTGTTGTTACAGGTTACAGGTAAAGAATCAGAATCTGAGCAGCTGATTTTTCCCCAAAGATTTCATCAAAAACATCGACTGATACAAAAAGAACAGAGTTGTCCAGGTAAATCCTGCTGGGTGACTTATATTAAGGCTTGCCTATAAATAATCTGCGAGGACAAGTGTTAACTGCTATGGAGCAGTTTGTTATTCTGTCTTTTTTTTTTTTAAGACCATTCTGGACTTTAAAGAAACAAGAAACAGAATGCAGATCCAATTGACAGGCACATATGGCAACATCAAGGAAGTTTTGGTGACAAACACTAAATATAAACATAACTTTTCATTTAAAAGACGACTCCACAGAGCGCCTTTAATGAATATTCTGCCACCATGACAGATAAGGGAATTTGGTCTTTCAGCAAAACACATTATGTTTATTCTCTGGAATCTTATTTCAAACAATAATGAAGTAAATACAAATTATAAATGGCAAACATCATTTGCTTAATAATAACTTTTAACTTCAGGTAAGATTCCAATTTTATTTAATAAGCAGTGTCCAAAGTTATCTGCTCCATCCACCTGTTTCATCTTTTCATCTATCTGCTGATGAACAAAGTCCAATTGCTTCATCTCTGTTTACCATCTCTGTCTCCCATCAGCCATATTCCACCAATTGACTCCCCCACTCCTTTTATGTCCTGCTTAAATATTCATAATTCTCCTCAGGGCTTGCCTCTCTGGATCCATGTGACATTAGGGCAGCAGATGGCAGAGCTGCTATTCATTAATTACAAAACATCTCCCTTGGCAGACGTGAACCCCCACCCACAAGTTTACACATGCTAGCGCGCATTGACACAGCTTCAACAACAGGCATTCAAACATAGCTGAATGCATGACAGTTTATTTTTCTTTAGTAAAGGCTAGAGATTGTATTTCA